>CM046029.1:57765980-58062119 GCA_025215565.1 Flaveria ramosissima | reverse complement strand
AATAGTGCACTAAAATTTAATTTTATATCACGAGAACGATAAGTAAGTCATGTAAATCACTTCTATTGTGTTTTTTTGTTCGTTAATTATATTTGGTAAACCTTTCATATCACAATATCATGATATTAAAATGGCTGAAGTCCATGAACACAAATATTGTAGTTTATGAATAAAACTAGAAAGCAAGAGGTAGATTTTATTGATGGAGGTTACTAACGAAGAATTTGTTAAATTACCTGACGGAGTATATAATCATAGCCAACGCTGGCAGTGACATCTCTTGACATGTAATTGTACATCATATCTGTTGCCAGAGAAACCTAACCCCACCAAGATAAGAATGATAAGCACACTCAATACTAGCTGATAAGTATCAAGATATTTAAGTTGTTACCTTTTCAGACACTTTCTGAACATAGCCAAGAACCATCATTCCAGTGCTAGCAATTTGTCCTGAGGCAACCTGCAAGGCAATTGATTATTATACCTAGAACTATGAGACAGACCAGGTCATTTTAATACAGGCTGAACCTCACGCGCTATTTTGTGTATCCGCTGAAACTTCTTATAAACAATAAATGCATTAATGTGATGTAAAAAACCATATTATTATGATAAATTTATAAATTGTGAACAAAACAATGTGCATAAACGAAACACTTCAGGTGACTTTAGGCTCATTTTCCTTTTAACTAAATTTCTGTATTTGACCCGTGGATAAAACATAGCCCAAACACTAGATTCACACTCTCAACCTAAAGATCATATAACCAAAGGCTTAATATAGACTATCCCTTATTGCCTCTGACAATAGTGTCCTTAACAAATTAAATTGTGTGTGATACTAAACCAATATTTCATTTCATATTCATATCTTGTTTCATTACTTACCAAAATCAGGTGAATAAATAATTTGCAAGAATAGCGAGAAAAGATGAAAGTAAAAGCTTAAGAAGAAGCAAAGCAAAAAAAGATAACTAAGGAAACCACTACACACCAATCTCCAGTTCTAAAAAGACCATATATGCATGATAATAAAAAATATATTCGATGTATGAACATATAAAGAATGACAATGCATACAAGTTCATGGTTAATGATACAAATTATGAAATTACCATTTTATCTGTGTTGTATCGTGCAGCATAGCCAATACCAGACTTCCTATGTTGACCAGCCCAGAATACTTCCCCACCTAAAGAGAGGTGAGGCGTCACACTCTGCATACATAATTCACCCTTAAGAAAATGCAGATGCTAGAATACGGTTAAGATAGCAAAAAAAGGAATACGTTTCAAAGTTATAATTCATAACACACCCTTTTCAATTAATCTATCTCCATGTAACCACCTGAACTTAATAATAATTATACTTCTGCAACTATATAAGAGACAGACGCGTCTTTTACCTGGATATAACTAGCTCCAAGCAGGCCACCATTTCCTAGTTGAAGCTGAGCCCGGTAATCTGTTCCCTGAATCAAAAAAAATGATTGACCATAACATACTTACAACGCAAGTGTGCTTGAAGATGCACGTATCTTAAAATTTGAAAATACAATGTCATGAATTACATAAATTAAAAAAATACAAAAGCATGTAGTTGTTATCGTGCCAACGATTAATACGTACCTTATAGTCAAAGTTGAACATACCGTGCGACATGTGAGGCTCGTTTGTAAGCTGATAACAAATCAAAACTGGATTAATGAAATTACCTTATGAAAACCAGTCACATGCCAATTACATATAACTCATTCTTAAACCTGAGCATTGGCCTTCATAGTAAGATTCTCAGACAAGTCACATTTCACTCGAGCACTTAGCCGCCCATCAGTCAAGATTCTTCCGAAAAGCATCACCTTTGCCAAACAAATAAATAAATCATCACCATTAAAGTGAGATTAATAACTAAATAAGTTGATTACGAGAATGGTAAACTTAAATAACAAACCTTTGGGTCTATAAAGTTAGCACCAAACTCATAGTTTGCAGTAGGAATTTTATTGTTTCAGCAGATTGAGAAGGAACTTCCGTAGGCCCCATGACAATACTGATAAGTTAAAAGAACCAAATCATTAAATTAAAGAAAAACATTTAATTTATATAACTCAAAACAAGTTCAAACTATTAGTTGCTTACCTATGACTTAGCGAGAACCTTTGATTCAGACCCTTTGTAAAATCAACACGCATACCCTCAAAATGCTCAGGTTTCAACGACACTGCATAGGATTAAACGTGTTCTATATAAAAGAAAGCATCCACATAAAAGAAATCATTGGGACTACATTTTTACTCGACAAGTAATTAATTTCCCTATTTACTTGAAAGCACACCGCCAACAAAGTTGATATAGACAATTGATCGTTTCCTTAACTTCATATCCACATGACAAAACACAAGGATATACGCGATCGATCATTTAATTAGCTTCGAATCTTATTACATTTCTAACTTATCACATTAAGTTCTATGCAAATTTTAAATTCTGACCTACCCCCACCTTCAATTTCCACAAATCAATAAATTAATAACAGGTCTTATCCAATGTAACTTACATTTCATGCAAATTTTGAACCTAATATCCTCTTAAGATTTATTCTTCAAAAAGCAAACCAAGTACTCAAAAACAATACTAAATCAGTAGATCACACAATTTATCTTCCCTATTCACATATAAAGCAACTAAACAACATACATCGATTGAGAAGTAAAAATTGGTGAAGCTAGGGTTTAACAACACTCAATTCTCTCTCACACACACAACAACTTCACACCGTCACAAACACAATCAACTACAAAATCAATCCACAATCAAACAAAAAAGTGAGCTAGAATGAAGATCGTAGAAATGCTAACTCATAGCCTCGCGATGAATCTCTTCGTAGGGAATAGGACAGGGTAGATCCATGTAATCGACTTTTTCAGGCTTGATAGCTTCGGGCGTCGCCGGTGAAGCTGTTGGAGGCGGAGGAACGTGGGTTGCCATTGTTGTTGGAGGTGATTTTGGAAGGATTCAGTGCGATTTTAGTGATGAGAAGTATGATTGTTAGTAGAAATTGTGTTGTTTCTTCTTTATGTTGTGATTGCGGCCATTGATGATGTTCAGTGAGTAGCTTACGAAGACTTTACAAAACCCTTGCAGATGGTTTGGTGGAAAAGTCGGCTGGATATAAAGCTCGGCTGAGAGCCGGCTTAGCTATTTGTAATATGTGTTTTTAAATGAAATCAACTAAAATTGTAATGTTTGTAATGTGTGATGTGCTGTGTTTGCGCGTTTTTTTTACGTCAGTTATATTGGTGATAGTAATATGGTTAAGTATATAAAAAAACCTAGGTTATGAATCCGTGTGGGTACACGGATACGAGTCAAACAAATTATAGAATTAACAAACATTTATAATAAACAGACACTTTATAAAATTCATTTACAAGTACATATTAATAATACTTTTACATTTAATAGATTTATAGCTATAAATACAAATTACAAATCTCTAAAAACTTTTTTATATACAACATTGACCGTCTTATTAGTAAGAATACCATCTTTATCAACAATTACGAGTTTGAGCCCATTTCTACTTTTAACTCTGGACAAAGCGACGTAGAGCTGACCATGTGAAAAAACTGGTTGTCTCAGATACAAACCAATTCTAGATAACGATTGCCCTTGACTTTTATTTATTGTAATGGCAAAGCATACAGAAATAGGAAATTGTTTTTGTTTAAACTTAAATGAAATCTTCTTGTCAGATGGTGTTAAAGAAATTCTTGGAATGAATGTTCGATTACCTATATTACTTCCTGATGTTACTTCAGCTTCTATAACACGCGATGCTAGTGATAAGATCTTTAGTCAAGTCCCATTGCATAACCCCTATCTTTGATCAATATTTCGTAGTAACATGACTGGCACACCTACCTTTAGCACTAATTTATGATGTGGCAACCCTGGAATTTTTAGTCCGTTTAGTACATCCGGTAAGTATAAACTTTAATGAAAACCGTCATGTAGAGTCTCAGACTCAGAATACTATCCGAACTCAAGTATTCCTTTTCATCCCCGGGAAACGTAGATAGCAACCGATCATTTATTTCATCAACTATTTCATTTGTGGGTGCAAGAATGGCTCGCTCTTGAAAAAAATTTGAAACCCCAAAATTTTCAATAATCGAAGGATAAACGAAATCGATAAGATCGAAAATAGGGTCAGCTGAATCCATAATTAAAAGATCATCTGGTATCTCTATAATTGCCTCACCATATTAGATCCACCTATGTTTTCTTCACTTAAATCCAACAACCATTCTGCAAATATCTTTGTTTGCTTAATATCATGTAGTTCACCTCCTACTGTTAACCGCATGTTTTTGGTTAACCTGAGTACTTTGCAATCATCCTAGATGTAGGAAGAACTTAAAGAAGCATTAACAATATCTTGTCTAGTACCACTTGGTATGACAGGAAGAATTTGTCTAAAATCTCCACCAAATACAATTACTTTCCCTCCAAAAGTTGAGAATTGTTTGAATCATCACAGGATAATACGTCTTTCAAAGTCCTATCAAAAGCTTCAAAACCATGTCTGTGTACCATAGGTGCTTCATCCTATATAATCAATGAGGTTTTCTTTAATAGATTGCAAACATCACTATCTGGCTTTATATGACAGACTGAGTCCTCATTTAGGTTTATTGGAATTAGAAACCAAGAATGTGTTGTCCTACCTCCTGTAAGCAATAAAGAAGCAATCCTACTTGAAGCAACATTCAAAACAACATTTCCTTTCGATCGAAAGGAAGCAGATAATGTCTTCCAAAGAAATATTTTACCGGTTCCTCCATATCCGTACACAAAGAAAACATTGCCTTTGTTATCTTCCACCGCTTTTATTATTTCATTAAAAACACATCTTTGTTCATCGGTTAACGCAGTGAAAAGATTGTCTAATTCCTTTTGAAGGTCATTTCGATCATAATCCAACTCCTCTATTATTAAACGATTATTTGAATAAGCAATGGATTCCAAGTCAGGGTAAGGCTTCGTACTCCAATTTCGTAATGTAGAATTATTACGATTTAAAATCTTTTCAATTTCGCACAAAGTCAAGTTCTTTAGTTGATCATCATGAAGGTGTAAATCTGAAAACACAAAACATATATTAAATTAAATTAGTAAAAAAAGAAAGTATTACATGAATATATATATATATATATATATATATATATATATTATTTAAGATATATTTATGATCCCAATTGTTATATGTTATATTTTTACAAGTAATATGACTTATATCATAGAAGTATATATGAATTTAATTAAAAATAATTTAAAAATAATTACAATTAAAATATTAACAGTTTTAATGATTTATACCTGGAACGTTTAAAATACATTGTTGTCTATAAAGGATGCCGTCAGATAAATATTCCCATGTTTTTTCCTATACATATTCTGGCCTTGAAAGAGTATTAGACGTTAACATAATGGAAAACAAAGAACGTATATAGTAACCGGATCCCGCATGACTTGCTTCTTGAATAGCTTCAATATATTCCGTATCATCATCTAACAATCCAATAGCATAACATGCTTCTCTAAAGGTATTGAATTTACATCCATTTACCGTGAGAATGTCATCAAAAGATTTATCTCTAACCTTGTTTAATAGAATCCTTAAAAAATAAGCTTCACCAAGAGCAAGAGAAACAGAATGAATTCTACCAATTGAAAATCCGGTCTTTCTTGGTTCTCATATTTTCTGATCCTGCTTCCAAACAAACTTAGTAGGAAACTCAACATATGTAAGTTTTCGTGCATGTTCATCTTTTTCGTTACACTTCATCCAAGATAAAAACATTGTAGTTGACACTAATTGTTTGTTCATGACATCGTCTATATAATCATCCGCACCATATATGACATTTTGCTGGTTCAGAAGATGAAAAGGAAGTCGAATCACAGAAGGATACCTGTAATGAATATCAAAACGGAATATACGCCATGACGCCTCACATGCAGAAAAATATCTACAATCATAATATTTTTTATCTCATCGACTTGTGGCTGATGATCATCTTCTGCGTTACCTTCCACAACAGAAATAGTGACCCTATCAGGACCCTTGTTGATATATTTAAACAAATATTTGATAGATCCGGCCTGATTACACCACTCAACATTAATATGGGCTTGATATCTTCTTAAAAGGGTTTTGTTGTAAGGAACAACACTTCTATTATCTAGATTAACACCAGACTTTTCCACAAAGGCTCCAGAATCACGTCTTCGATACAAAGGAAATCCATTTGAATCAATAGACGTATGATCACGAAATTGTTTAAGTAAATTCTTTGAACACCTTTTATCAACCATACATGGACAATTTATGTTTTGACTACCACATGGACCATGGATCATAAAATCACTAACAAGTGTATACAACTCTATATCATCATTTTTATTCAGAATTTCTGCAGAAATAAGTGGATCAATTTCTTCAACTACTGGAAACTTGTTTTCAGGAGCCATAAATAAACATATATGAGCATGTGGTAGTCCACGCTTTTGAAACTCTGTGGTATAAACAACTACAAAAACATATAACAAATAAGAAAATATTAGTTGTGTAGTTAAAGTTATTAATTTATCAATTAATGAATAATATATGGGAGACATACCTGTTGAAATTATATATTATCTTAAAACAGTTTAAATTATATATAAATAAGTAGGAACATACCTGCTGAAATTTTTCCAAAAATTGACTTTTCCTTCAAGTCTTTAATCAAAGAATCTAGTTTGATTCTAAACAGTCGACAGAGGATATCCAGTCTATCTTCAGGATTAATGGTTTTGTTTTTAAAAATCTCTTTACTTCTAGCCATTTGGGATTACATGTGAAAGTTTTAAAAAAAATCTGAATATCCAAACCACTTGCAGAGAGACATAGCACCCAAATAATTTTGCATCATGTAACGGGCACCACTAGTAAAGGACGAAGGTAATATGACACGCTTTTCGGTGTTAGAGATATCTGTAATACCATCATTACGTAACTTATTTAAATGCATAAAAGATTCAGATCTTAGGATCTTTTGTTGATGACGTATGTAATTCAATCAATCTGTTTCAATCATGGTGTACACATCGACTAAGAATTGTTGGAAAAGGCGGCGAGAATTTAAAATTAATGAGAACACGCCCATCCTATCATGAATCATGTAAGCGAAGAACTCCCTCATAGACACATATTGTCGTTTCTTTGATGTTGTGGGAGTAACATCCCTATGAGGGATGTCAACCCTATAACAGTCTTCACCATAAGGAAACAACCACGGATATTGTAAGGCAAGATAAGAAGGATGTAACTCACTAATACGTTTTAGATTTCCATCTTTGGTTTCAACCACAATATCTCTATTTTCTAATGAATTCCCAATGTCACCAACAATTAAAGCAGCCACTTAAGAAGCAGTTGGTAAGTTGTATGTCCGACCGTCTTTTTGTCTTCTTCCAATGAGACGTAACTTTAAGTTCAAATAAGGGTTTTGTTTAAAACAATCTCTTACCATTCGATAAGTTTTGACCAACACATTCTCCGAATCTAACATATTCTTTAGATGTTCTATAATTTGAGCATCAATATGTTTAAGCTTGATGTAGAATTCTTTTTTGTATCACTGAACACAATAGAAAAAGAAGTTAGGTTTAAGTTTTGGGTTTATTTATTGTTGAAAGTTGATTGGCGAAAAAAATATTGAAAAATTAAATACATACCTAAAGACGCCTTGTCTGTTAGAAAGTTCGTTCTCCGTATCATATATATACAATTGAGAGAACTTTGGCTTAGATCCATCTTTAGGCAAAAGACTCCCCATTCTATGGTAATTCTGACCACTAAGTCTGAATATAAATGGGGCATTTTCTCTATTAATGGAAGAATCAACTTTTCCACCCATGGACGTAAATGAAAACATTGAGTTATACCGTCTAATGTCTTCAAGAAATATTTGCTTTGAGAATCCAACCCATGATAAAGATTTTGATATTTTGAGGTGGTTCCTTTAATTGAGGAAGCTGAACTTTACCATATAAACAACATATAGAATAGTTGGTTTTTGCACCATTTTTTAATTTCCCTCTAGCAGCTTCATCTTTCCATAATATTGCATGACATGTATCACAAATTACAATCTGATCACCGTGATCGAGATAATCTGTTTAATAATGATGAAGAAAAGAACATTATAATAATTATATTGTTAATAAAATAAGTGATTAACATTTTAGATAATGTTATATAGATTGAACCTTTTGATATGCCTTCAAATCCGTTTATAATAAATTCTGGGTCATGAATTTCTAGGACTGACAAATCCTTTGAGTTTCTCGTATCTAGATAATTCTTTCTGACTTTCTTCGTTGTGCACTGATGGAGTTTTTCCTGTCTTTATGTAAAACTAAAGAAATAATAAAATTAAAACAATAATTAATAACATAAATATTACATGTTACTAAAATGTACATAAAAATTATTATTTTATAAATATAAATTTGCTAATAATAATTATTTACCATTAGAACTTTCTGGATTTGTAATACAAGTAGCGGTGGTAGGCATCGAATTAATTGGTGGCGGTGTGGTATTTATGTTAGTGTAATTATACATATCTGCAAAAGAAATATTTAGTTCATAAATTATGAAAAAATCGTAAAAATGTTGTAAGAACAATGTTATAAATTATTAAAGTGTACCTCTTGTGATGTCTGACAATGGACTTCTAGGCTTTTGATTAGTAGAAATAAATTATGAAGGTATTTGGAGACATGTATAGGATTTATCTTTGATGTAATTCTCTTTGCAATTAGAATCATGTCTTGAGGTACTTGATGATTCAATGTTATCATTACGAACTGAATAAAATAAATAAAAGAATGTTAATATGTCATATTGGTTTGTATGATGCATGATATTATAAAAAGGTATGTAAAATTAAAGTATTACGATTGAAATTTTAAGAGATCATGGTAGCTACTGATAAAAAGTTATCTGTTTGTGCTACAAACACATTCTTGCATCTTTTATTATCCAGATAAATTTTTCTCAATTCTCGTGTTTGTTTAGCATGGGTGTTGGCCATGTCCGTATTATAAATGTAAGAAAATAATAAAAGTTAAGATGTAATGAAATATATAAATAACATATGTTAATATGACATTAGTAGTATAAAATACAAAATTGTACCTCTTGTTATGTTAGCTATTGGACCTATATTAGTACAAACAGGCGGTGAAGGTATAAGTTCCGTAATATTTACTTTGCTATTCGAACCATGTCTAGAATTGTTTGATGATTGTAAAGTACTATGTTGACCTGCAAATTATAAAAAAGTTGTAAATAATAACTATTTTTTACATGTTACTAATATGTATTTCTAAAGTATGATCTTTTTCAAAAATATAATTAATAATAATAATTCTTCACAATTATAGTTTTCAAGAGTTGTACTACATGTAGGGCTGGTAGTCATGGAATTACACATAGCGAGCATGCGTGTCATATATGATTTTGTTGTAGTATTAATATTAGTGTAATTAGACATATATGCCAAAAAAATAAAAATGCGTAAAGAAATAAGGAAAATTTAATTATAATTTTGTTACGTATATGAAAATTTGTAGGAATAGTGATATATAATATTTTGCATAATTTGTATAGAAATACAACTCACAATTATAACTTTGACCAATTTTAAATGGTGCAAATGAAGGGTTTGATGAAACATTGTCACTTTGCTTCAAAGGAGATTGTTTTGATCTCTTGCTATCCAAATAAATTTTTCTTAACTTCCGTCTTTCATTGCAATCTCTAGTGGAATTGTCTGCATTGAAAAATGCATAAATTATTTATTGTTTAATATGATATATGTATTATAATAGTATTACAAATAATATTCTTACAATTACAAGTTCCAGACATAATGGTTGGTGTAACATAGACATGTTCTAATAGCAAAATGTCCCTTGATCTTTTTCTATCTAAATAGAGTTTCCTCATTCTTCGCATCTCATTACAATAGATATTGGCAATGGTCGTATTCGAAACTGTTATAAAATATAATATTGAGTGATAATAAGTATATTCCAATAAATAAATAATATTAACAATTGTGAAGAACAGAAAAACTAATAAGTTAAATAACACGTAATATGTATACGTATTTTAGTAATTTTTAGGTGTGTAAAACACCGTTGTAAAAAATAAGGTCATTATAATATGTAAATGAATTTTAATAATATGTATCGTAGTAATGGTCTAGAAAATAACAACTATTTATTTTTGATATTGTTCATAGATAATTATAAAATGTTTTGAGATGTATATTATAAAATATGTAATTTTGATATTGTTGATAGATATAATTAATAATATAATATTCTTAATGTGTATGAATGGATAATATAAAATAACTATTTGTTGTCATAAGTAGTGAATATATCTATTATAAACCAAGTCAATGACAATGATAAAAATCCAACATTACATTATTAATAATAGTAACGGTTCTGCAAATCATTAAATTCAAAAAAAAAGTAGTAAATAAACCAGGCAATCCAAAATACCAACTTTGTCCAATATAAAAAATATCACCAAATCAAAACAGCAAATAACTTAAAATTTTTTTAAAACAGAAATCATTTGATCCATTAGTGGAAAACCGTCACTATTTTTCCTTATTCGGAATGAGGAGGGATTGATTTGCTGTTGTGTTCGCACCTTCTTGCGATTTTGGAAGGGACTTAGTGGTTGAATGTTTAGGAGATTCATCAACGTCATACACTTCAATCAGTTTACGCTTTATGCAGGACCGGTTAAGGGCTTGAACAATTACAACACAACAACACAAAGAGGAGAATAACTAAACTTGATCAAACAGTGAACTGGATTAACCAATATATTGATACAAAGAACACAAGTAAAGTAAAAGAGACAGAACAAGAGAGTTGGGTTTCAAGGAGGCAGTATATTGCTTTCTCAAGTTCTTTTGCAAGTGTTACAAAGCATAAAGAAAGATATAAGAACTTGGAATACTTATACTACAACCTACAGCCGGCTATACTTTGAAAGCCAGCTGGATACAATTGACTAGACACAAACAAAATCAATTGTAGGATCAAAAGGCATATCTGCCTTTTGACCTTGTGACTATGACATGCCATAGCTCACATCCTTATCTATTACAAAAAGGATAAAGTACATAAAATAGAAAGTTACAGACTCAAGACCTCAATGTACAGTTACCAAAAGCATGGATCTTTTCACCAACTCATGTAAGTTGGTGACTTTACAGAGATGCAGCGGAAAGGTGTCCAGCTTTATGGAACAGTACATCAGATAAAGCATGTTACTACTAAAGTCTTTGGAAAAATCTGTCTTCATAAAGAAAAGCTTCGGAAGACTTTGTCTCTGAGGCTTCGGAAGACTTCATGTTTGGCTTCGGAAGATATTGGTCTTGGCTTTGGAAGATTTTACACTTAGAGTATTTTCTAGTGTATGGTGTAAAACTTCCGAAGCATTTCTTCTTCAGTACTTAGTGCATGTGTTGCAGAGAGACATTGGATGTTTTGGTTTGCATCAGACTTAAAGGAATCCTTACAAACTCCCCCTAGGCTGATGCTACCAAAACATTTAGAAGATCTTCAGATGTTAGTGGTCTTCAGTATAATCATGACCATACCCTTCTTCATTAGATGGTCAGGATCATTCAAACCTTCATAGTATCTTCTCATCTCAAAGAGATCATGCAGAGGTAAGTTGATTATGTCTTGCCAAGAATAGACATTCTCAACACCTTGATCTCTGATTACATGCCATCTTTCTGGATTGGTAGAATAAGTCCAGGACAAGATGGGTGTCTCAGCTGTCAAAGGAGCCACTTGCATTGGAGTTGATTGGGCTGCCTCATCATGCACTTTCTCAGGTTGATCTGACTCAGTCTGAGGTGTAGAGGTAGATGACTTAGGCTTCTTCTTCTTAGACTTTGGTTTAGAAGCCATTATCTCTTCCTCTTAGATGACTTTAACTAACTGAGAAGACTGGTCTGCAGCACCTTGTTGATCATCCTTGTCTTTCTCAGTTGGGTGTTCCTCCCTCACAGTTCAGAAGGAGAGGGAGTTTGACCCTGCTTTGGATCAGAAGATGAAGTTTGCTGAGGCTCAGCTGGAGGTCCGGTTGAGGTGTCTCAGGTTGTTCAAACTTAACCTCCACTTCAGGTGGGACTTGACTTGGAAGAGAGTGTAAGTCAATCAGTTCACCACTCTTAATCTTCTGCTTGATCACCCTTATATGCTCATCCATTGTGGATAGAGACATAGGGCCAAGTCTCCTTCCGGAGAATCCATATAGCTTCAAGAAGCTCATCATCCTTTGTCTATCACAGACTTCTTCATACTCTTTTGGATGATGGCTCTTGACTTTGCAGCTTCTTCCCTTAGCTTCCTTTTAGTTGTCTTTCTCTCTTTGACTAGCTCAAGTTCAAGTTGTTTTAAGTACTCAAACTCAATAAAGTCATAAGACAGGGGAAGAAGTGCATCTGCCTGATAGAAGCTTGTGGCGCACAGGTAGTTGATCATTTTGATCCTATCTTCTTCTTTGTCTACCTGAGGTTCTTGTGGAGGCACATCTTCTTGTACAGGACTTTCTTGAACTGGAGAGAGAGTAGGAGCATGCTTGTAGAGTCTTTTCTGTCTCCTCTCCTCTTTGAATTGGAGAAGTAGCCTTGCATCCTCTTTTTTCTTTCATCTCTCTTGACACTTCCATGTCAGCCAGTTCATTCAATTCTTCTAAGGGGAGGGAGATGATTTCATCAATATCATAGTTCCTGGTCTGTAAATAATTGATCCTGACTGCCCTCAACTCATCATCTTGAGTATTTGGTCTGGGGGCAGCCCTGATTGCAGCTTGCATAAAGCTTGAAGACCCAAGGAACTTTCTCCCCTTAGCTTCCTTTCCTCTCTCTCTCTTCCTCCTCAATTTCCTCAGGAGTCATAATCCTTTTCCCTTGTCACCCACAGACCTTTGTGACTCAGGGTGGATAGAGGCTTGGCCTTCATTGCTTGGTGTAGCATCCATGCTCTAGCCAGAGAGAGGCTGAGAAACACCTTCACCAGCAGGTGTCTCAGAAGGAGTGTGAACCTCTGCAGCAGTTGTTGATGATAAGACAGGGGTGTCAGGTTCTGCCACTAGGCCTTTAGTCAAGGTTTCCCCTATGAAACTAATCTTAGGGTCCACCTCAACATCCAGTTGACCGATGACATTGCCTGATTGCCTAAGTCTCCTTCTTAAAGTAAACTCTGCAAGGATCCTATCTCGGATTCTTTGAGCCAATCTGTCAGCCTGTTTTGAGTTGCTTGGATTGACAAGTGGCATATTGACTAGATCCAATCTTTCATAGAAGTTCAAGCTTTGAAAATCAAATACTTCTTGTTGCCCTTGAACTCTGTGAAGAATAAGGGCTCTTCTGTCAGCATCATACCTCCACCTTATGATGTAGTTTGAAGTTCCTTGTGGTGGAGATGACACAGCCTTTGGTATACCTTCCTCAAAGAGACTCCTGATGATAGAGTCTATAGAGTCCACATTAATGTGAACTTGAGGAAGTTGCTGAGAATGCACAACTGCAAGTGAGGATGGTGAGTCCTCTATGTCCATTCTCTGTGAAGAACTCCCAGGTTCTGTGGCTGCAATAACTTTTTCCCCCTTTTTGGTAGCATCACCCACTTGCATAGGTGAGCTGGAGGATAAGTCAATCACTTCCACAGGTTTGTGTTCCTGGTTGAGCTCTCTTTAAGGTCTCCCAGCTAGTTTTTCCTTAAGATATGAAATCTGAAGTTGCTGATCATTGACCCTGTTTTGTAAGGTAGTCACCTGAGATTCAAGGTGACTAACCTTAGAGACTAAATAGGAGCATGTTTTTGACAGTTTTTGCACCTTTAGTCTCAAATTCCCCTCTTCTTCATCAGAAGAATCATTGGGGGATGAGATGATTGGACCAAAGTCCTCTCTCTCACCACCAGCTTGAGGTTCTTGGCTGCTGGTTTTCCTCTGCTCACTAGCAATCTCAGTTGAGATGTCAGTGGGCTGAGTTGCCATGGTTGAGGTCTTAATGATGTAATCACTTGCAGAAGTGAGAGCCTCTTCCATATGGACATCCTGAACATGTTCAGAAGTGTCCACCTCAGTAACAGGTGACTGATGTGGGATAGACTGAGGAGAATCAGAGGTACTCATCTCTCTTTGAGTAGGGGAGGAGAAGAGAGACTCATGGTACTCACTGAAACCTAAGTCTTCATCAGTATAGAAGGATAGGTTTGGAATGGGTTGATTTAGATCTAAAGGCTGGGGATGGTAACTGTCCCCTGAAGGTTGTTCACTTGAGTGTTGAGACTCAGAGTGAAGGCTTAAGGCTGTTGGGCTTGTGAGCTCATCAGGGTGAGCATGAGGAACCTCAGCCCTGATAGTTGAAGAAATGGGAGTGGTTTGCTCCTCAGGGGAAGTGGGAGCTCTAGTGTCCACTTCCTCCTGTAAAGGTGAGTATATGGGGACCTGCACAGACTCAATAGCTTGAGCAGGGGTTCGTTTGGATTTTCTTTGGTAGGTGAGGGTTATTTGTGGTCTTTTTAGTGGTAAGGAAGAGAAGGTGTGGGTTCAACACTAGCTTGTGTTGCTAGGTTGTCACCTTGAGCAATGAGCTCTAACATTTTGGGGACTAGGGCTGTTTCTACCCCTGAGAAGCCTACAGTTGGCTTCTTCATGATTTTAAAGATGCCGGGCTTCATCTGTCCCAATTTAAAAATATTACTTGTTTCCCCAAATGTGAGCCCAGTTCACAGTTAGAATGTGCTGAACATATCTAGGAAACATGTAATACTCTAAGGAGTCCAAGTTTGCAAGTAAATTGGTATAAAAATTGAGAGTACCTGAACTTGACCCCTTGAACCATTCCATGCACTATAAAGGAGAGATCCTCAGGAATCTGGTCCCACCCTCCATGCTTGTTTGACAAGCTGTGGATAACCACATGGAGCAGGTATTTCCACTGGGATGAGACCTTCCCTTTCCTGAAGGTCTTTACAGAGAAATCTCCCATAGCCCATCTGCTCAAAGGAATGATTAACAGCTTCCTTTGGGAAGGACAACTCACCTTCTTCATCATCCAGCTGCAAATGATGGTTGATGATGGCCGAGTGATGAAGATTGTCCTCCCTTGCACTGTGGCAGACAGTGCCTTCTCCCCATCCATAATGACCTCTTGGCAGGTCTTCCAGAATTCAAGCAAATGATCCTCATACAGAGTAGGATCAATGGTCAGGGAGGTGAAGTAGTTGGATAGAGTTAAGAATTGGCAAATCTCTGAGAAACTTGCATCTTTCTCAGAGCTTAACAGAGCAACCTGGTTGTGTTGCCTGTGAAGTTGCATGGAGAAATCTGGGTTGTTTCTGCGGTTAAGGTTGGCCATTTTAGAAGCTTAAGGTTGAAGAAAGGTAGAAAACAAAGGCGGTTTTGGGAATTAGGTTTGAGGAATAGTGGAATTGAGAAAGATAGTGAGGAAGAGGGGGAACCGTTGGGTATTTATGTGAAAAGGGATTTGAACCAAAGTTAATGAAAGAGGATAAACTTTGAAATCCGAAAGTCGGTCCCACCTCTGAAAAAGTAGTTTACTTTTGCTCAAAAAGTAGTTTTCTTGGAATTCGAAAAGCTTCCGAAGGTAAATTATCTTCGGAAGTTTTAATGAAAAAGCTTCCGAAGCTAAAATGGCTTCGGAAGATTTTCCTGAGAGTCTTGAAAATTTTGCTTCGGAAGAGAAATAAACACTTGAATGCTTTGTATAAGGAACAACAAAGCTTCCGAGAGTTAATTTTGCTTCGGAAGGAAAAGTCCTTAAAAACAATAAGTGTCTGAGATAAGAATTTAAGCTTCGGAAGATAGATTTAGACTTCTTCCGAAGGTAAAATTTCTTAGACAGTTATTTATTTTGAAGACATGATTTTCTTCCGAAGATAAAATATATCTTCCGAAGGATCAGAAAATTTTCAAAATCTAAGGAAAGTCTTCAAAAAGATTTTTTTATCCAAAGAAAACATGAGCTTATGAAAGTGATGAACTAGACAACTTAGGACACACATATTTTAAGAAATAATTAGAATTAGTTTTAAGAAAAGATCTACTCAAAGTTAATCATCCAATAGCTGATATTAGATATTTAAATCTCTGTTCATCAAAAGCTTTTGTAAACAGATCAGCATATTGTTCATCTGTATGAACTTTGACTAGTTTAATTAATCCCTTTTCATAGTTATCTCTTATTAAATGATACCTGATATTGATGTGTTTGGTCCTTGAGTGCTGCACAGGGTTCTCAGTGATAGAGATAGCACTATTGTTGTCTATGTGGATGGAGTCTCCTTGAAGTTAAATCCATAGTCCAGCATCTGATTTTGAATCCAAAGCACTTGAGCACAACATTGCAGCAGTAATGTATTCAGCCTCAGCAGTTGATGCAGACACACAGGATTGTTTCTTGCATTGCCATGAGACAACCCTTCCACCAAGGAATTGACATCCCCCAGATGTAGACTTTGCAGTCATGTTGCAACCACCATAATCACTATCTGTATAAGCATACAGATTGAAGTCAGGATTCTTTGGATACCATAAACCAAGTGTTGAAGCACCTTTGAGGTATCTTAGAATCCTTTTGACAGTGATGAGGTGAGACATCTTAGGGTTGGCTTGATATCTTGCACAAATACATGTAGCAAACATGATATCAGGCCTGCTAGCTGTAAGATACATAAGAGACCCAATCATAGCCCTGTATAAATGTTCATCTACACACTCCCCCTCATCAAGATCAGGTCCAAGGGAGTGGTTTCTGGCTATGGGTGTCTTAGCAATCTTACAATCAGTCATGTTGAACCTCTTGAGTATGTCCTGAACATACTTTGACTGACTTATGAAGATGCCATCTTCAACTTGCTTCACTTGAATTCCCAGAAAGAAATTGAGTTCTCCCATTGCACTCATTTCAAATCTGTCTTTCATCAGCTTCTCAAAGTCTTTGCAGAGCTTTGGATTAGTTGAACCAAAGATGATGTCATCTACATATACTTGAACTAGCAATAAGTCATTTCCCTGTCCTTTGATGAAGAGAGTTCCATCTATAGTACCTCTCCTGTATCCATGTTTACAAAGATACTCAGACAATGTCTCATACCACTTCCTGGGTGCCTGATGCAGCCCATAAAGAGCTTTGTCAAGCTTGCAGACATAATCAGGATGATCAGGGTCTACAAAACCAGGTGGCTGTTTGACATAAACCTCTTCATCAATCACTCCATATAAGAAAGCACACTTTACATCAAGTTAAAAGACCTTGAAGTTCTTGGATGCAGCAAATGCCAGGAATATCCTAACAGCTTCTAATCTTGCTACAGGAGCAAAGACATCAGTGTAGTCAATCCCTTCTTCTTGTGTGTATCCTTGAACAACTAGTCTTGCCTTGTTCTTGATGATAATTCTCTATCATCCTTCTTATTCCTAAAACCCCATTTGGTTCCAATGGTAGTCTTCCCATGAGGAAGAGGACAAAGGTTCCAAACTTTCTGCCTTTTGAATTGAAGTAGCTCTTGTTGCATAGCTTCAACCCAACTTCCATCCTTTAGAGCTTCATCAACTTTCTTTGGCTCTATCTGAGATAAGAAACAAGAGTGAAGACAAACATTTGCTTCATGGGTTTGTCCTCTTGTTCTTACCCCTGTGACAACATCTCCAATGATGTTTGTGTGGGGTGAGACTTGTGGATCCTTAGCTGAGGGATCACAGCAAGTTGCTGAGAAAGATCCAAATTTGAGAAATTTAGATCTGGCATAGATGATTCACCCTCCACATTACCACACTTATCAAGATTAACTTGATCCAATGAGTGTGTGACATCATTGATGTTGTCATCTATGGTGTGGTTATTAGCATCAAGGAATTCCTGATCACTTTCACCATCACCATTGTTGTCTTCTACAATTGAGGTATCTTTATCTGGTTTTGGAGCCTCTGAGCTGGAATTGAGGCATCCCAGATGTATCAACTGAATTTGTCATTGTAGTGCTGATAGAGACCTCATTTGCTGAAGTAGTCCCAACTGGAGCTGAAGATGTATAAGTTGAGGGTCTTCCCAGCTCAAATCTTGGATCAAGATCACCTGTATTTAGATTTTTTGCAGATCCTGAAACATTCTCACAAGATTGTTAAAACAGTTGGTAACTAAATCAAGATCAAATAGCCAATCAGGACCAGAACCAGCCACACAGGGTGTGTGTTCATTGAAAGTCACATTGGCTGACTCTTCAACAATTCTAGTTCTGAGATTGTATACTCTATAAGCCTTAGCTTGGGAAGAGTATCCAATGAAGTGTCCATCATCTGATTTCTCAGCAAACTTGGTAATTTGATCCTTGGTATTCAAGATGGTGCAGGGACATCCAAATGACCTGAGAAAACCAATGAAAGGTTTTCTCTTATGCCAAAGTTCATAAGGAGTCTTACCATGTGTCTTAACTACCAAAACTCTGTTTTGCACATACCAAGCAGTATTTACTGCCTCTGCCCAGAAGGTGATGGGCAGTTTAGAGTCAGACAACATAGTTCTTGCAGCTTTAATTAGTGTCCTGTTTCTCCTCTCAGCAACTCCATTTTGCTGAGGAGTCCTAGGAGCACTATATTGTCTTGTAATACCTTTTTCATCACAAAATGTATCAAGGATTTGATACTTGAACTCAGTACCTTGATCACATCTTATGGTTTTGACCTTGTGATCACTTTGATTCTCAATTTTTAAGATGAAATTCTTTAGAATCTCAGGGGTTTCATCCTTAGTTCTAAGAAAGAAAACCCAAGTGAATCTTGTAAAATCATCTGTGATCACTAAACAATAAGAGGTCCTTCCTAGACTCATTACACTGATGGGGCCAAAGAGATCCATATGTAACAAGTGTAGGGGAGTAGTGATGGAGTTCCTTTCCTTAGGCTTGTGAGATACCTTATGTTGCTTCCCTTTCAGGCATGCAACACAATGATCATCACTTGTAAACTCTTTCTTTGGCATTCCAGTTACCAAATCATGTTTAATTAGCTTATTCATGTTCTTAAAGTTTACATGGCTTCTCATGTTGCTTTGGCTTCTCATTCTGAGGGGCTTTGTCAGTGTAGTTTGGTCTGGTTTGTGTTTGGCCACCATTTGTTTTAGGTGCCTTACACTCTCTAGCAAAGCGGCCCATCAAGTTACAGTTGTAACACTTGACTTTGCTTTTATCCAGCCCAAACTTTCCACTGGTTGTATTGCTTGGAAACCTCCTTCCTGTCCTCTTGTAGAACTTCTTGGCTCTATGAGTGAGGAGAGCCATCTGCTGAACTATTTCCATGTACTCCAGGTCATCTAGATGGATACAGTCCAGGTCTTCAAGAGTGAAGAGAGAGTTCCCACAGCTTTCATCAGAAGACACAAAGGCTTGAGAAGAGCTTGTCTCTTGGAATGGGCTTCCTTGAGAGTAGTTCTCCTTGGGTGTTTCTGGGAAGGTGATGAAAGGACCCTTTAGTGAGTTGTCAGGGTATCATATAAGATGATGTTGGGGTTCTATGCTATCCCTTTCAACCACATGCAGGGTTGAACCCATTTGATTGTTGGAGTTGCCAGATGAACCTTGCATGTTCATCTCCATCTGGTAGCCACTGAGAATCCCATATAACTCTGTCAGAGTAAGAGTTTTGAGATTCTCAGTCCTCTTGATCACCATACAGTAGTGTGTCTATTGCCTAGGAAGTGAGGACATGAAATTCCTTACAATGTCCCTGTTTTCAAGAGGAACTCCTCCATCCACTAGGGTATCCACTATCTTAACATACCTGAAGTATTGTTGAGTCATGGTTTCACCTGTATTGAAGGTGAAGTTTTCAAACTGCTGCTTCAGGAGATCCTTCTTGTTCTCCTTGGCTTCAGAAAAGCCTTCATACATCAGCTTCAGTGCATCCCACAGCTGTTTAGCTGTTTTGCACTTCTTAAAACCTCTGTACACAGAGTTTGGAAGGGCCGTTTGAAGAGCAGTCATGGCCTTTCTATCAATCTCTACTATCTTCCTATCTTCATCAGAATAGTTGGCCACATCTTTTGGAATAATACCAGCACCAGTAGCAGAAGGAGTGCTGGGTATGAAAGGTCTATTCTCAACAGATTCCCACATTCTTGAGTCTAGAGACCTGATGAAACCTTCCATTCTCATACACCAGGTGTTAAAGTCATCAAGAGTGATCAGTGGGGATTTGTTCATGGTTCCAGTCTCCATATCAGTCTTTGAGATGGATGCCATTTGGAGAGTTTAGTTTTGTGTGTGTGAGGGATCTTAAGATGGTGAGATCTTATATCAAGAGCCTGAAATGCTCTGATACCAATTGCAGGACCGGTTAAGGGCTTGAACAATTACAACACAACAACACAAAGAGAAGAATAACTAAACTTGATCAAATAGTGAACTGGATTAACCAATATATTGATACAAAGAACACAAGTAAAGTAAAGAGACAGAACAAGAGAGTTGGGTTTCAAGGAGGCAGTATATTGCTTTCTCAAGTTCTTTTACAAGTGTTACAAAGCATAAAGAAAGATACAAGAACTTGGAATACTTATACTACAACCTACAGCCGGCTATACTTTGAAAGCCAGCTGGATACAATTGACTAGACACAAACAAAATCAATTGTAGGATCAAAAGGCATATCTGCCTTTTGACCTTGTGACTATGACATGCCATAGCTCACATCCTTATCTATTACAAAAAGGATAAAGTACATAAAGTAGAAAGTTATTGACTCAAGACCTCAATGTACAGTTACCAAAAGCATGGATCTTTTCACCAACTCATGTAAGTTGGTGACTTTACAGAGATGCAGCGGAAAGGTGTCCAGCTTTATGGAACAGTACATCAGATAAAGCATGTTACTAAAAGTCTTCGGAAGAAATCTGTCTTCATAGAGAAAAGCTTCGGAAGACTTTGTCTCTGAGGCTTCGGAAGACTTCATGTTTGGCTTCGGAAGATATTGGTCTTGGCTTCGGAAGATTTTACACTTAGAGTATTTTCTAGTGTATGGTGTAAAACTTCCGAAGCATTTCTTCTTCAGTACTTAGTGCATGTGTTGCAGCGAGACATTGGATGTTTTGGTTTGCATCAGACTTAAAGGAATCCTTACACTTTAATTCCGGGTGAGTTATGTTTTTCTCAAACTCTTCATCATCCAACAAAGCCCTCCCATTGGTTGTAGCAATACGTGACATCGGCGTGTTGTCACTCGTGCAAGATCGAGTAACCTATAAAATATTAAACACTCCAAAACAGTTTGTTACTATAATGGATTTCTTGTTTTCAACAAACATAACACATATGTTGAAGATATTTATTGATTTTGTAATATACACCATACCTTGAAATTAATAGTATCTTGTGATCCAAAGTCCATTGACTTGATATTAATGGAGTCTGACGGGTCAACCTAACATGTAAATCAAAAGTTGCATGTGAAAAAATATAAGAAATATAGTTAAATACACATCTATGTTTGATATAATACTAAATTTTTTAAGTTCATAAATGTCATTACCTGATGAACATCTAAATTTGCTTCAAGCTTTGATATGATAGTTGGATCATCAGTGAATTTGGTAATCGTGAAGGACTTATAGTTGTTTGTGATATTAAAGCTGGTAACATCAATTTTGAATGCATACTTATTTCCAACCAAATTAGCAATTTCATCCGGAACCATGCTGAGAGAATCATCTTGTACGATTAATGAAAGAATAAATTAATGTGTGTAAAATAGAGACGAATTGAATTTTAATAGATATAAAATTTTAGAAATAAAAGTACATCAAGGATCTTATCAAGCAATTCTTTAGAGCTTTTTTTCAGCATTTTTCTTGCTTCACGATCCATCAAAGTTAAAGAAAGAATCCCAGTATTATCTTGTAACCTTAAAGGAATCTTGTACCTGCAACATATTAAAGAACATAAGTATTTTACATGGTAACAATAATGTGACTACAATATTCTTTTAAGAATTTTAACTATTAATTAATAAATATTCAATGCATTATAGTGAATAAAATACAACTAATAAATATGTGCTATTTGTTTATCAAACAAAATCAAACAATAAAA
This sequence comes from Flaveria ramosissima, assembly GCA_025215565.1. Lineage (NCBI taxonomy): Eukaryota > Viridiplantae > Streptophyta > Magnoliopsida > Asterales > Asteraceae > Flaveria > Flaveria ramosissima. Next base: position 58,039,845 of record CM046029.1, on the reverse strand, counting down.
TGACAAAACTCATGTGGAACTAAAACATTTGCATTCGCGTCTAAATAATGTAAAGAAGATGAAGATATTAAGCTGTCATGTACTAAATTATGATAATACATTAATAATATTATAAAATAAGAAATACTAACCTGGGAACAATGGATATAGTAATGTTATTTTTATTGCAGTCGTTGGTAAGGCATATAATAGTCTTTTTATGTTCAACACGTTCTGATCCGTCAAGCTTATACGTTTTAGGATCTTCGGTTGTAACCTTTTTGTTACAACGTTTACACGGATTGTAGTACCATTCAAAACCGGGTAAAAAGCTTATGAGAGTACCAATTACAATTACAGACTTCTCCTAACATATGAGTTACTGTAATTAGTGTATGTAAGGGAAAAGAGATTTGAAAATAAATATTTGAAATATAATTACCTCTGCCATCTTGTTGACTTGTTCTATGTTGTTTAAAATTGTGTTGTTTATGAACTCATCCTCTAGATTTGTAACAGATTGTGATGAAACCAAAAGACGACCGGAACAGTTTCGTTTTCAAGTAATCAGTTTGAAACAATTATAAAAGTTTAGATTAACTTGGGAATCCTATTTATAATTATATATATATAGATTAGAATTTTATAAATCTATTTATACAAAAAACACATGTAAAAAATTATGTAATAATAAATATAGTAAAATACAGCATAGCAAACCTGTCCTTGAATGTAGTAATTTCCTCCATGTCATCGTTAATGTAGAGGGTGCTACCATGAAAAGAAGACGAAACATATGCTCTCCCTAAAATGGAGATTAAATATTATGGAAAACAATAATAAATGGTAATTCAGCATGCTAGCAAACATTATTTGAATAACAATTAAAATACTAATCATAAAAATAACAAAACATACCACCATAAAAGTTAAATTTCCCACACTGCAATATTATTACAGCCGTAACACCTTCGGGTTTTTTGGACATGAAGTTGTCCATCTTCTCGGCATAGGATTCCCATAGTGAAACAAAAATACTACGAGACCTAGAAATAAATAATACACAAAACAGTGTATAATCTGTTTTTGCAAAAGAAAAAAAAACATATAAAAGATGTAAAAGTTAAGGCGGTTTTATATATCTTACTTTATATCACGAAGTTGAAGGTTCATTTTCTTCTTAGTTTGACCTTTCTTAGTCTTGTGTTCATAAATATCGAAATAGGTATACACATACCCTATTTGGTCTATAAAGCAGACAAATAAGTATGTTAGCATAAAATTATAAAATATACATATTCATTAAAAGTATAAGGGTTTAAAATTTTTTAAAAGAATAATGGAATAATGTAAGTTGTTAGTTGTACTTACCAACGACATAATCAGCCGGTAGAGCATTGTCATGAAGGAAATCAAAATCAGTAAATGAAAGGCCAAGAGGTGATCCAACGGGGGCATTACATTTCATGACAATGGTATCAAAGTCAACAAAGAGTTTGTGCACATGATTAGTTAAATGGTAAGCTGACATATTATCACCAACGATAAATTTTTTAATTATAAAGCATGCTTTCTCCAATAATACTTTTTCGAACTTGATTACATAGGTATTGGAAATAGTTGCTTGAATCTTTTTACCCTGACAGTAGATAATAATTGTATCAAATAGTTATAAAAAGATAGGAGTAATACAAAAAAAATAAGTATGAGAAAATATAAAGTACCTCTTCATCCATAAGGATCAACTCCATTGAATGTGTAGCATTTTTGATCTTAAAAGAAGGTAACTTCGAGAGCTTAATTATACGAACCTTGATTGCTTCTTTCACCTTTGAAGCATCCAGTTGGCTGAGCAAAATGATTTCAGCATTCTCCAAAACCCTAGAGTTCACATTACTTGAAATAGAGTTTTCAGAAACAAATATTTTCTTTGAATCCATGATGAATATTTTCAAAAATGACTAAACTGTTTTTGAAAAGTATGATTGAATCTTCATACCATGATCTACAATATATAGTGTTGTGAGTTAACTTCCAATCCCTAAAATCAGGGATTTAAATTTGGATTATCCTTTAGTTAGGTAAAGTGATAAGGGAAGATATTTTTCAATTTTCAATAAAATGGAAAACTGAAATTCCTAAAACTAGGGGATTAATTTTCGATTTGTATTTTGTGAAGTAAAGTCATGATGTAAAATATTTATAAAATCTAAGAATATATGGAAACATCAAAGCATTGTATGTTGGAAAAGTAATAATAAATTCTTGCATTTTTAGGTTAAATGAAACGTAAATAAAGCATGATTTGATTTTAATTTTATACTATAAAATCATGGGGTTATAAAAATTTGAAAACATGTAAAAAAATAAAGATTTATATAGATTATAAACAAAAATTGTCATATAAGTATACTACGTTTTAATGTAATAACCTAAAACCATGGTTTTTATAAGTATTTATAATAAACTTCAAACAGTTGTTTATATATTTTTTTATCGAAAATCTAAAATAATATAAGATTAGACCTCCTTTATTTTTAGAAATCTGAAATAATATAAGATTAGACCTCCCTTATTTTTAGAAATTAAGCAAAGTATTTTGGAAAATATTATTGAATCATAAATATTGGTGTGAATAATAATATAGAATCCCTAAAATTAGGGAGTAAAATTTAAAAATATAATATTAAATCATTTTATTTTTGGTAAACTAATAACAAAATCCTCTTATGTTAAAACATCTACGATTTGCAATAGAGATTCAACTTATAATCGATTAAATTTTAAGAATCATATAAAACTCTATTTTGTACTCCCACTAATATACAAAAAACATATTTTCACATTTAAGTATACTCCAAGAAAGTACCTCCACATATATGACAATTTAAAAGCATTGTTTGAATAATATTAGAAAATGTAATTGGTAGTATTATAGGAAGCACTAAATTAACTATGAACTTAAAAAGCATATACATATCCAATTTTTACCTGCATTTTAGTCAAGTTATCATTCGAGCATTTTTTACATCTTTTACCCGAAGAAGGGAGCATCATCAATTGAGCTGTGATAGGGGGTCATACCTACAAAAATTCATTTCCCGCATCTTTAATAGGCTTTATCACATATAGATCATGGTCACCTTCAAATTCTAAGCAACTAAGCAAAAATTCAATAAGTTGAAGTTTAAAAATACAAAAATTCAATAAGACTACTAACATTTTATAAATTAGCAAGTTTAAATGTTCTATAAACAGTCAATGCTATTAGGAGTTAAACACATCATCTACAAATCTGATTATTATTTATAATAAAATTAAAGAAAAACATGACCTGCATCTTTTTCATTTCAGGCATTTATCGTCGATGTGCGCAACTTTTCAAGCTTTTTAAATGTGGTGTCCCTATAAAACCAAGATTAAAAAAAGCGTAGAAGATTAAACCTTAAAGTCAAATTCAAAGACCTGCATGTGCTCACATAGTTTGAGGTTGAGAATATTTTTAGCCAAACTAATTTTACATACAAAATACTTTAGAAGGATTGGAACAAAATTTCAATAAATCAGAGAAGAAAGTAAACACACTAATAAAAAGTGTCTGTACAAAAGCACTTGCATGGTTGCTATGATTTCTCAATGCAAAACAATAATAGATATATGCATCGGATATGTGCGACTTAATTAGTTACTTGGAAGCTTCAATTAAGCAATTGTGTATAATAGATTATAGATATATGCATCGAATATGTGCAGATCATTTTTCTCAAATTCAGGAGTTCAACAGGAAAGTAGATACTCTTCATCTTGTTACATTAATATGTATTATAACAATGTAATATTATTCATCCCTTTATATTGACTAATACTCATCGTCAATCGGTCGTAAGCGTAACATAGTCTTTATAGACGTTATTTAAAACAAAAGATAGATTTAAGCAATAGTGAGAGATAATACACACCGATCATCTTGCCAATGAGCTTGAACCTGAAACTCCGGTCTATTAATCTTGACAAAAATAAACACCACTTCATTTCTATTAATTTAGTTTTGATGTAGTATTATAATATCTCTACAACCTGTGAAATAGGACACAAAATCCATGAGTATGAGTCTATTGTTTCGGGTCATTGAGATCCTCATATCTCCTTGGCAACTATGCACGATTTATATTGAACACACAAATATGTAGCTTCCTAAGCATAATCATCAATAAGGGAAAATCCCTTAGTTTAACTAAATTAAAGTGGAAACTAAATCTGATATTCAAAATCTTTAGATTTGAATCCATTCTTTTCCAACCTTAAAATTGTCTCTGCTACCTATAATAACCTCATACCAAACTCATTTAAATTTAATTGATTAATTCAAATTTACATGTTGATGAACCGTCTGAGAACAAAATAAAACTTCATCATAATGTAGGAATCCTCCATAATAAAACACACTATTATTATGAGTTGGTAGGAATATCATAATAAAAAATTATTAACAGCAAGGTAAAACAATAAACTAATATGCATAAAAAAGATGTATACTTAGCAACCCAACAAAAACAACGGACATCAAGAAAGAATTCGATTTGCTAACCTTTTAGGCTAGTGTGATGATTGCAAAAAAAGCTTTGAGTAAGCAATTGGCTTCAAGCTACTCCCTGCTGGAAAATTACAATCGAAGAGTAGATCTGAGATATAACAAATCAACAATAGTCAATAAGCATAAAAAAAGAAACAAGTTAGGTCAATAAAATTCGGTAAGTAAAAGACAAATAAAAACGTGAGATTGTAGCAGCCATCGAACCTAAGAGCGTGAGATGATGATTTAGGGTTACAGATTTGATAAATAAAAGACAAATAAAAACGAAGAAGAAGAAGAAGATAACAAACCTAAGGACGTAGCAGATTCGATCTCGTCATGTTTGAGCACCGATTGTTGAATCTTGATATGAACAAAATCGTTTTTGATCGACAGAGAGGAGGGTAACGATTGCCTGAGGGTGAGAGATTGTAGCAGCCATCGAACCTAAGAGCGTGAGATGATGATTTAGGGTTTCAATCGGAGTTGTTGTAGATTGTATCAGCCATCGATTGCAAGAGGGTGAGAGATGATTTAGGGTTTCATGCTTGTGTGTGTTGAATACGTTTTGTGAAGACCCGTTTAAGGTTTCAGGTCATAATAGGTCCGTGTTTTTTTTTGAAACATAACTGGTAGGAATGGTAAGCAATGGACACGTGGAAATATGCTGCTATTCATATGCCATGTGTACCAAAAATTAAAGGGAGCAGTGACATTTGTAAAAATAATAGGGATGACTTTCGTAAAAATAACACATAAGTAAAAAAAGCTTTGATTTATTATAATAGATAGATATGTAGTTGTGACCATACGATTATGTTTTTCAAAATATCATTTTGTAAAACTTCTTTTTCAAATGTTTTAATTTAAATTTTAAGAAACCATTTTCATTTAGTTCTTTAAACTAAGATAAAAAATATCTTCTCTATAATTAAAGAAGTAGAAGTTACCTCATTTGTTATGCTTTTAGTGATTTACAAAATCACTTCACATATTTTTCTCCCTTTCACTTGAAGATTTATCAGTCTTTTCATTTGAAGATCTGATAGTTTACTATTTGAGACAACTGACAAGCTTATTTGTTTCCAAGGTAAAATCTTTTGATTGTTACATCGCATTCGTCTTTGCTTACCATCTTAGATGTAGTTTGTTAAGAACTTCCTTGCATAGCTCTTGTTTGGATATGTTGTACCTAGAGCTTTAAGACTTGTACAAATATGATTAAATCCACTTTAACTCTCATCAATGTTTTCATTCTCACGAATATTAAATTTCTTATATTGTTGTACAAGTAATTCCAATTTGCTATTCACAGCTTGAGGACTTGAGGATGTTCTTGATAAACATTAACAACAAGAATTTCATGTATCGTTAGTGATCTGCGTATAAAAACATTTTCAAGCATTTGTCTAGACAAAGCTTTGTAAAGTATAACTATTGTCGCAAAATGTTTAGAAAACATTATCTTTTCCACAAAATAACCGTCTTTAATTATATATATTCTAATTACTAAGTTTTACATACAACTTGTTTTTGCATAAAATCAACAATTTAATTTTTTTAACTCAATACTTTTACATCTTCTACAATTTAGCTCTTATAATTTTTATCTTTCAACTTTGTTCCCCTATACTTTTCATCTCTTATAAATTTTTCGTTTTACATTTCAGTCTAAACTAGTATTCAAGCCCCACGCGTTGCGGTGGTGGCGTAAAACCATTCCAAGTAGCATAATGTCACACAATTCACAACAGTTTTTCTAGCGACCACTAACACCAGAAAGATCGTAACAAAAAAAATAAAACTGAACTAAAATAGATGTATAAATGTTGAACTATGCGCGAAACGTAAAACACAATACGGTCGTTAAACGGGAAAAAATAGATGTAAAATTGTTGAACCACATACGTATGTTGCAACATGTTAACTCGAAAAGTTTAGAACGAGACATAAAAACGAAAAATTTTGTAAAAGAATAAAAGCAAACAGGACTAAAGTTAAAAGTGAAAAAGATGTTAATGTTAAATGTAATGTTGAAAGCTATAGGGTTAAAAGTAAAAAAATCAATGAAAAACCAAAATAAGATACAATATATAAAGCATAAAGTACAAACCATAATGCATAGGTAAGTTGGTAATTAGTATTATATAAATTTTGAAAGTTACATGTCGTAACATTCATGTGTGGTTCAACGTTGTAATGCATATTTTTCCTTGTTTAACGGCCCTGTGATAACATGCGGGCCCTAGATTGATTTACTTATTATTTTTAGTGTTTTACATTTCACGTGTGTGTTTTAATGTTTATACGTCTATTTCTCGTTTGATTTTATTTTTTCATATTAATTTTTTTTAATACGAGTTTTTTCGGTGTTAGTGGTCCTTGATGGTGGTGTAACGTTGGTGCTACTTGACACAGTCGTACGCCCCCGCCGTAATGCGGTGTGACAACCCTAAGTATAGAATTTCATACGTTAGTATATTTTAATTAAATCATCATATTATTACGCTACACTTAGGCTAACTCATATAAACCATATATGTTTGTGTACGTATATGTGTGATGTACGTATGCATGTTTTCATTTTACTTATGCATGTGCTATCTTTGTTAAAATACACATGTATATTATATGGCTATGTGAATATATGTATTACTCATTGCATGCTTGCATGCATGCATGCATGCACAAGAAATTACGTGTGCATGTATTTAAAAACATTATTCTTTGATACGGAACTATATATGATCAAAATACATCTACAATACAACATCAAACAAACCAAATACAACCCAACCAAACACCCTCCAAAACAAAGGTAACATCAAAGAACTTGGCATCAACACAAACAATCTAAACAAATCTCTTACACTCAAACCTTAAACAAAATACCATCTAAGATCAAGAACCGGCTCATTACCCTTAAACACCCGACTTAAGAGGTGATTAACACCTCAAATCGGGCGGGACCTCACCACCCATCAAACCGCCACCTAGCTACCCAAAACCAAGCATGTTTGTGTGCATGCCACCTTGTAAGCCTAGAGTCCTAGGTTCATGATGATGCTTTAATGGCAGCCAACTTCATCTCCTTTATTTGAAGCTCTCGGTTGGAAGGAACACACCACAACTCCACCGATTACCACACTAACAAACACTCTCGGTCACCATCACCTCAATCGAACACCACAACCATTTTCACCCACACTCACCTCCCGAACACCATATACCACCACCATCATCACCACTCTCGGACATCACCATAGCAACCGCATATTATCACCATTTCCTACACATCTCTCGGTTGAATAGCAGCAACATCCAAGCCTCGTGTAAACACCACCTCCCGAAGATTATCAAGAACACCAAAACCTAACGGATTCATAGGCCATCTTCACCATCTTCTCATACTCTCCCTCTGTCAAAATCAAGGTTCTAAACTCTAAAACCCTACTTGATTAAGGTTATAAAAGTTAAACATGTGTTTTAATAAACACATGTGATTAACTCTTTTGATTAAACACTCAAGATTTTTATAAACATATAAGTCAAACTTATTTTTCAGACAATAAGGAAGCTTTTAAGAATCTGAAATTAACAAAACAAAACTTAAAAATCAAATTTATAAAGAGATTTTCAACAAAAGGGTTAAAAACCTAGATATAACTTGTTAAAATCAGTTCTTCATGTTAATGACTATGATTGTGAGAACAAACATTGAAAATATGTTTAGAATATTAGGAAATATAGTTCTGTAAATTTTGGTGCCATTCCTATAAGTAAATTAATTTATATGAAATATCTAAGTATTTAAAAGGAAAAATCATGCTGGAAGAACCGACCCTGGCAAATGTGTGGAAAAATTATATATTAACTATTACAATTTATAGAACTTACTGAAAAAGTTTCGTGACCTAACTCAAAAATATGCCGAAGATATGAATTTCTAATTATTCTGCCAACTGAAAATCGGGAAAAAATACTTAAACTATGAAATAAATTATAAGAAATTTATAGAAAATATAAAAATCAAAGTGGAACAGTCTGTGTAAAAATGAGAATTTATGAGCATATTTTGATATTTTTACTAAATATTGGTAAAATGAGAAAAATTGTAAAAATTGACTCTGCTATGATTTAGGATATAAGAAAATTTTGAGAAACTGTAAAAATTATGTCAAATATTCTGACCAAATTTAAATTATTTTAGAGGCCCGAAGGTATTTCTAATGAATTATTTAAATAATGTAAAAACTATAGAAATTAAGCTGAAAATAATAGTGAAATGAAAATTTACTATATTATGTCTAATATTAGAATGTGTAGAAATTTCGTGATGTATACGTAAGGATAACTTCTAAAATAAATTTTATAGTTTGAGGTGCTAAAAATGTTAAAGAAAATACATTTTCTAAACTATAAATATTTTTATTTATAGGTTATCATTGGGAGTAAAAGGTGAGATTCATAGCCCCATTTTATTTTTATAAACTTTTGGGGGAAAAAGCATTCTGTTATATGAATTGATGCATTATTGAGATTTTTGAGATTTACTGTCATTTATGTTACAACCATTAATTCGGATGTGGAACCGTTAGATATATTGGTAACGCTACTTAGGAAAATGTTTCCTGCATCAACAGGATGAGTGTTGTGATGCTATATTATCTGATTTATGAATTATGATATGACAGATATGATTGATCTGATTGCTAAGTAAGGTTTGTTTGTATCTAATGCATCAATGTTATTTGCTTATAAAAACCTATGACCAACTTTGTGTTGACTATTTTGAGTATGCTTTTTCAGGATTTTATCATGACTAACGCTTAATGTTCTCTTTTGATGTGTATAATGGCTGGGGAGAGAGAGTGGGAAAAGTTGTGTGTAAATCTGACAGTAGTTAACCTGTATGACCTCAGTGTATCGGTGGATGCTCATTTCCATCGTCTCTGAAGATGTAGCTGTTAGATTTTTATGATGTAATAGGATTATATTATTTTCAAATTTTGACTATTATGAATTAATGTAATCCTAATCTTTATGTTATGTTATGAATCATGTTATGTTTATGTGATATTTGTTTAAAATTTGTGGATCAATGAGTTCTGATCAAACAAGTCACACCCTAAGCATTCACGCCTTCCGCCGGGATGTGAAGGTTGGTATCAGAGCATTGGTTATAGAAATTAGGTATCATGAAATGCCTAGACTATAACCATAAGCTCATGATTATGTGTATACATGAATTTGTGTGATTTCATAAATATTCTAACATTTTCTCTTAATAAATTTAAAGGTAAAAGATTTATTTATAATATGTGGAAATAAGTAACTAATTGTTTTGTTCAAATTATGAAAAGATTTGTTTGCTGCTATAAGTACTGATAACTATCTCAATGAGACTGACTCATCCGAATATTCGGACTATAACAATTATAAAGAACTTACACCTGAACCTGAACCTCAACAAGTCTTAGAACCTCCTCAAACCAAAGTTGAAAATAATCATAAGCCCAAAATTTATGTCCGTCGTGCACCGGTAACAGTAGGAGGGTATACCATTAAAACTCCCAGGAAAAAGGTACGACCCGGAAACAGGTTCAAGGCTAAGCAAGATGAGGATGAAGAGATACAAAAGATTGATTCCCCCAAGAACGAAGAAAGAGAGGCTAAAAGACAAAAGGTGGATGAAGACCAAATCGCAGTAGCTCAACAAACTCTTAAACAGCTTAAGAAAATTCAACAGGGAATCAAGAGTATTCAGAAGGATGTTAAAGAACTGAAAGCACCCAAGAAAAACATCTTTTCAAAAATATGGAAATGGATGCATGGAAATTAGAATTATCTTTTAACCCTAAAATATGAAAATCCCTAATAAGAACTTGAATGAAATATATCTCTTGTGTTTGAATTATTATTTGTTATGTGTTAGCTAGAATATTATTAAGAATCTAAAAGTTCTTTTAATATTCATTACAATTAACTATAGAAAGTCATGCCGCCAAGAAGAAACACACAGCCCGTAAGAAGACGTCGCAGTGGGGACGACCTAGACCAGACTGGGAAGAAACTCCTATAAACCCTACCACCAATGAGAGTGAAGAATCTCACGGATAGGTCACAGCAATTAGAGGCTGCCATACCCATACTGGTAACCCAGCTTCAACAAAACCTAAACCTCGGAACAGCAACACCAGGCAACGAGATACCCATGGAAAATACCATGAGAGGACAACCGGAAGAGGAAGCTATAACTGAAAAAGGATGTTCTTACAAGGCTTTTATGTCATGTAGGCCCCGGGAATTTGATGGTAGAGGCGGAGCTGTACAAGCCCTACGCTGGTTAGATGAGATGGAATCAACCCTAGAAATCAGTAAATGTGCCAATAACAACAAAACCTTGTTTGCTTCGCATTCATTAAAAGGGAAGGCACAATCCTGGTGGAAAATGGAAATGCACACTAAAGGTAGGCATGTCATGAATGAATTAAGTTGGGAAGAATTCAGGGGTTTAGTAATAGAAAAATACTGTCCCTATAATGAAATAGAGAAATTAGAAACCGAATTCTTAGCATTAGAAATGAAAGGGGCAGCATATCGAGAGTACACTGACAGGTATAATGAACTCTCAAGGTTAGTACCACATCTAGTAGCCCCAGAATAAAAAAGGATAGGAAGATATATTTGGGGATTAGTACCACAAATAAGGGGACTAGTAAAATCTGCTATGCCGAAGACCTTTCAAGATGTCGTAAGCCTATCAGGGAGCTTAACAGATGAAATGATAAGAAACGGATCATTAGGTAACCCTAGATCAGGAGAAAAGAGGAAGTGGAGTGATGATAATCCAGGAGGAAAATTTAAAGGAAATCCTCAGAAAAGAATAGTCCGACAGCCCACCCGGAACTTCTTAGGAATGACACGGGAAAAGAAACCACAAGCAGAAAACCAGCCATGGTGCAGTACTTGCCAGAGATATCATCAAGGCAATTGCGCAATGGTAATCTGTTACAACTGCAAGAAAAAGGGACATATATCCCGAGACTGTAAAAGCCCCACAAATCCAAAACCAGTCTGTTATCAATGTGGAAACGAGAACCATCGTCAGAACGAATGTCCACAACTAAAGGGAAAGGATTCGGTCAACCAGAACAACCCTCGGGGAAGAGCATTCGTGATGCAAGCGGAAGAAGCTCAACACGAACCAGAGGTTGTCACGGGTACGTTTCCTATAAACAATCAGTACGCTACTGTACTATTCGATACTGGAGCAACCCGTAGTTTTGTTTCAAATACGTTTAGACCACTGCCTAACTTAACCTCAGAAAAGTTAAATAAAAATATATGATAGAACTAGCTGATGGTAAGATGATTGAAGCTTATGAAATCATTCCTAATTGCATTATGAATCTAGATGAAAACTATTTCAATATAGATCTGATTCCTATTGATTTAGGAGGATTTGATATTGTTGTGGGAATGGATTGGTTAAGTAAAAATCAGGTTAAAATAGTATGTGGTAAGAAAATGATCAAGATTCCTCTGATTAATGAAAATAGAACACTATGTATATTTGGTGAAAAACCTAGAGGTGTCATAAAGATAATTACGTGTAAGAACGCACAAAAATGTTTAAGGAATAAATGTTTAGCTTTCCTAGCTCATATTATTGACACCAAAAATAGAAAAAGTTAACCTAGAAAATGTTCTAATTGTCAATGAATATTCTGATATATTTCCTGATGAATTACCTGGTTTACCACCCCCTCGTCAAGTAGAGTTCAAAATTGAATTGATACCAGGAACAACCCCTATTGCTAAGGCACCCTACCGTTTAGCACCCACAGAGATGAAGGAATTAATGAGCCAACTTCAAGAATTACTGGACAAGGAATTTATACGCCCTAGTGTATCACCCTGGGGAGCACCGGTTTTATTTGTTAAGAAGAAGGATGGAACGTTTAGAATGTGTATAGACTATAGGGAACTCAATAAGGTAACTGTGAAGAATAGATATCCCTTACCTAGTATAGACGACCTATTTGATCAGTTACAAGGATCTAGTTACTTTTCAAAGATAGACTTAAGATCAGGATATCATCAGTTAAGAATACAAATTGAGGATATACCAAAGACCGCATTCAGAACAAGGTACGGACATTATGAATTTCTGGTAATGCCATTTGGATTCACCAATGCTCCAGCCATATTTATGGATCTGATGAATAGGATATGTAATCCCTACTTAGATAAGTGTTAGGACCTGGTATTTGAACGGAATACCGAGTGATTGCGTGTTAAACCAACTCAAATAGTGCGGAATCCTATTTGATTGTCGATCCAATCAGTGAGAACACACGATGAATCAATCAAGAATTAAAATCAACGTCAGAAATCGATTAGGAACCGATCTGATGTGTTCTATGAACTTGGAGAACGATTTGGGAGGCTTCTGGACGGCTAGGGTACGTCTGGAATCGTAATGGGATGATTGCTTACGTTTTCCCACGAATTGGGTCTATTTATAGGTTAGTATTGTTCAATCGTGCGACTGGGCCATAAGTATGGTTCAGTCGTGCGATTGAACCATGCGGTTGATTCATCCGCACGACTGAGTGTTTAGTCGTGCGATTGAGTCAATCTTATGTGTCAATCATACGACTGATCCAGTCTCCTGGTTCAGTCGTGCGATTGAGTCAATCGTATGAAGTTATTCATGCGTGTGGTCCATTCGCATGGGCCATTCGCATGAGAACTTCATTAAGTTAAGTTTGAATGTTTTAATTAATATAACATAATATGTAACCATTCAAACAATCATAAACCCAATCAATTCAATCACGACTCATTAATGAAATATTAAACATTACAAGTAACAACCAATTCATGTCATTTCATTAATCAATACAAATTACATCATAATCAGACAGACAAGATTCATTACATTACAGCTCATGATCTAGGGACATACATGCATCAACAAACTCCCCCTTGGACCTAGATCTATCTATTCTCTTGTCTTCTGCATCACCTCCTTATACTTTTTGTACTTCTCCTCTTTAGTGACTCCTGCGTGTATCTCAAACGCAAAGCAGAGTCTTATGACATTTTGGAATTGGAGGGCTTGTACAATATCTTGCGTGTCATAGAATAGTGGCCACTTGTATAATGTGTAGACATCATTAGCAGACAAGTTGGTTAGCCACATTGGGTCGAATACCCTGATAGTATCCATTTGTCCCTCTTTATTCAACACTATGACAGCTTCAGCGGTTCTCCAATCATAGTACCACCATTTGAAGTGGGGAGTGAAGTCCTGTGGCATTTCCCTGAGAGGGATTCTCGACATTGTTCTTGGGGGACTCCACTTCAGCACTATCTTGGGCTTACCAGTTATGGCATCAACTTCAGAACGTCTGATATACCTCGTAGGTTGTTGAGGTTTGAAGTTGACCCACCTGGTGTGGTACTCTTTCCTCAGGGCAGCCTCAAACCAGCCTGACATCTTTCTCGGGTCAGCATACAGCAGCTTTAGTTTAGCCAGCTGGTTGAGCTCAAAACCAGGTAGAGTCTTCAGATCATGTGGGAACCTGAAGTACTCTATGCCCTGCTCCCTCTTAACTGCATAAGCGTTAAGGTCTTCAAAATAAGCCCATGAGATAATCCTGCCTGACACCTTATGGTGTTTCTTGACTCTGTAGAGCTTGGTGTAGGCATCTCTCTTTGGTGCAGCACGCTGGGCTCTTACTTCTTCAAAACAAGCAGCCCACTCAGCCTTGCGAATATCTACTTCTGCATTGGAGGCTTGGGCTGTTCCTTCAGTCTTTTCTGTTTCCTGCTCCATCTTGTCTAGTACCTCAAAAGTATCACTGACTAGGGATTCACCCAGATTGGGGACCACATTTCCCTCGGCGTCAGCATACTGAGGATACTCTTCTGCAGTAATGTCTTCAACCTCAACTTCATCAATGTCATTCAGTTCCTCATCACTGGTTGAATCAACTGTTGGAGCGTCCTTCACTATTTCATCGGGATTGAGTCTGAACATCTCTGCCAGTTGCTCATCAGACAGGTCATGAATTATCTCCCCTTCTTCAGGGGTATAACTCACAGACCGTCTCACTATCCCTTGTAGGTCAAGAATCATGGTTAATTGAGTCTTGACCATTTGAAGGGGAGCAAAGTCAAACTCATCCCTTTGAAAGTTTGGATCTGTTTGATATAAACATTCAACACATAAACCATTAGTAATTAATCAAACAACTTTATATTAACTTAATATATATAAACATTTAATACACTTGTTTTCCATTACATGATTCAAGTACAAAATAAATACATAAAACATCTAATCAGTACTTTTGTCTTGAATCTGGGGCGTGTCGCTCAGAGGAGCAGAAGTAGTGGATGACTGGTCTTGTCGATGCTTAGATCTCCGCTCTTGACCTGAAGCAGAGGCCGATGCAGCCGCATCCCCTCCTTCTGCCTCATCATCATCATCACGTCCTTCTGTCCTGTCTTCTTCAGTCTCCTCATCATCATCATCTTCCTCATCATCATCCTCATCTTCATCATCGTCATCTCCATCATCCCCGTCACCTTCCTTTAGCTTCAGGGGCTCATCCTTCGACCCCTTCAACCTCAGCATAATAGTCTTGTTGGTCGTCTCCAACTCCTCTATACGTTTGACGGACTGAGCCTGCATGTCTTGGAGTTGGGACACCTCGACTCTCTGCTGGACTATCACCCGAGCCTGCTCTGCCAGTTGCTGAGACTGGGCAGCAGTCAGATCGGTCAGCTGGCGGATCTGCGCCGCCTTCTCCTCATCCGCAGCAAGCAGACGCATCACCATACGGTTTAGCGCTGAGAGCTGCTCCTCTACCCCGATGTGAGGTAGAGTGAATCCATAAGCATGTGAAGGCTGGGCTGAAGGTCCAGCATGATGTGTGGTGGTAGTGGCTGTGGTGGCTGTGGTGATGGGTGGTATGTCAGTAGTAGTGGTAGTGGTGGCTGTGGTGCTGGAAGTAGTAGTCACGAAGGTCAAACGACGCTTCTTCTTCTTCAATCCATGGGGTTGAGCCATCCGCTTCCTCCTAGTCCCGGTGGAAGTAGATGCTCCCCCTGAAGCTCTGCTTACTGACCCCGGAACATAGTTCGGGTCAGTGTCTCTCTCCGAGGAGTCCCTAGGGTGTTCACCAACCACCCGAAGCCCGTGGTCTGTGGGAACTACTTTACTTCCCACAGTCCTGGTGAGGGGCTCCTCATCTGACTCCTCCTCCTCTATATCACCAGTCACAAACTCTTGATGGAAACCGGCCATCTCAGCGACCTCTCCGGCAGTGGCTGACCCCGGGGGAATAAAGTCTGAATCAGTGCCTCTAGATGGGGCAGGCATATCATCCCCAGCGTCGCCGCTATCATCATCATCAGAGTCGGTATCTGGTATGGCAATATGCTCCACATCCGAATCACTGTCCTCGTGGCGCCACTTTCTCTTGGCTGGCGCCACATAATCAGCACGGGCCAGATGCCCAAACAACCTCCTGACAGGGGGCTTCACCTGCTTCCCCCTGTATACCTTCATCCTGCCGAGTGTAGTGTCGTCCATAACCTCAAGAACAACAGCGTCCTCCTTTTGCCTTTGGCAGGGAGGGAAGCTTCTGGTCAATGATCATCTGTAGAAATCTGGGGTACATACAGAAGCCTTCCTTCCCTTTCCCCTCGAGGTTCTCCACCAGGTAGGTGAATATCATCTTAGAGAAGCTGAACGGGTGGTTCAGCACCAACACAGCATATGCGTTCTGAATCTGGTCGGAAAGCTCATCAAAACCTCCCTTCCTGGATGCTATACACTTCAGCAGCACGTGCGCAAGGTACTTAAACTGGGGACAGAGGTTACTCTTGTTGAGTACCCCGGCATTGATGTCCCCAGAGTACTTGGCTCTCATGAAACATCCTCTGACAGTGAGGGGGTGTAGACGAGTGGGACACTCAGCATCGTCCCCAAACTGTAGAACAATCTTCAGATCCTCCTCAGATACAGTGATAGCCTCACCAAAAATCGAACTTCTGATGCAATGAGGCTCAGTGGATCTATCAACCGACGCGCCTTCCCAGAAGGCCTGCTGCACTGATCTGTATGGTGTGCAGGGAGTAGATATAGCATGAGCGATCCTGGATCTCAGCAGAAATGTAATAATGCCTGTGAAGTCAGCTGCGTTCCTGGATGTCAAATCCAGGTGAGCACATATGTTGTGCTTGGTGCTCATGTTCCATCGACTCGCCATCTGTAACACATAATAATATAAACGTTAGTTCCGTTGGCTAAGAGTATAATGAAACACTTAGATTTTGAATGACAACTATCTGTCATGCGATTGAGGTTGTACGACTGAAGACAGTCGTGCGACTGAATCGTGCGATTGAGGTTCAGACGTGCGATTGACTTCATGCGCACGACTGAGTGTGCGACTGGACTCATGCGCATGTACTCTTGTGCGGTTACACCAGTCGTGCGACTGAGTCTCATTCGCATAGTTCAGTCGTGCGGTTAAGTGAATCGCTCCCTTCAGTCGTGCGACTGAAGTTCATCCGGACGACCAGTCGTCTGTCTCAGGTGTTCAGTCGGCCAACGTTCGAATCTATGCAAACTAAGTCTTATAGCTCAATTAACCGGTTCTTTAGTGTCGCATGCTCTTTACTAACAACCTATTTTACTTAATTTTAACATTTTGCTTGGTTTTAATAGGTTATTAGGGTTTGCATGTCTCGGTTCGGATTTCACAGTCGAGTTAACCCATTTAGGGTTCCAATCTTTCTGATTTTGATGGAAGAAGACTTCAAAATACCTGTATGAGGATTAGCGAACGTCAGTAACACACAATCAATGAGAAAACTAAGGCAAATCAAATTTTGGCAGAGTAACGGTAGGGTGTGCGATTTAGGGGCGATTTGAGGGTGATGAGTCTCTGCGACCGACTCCACCTCTATTTATATCAACCCTAGATCCAATCGTGCGACTGAGTTCATACGCACCTTTCAGTCGTGCGAGTGGGACTCAGTCGTGCGATTGGGTCAGTCGCCCTTCTCCAGTCGTCCGACTGAAGTTCAGTCGTGCGACTGACTCACTCGTTCGCACTTAAGCCTCCGATTGGACTAATCGTATGATCCATTCGGTTGGATGGTCCATACTCATAGTTCATTCGTGCGAATGGACTTCATTCGTATGGTTAGTCCATACGTATGGTCCATCGTGCGAATGGGTCATACTTAGTTAATTTTCTGCTATTTTTACCAATTTACCTTTAAACTCTTTTATATTAATTAAATTAATGTTATGAACTTTTGATCATCTCAGACATGATCCTTTTATCTTGAAAACACTTTGATCACCTCAGACGTGATCCTTTTAACCACTTTGGTCACCTCAGACGTGACCCTTTTAAAAAACACTTTGTCACCTCAGACGTGACTGATATAACCTTTCAAAGCACATATGGTCATCTCAGACATGACCCTTTTAGTGAGTTTATTCCTTCTGATTTTCCTGATGTAGCCCGACACTTGACTCAAATTAAAACTTAAAATGACTAACTAATTTAAGAATTTAAACTAATTACATAATTAGACATATTTTTGGCTTTTTGTGAGAGATAAATCCAGAGATTGATATCTACGGGATTTGGTTCGGGAGTAGATAGCTTCAACTTAGATTGATCACACCTGGACCAATTAATTTTTGGAATCATACAGGCAATTCAAATCATTTGGGACTAGTTATTAAACCTTTGATGCTCAAGTTCTCGGTGTTCATCCAGAGTCGTTAGCACATAAGGAAATCATACTGAAACTCTTAGATTTTCACATTGATTTGAACCTTTGAGAATGTAGCCACAATGATTGTCAGTATGTTTGTCCACTTAAATCCATACACAGACTTTTGACACAGACTGGTGACTTATTTAGGTTTAATTATTTCAACTAACATTTGTGGATCCCACACTTATATGGTAATCAACATTCCTCAGGAGCTTTTGAGCGGTCTACGGGTATTATTACAAGAAGAGACTATTCTTAGAGCTTTCAAAGAGAAGCCTGTCCTCAGGTCAGTGCCATCGCACAGCAGAGAGGCGGCAAACAACAATGAATTCTAGAATATCTAGGTTATGCTTATCCTCAGGTCAGTGCCATCGCACAGCAGAGAGGCACACAACCTATCTCCTTGTTAGAGCAGCTTATTTTATTTTGCACAAAATGCACCAACAACATAAGTCATTAGCTTTATTGCATTTGTCTTTCATTTTTTTTCTTGCTTTGCTCTAATTATGGTCATCCGCACACATTTGTGGCGTTTAATTGCTCATTACCCCTATTGGAATATTGTTGATTGTGTTAACCAGTGATAAGATGGAAGCCCACAGTCAGTTGAACACTTAGTTTTATCTTGAGATCACCAATCAGGTCTATTTGTCTATTGTGTTGAATCTACCAACATATCATATATGGTCTAGCAGCCTCTAAGTCTACTTTCTTTGTGTCACCTTAGGAGTTGCCAGTTTTCTATCATCTTCCCTTTTTGTATTGCTTAGACTACACAGATTTATACTTTGAACTTTTGCATCTTTCCAAACTTAAATTTTAAAGTCCCTCTTGATTTGTTCCTGTGTACTATCATTTTCCAAAGGTATTGAATCGGTATCACAGACACAATCTACCTTATTTCAGCTAGCTACTCCTTCTCCTCTTTTATTTTTTTTTTTTTTTTTTTTTTTTTAATGTTAACTTGCTGACATATTCTCCCCCTAAAATACTAAAATCATTTCTGGTTTAATTATTTTAGGATTTTAATTAACAGCAAAATAACATGAGTTAAATAAAAATAAAATCAAATAGACAAATCAAAATAAATAAATTTAACTAAACGACATCGGACTACACATTTTCATCATCAGGAATTACCTCACTTTTCTTTTTAACGCCGTTGACCTCTAATAAATATTGAAAACGTGGTTTATCAAAGGCTTTAGTATAGAGGTCAGCGCGTTGAAAATCAGTATTAATTTTAACCACATCAATTAAGTTCTTTTCAAAACAATCTCTTATGAAATGGTATTTAATACCGATGTGTTTGGTCTTAGGATGTTGGACCGGATTTTTAGTTACTGCAATTGCAGCAGAGTTATCAACAAAAATAGGAGTAGATGAGAATTTTAAACCGTAATCCCGCATTTGCTGTTGAATCCAGATGATTTGTGAACAGCAACTTGCAGCAGCAACATATTCGGCTTCACAGGTTGACAATGCAACCGATGTCTGCTTCTTACACTGCCAGGTAACTAATCTTCTCCCAAAGAATTGACACCCCGCTGATGTAGACTTGTAGTTCATCTTGCAGCCCCCGTAATCCGAGTCACTATACGCGGTAAGCTCAAAGTCATCATCATGAGGGTACCACAATCCAAGTGTGGGTGTACCCTTCAGATAACGAAAAATCCTCTTGACCCCGATCAGATGGTTGACCTTTGGTTTAGCCTGATATCTTGAACATAGACATGTAGCATACATAATATCAGGTCTTGAGGCAGTGAGATACATGAGGGATCCGATCATTCCTCGGTACATAGTGGCATCTACTAGATCTCCATTATCATCAGGTGCTATATCATGATTCGTAGCAAGTGGAGTCCCAGCAGCAGAAGCATTCTCCATGTCAAAGCGACTGAGAATGTCTCCTACATACTTGGTCTGATGTAGAAAGATTCCATTAGGTGTTTGATCCACCTGTAACCCGAGAAAGAACTTCATCTCCCCCATGGCACTCATCTCAAATTCTTTCTTCATTACTGCTTCAAACTCTTTACATAACTCTTCGTTCTTTGACCCGAAGATTATGTCATCAACATATATCTGTACAAGCAGTAGGTCGCCATCCTTTTCCTTAATAAACAGTGTACAGTCAATTACTCCCCTGCGAAAGCCGTGTTTCACAAGATGAGTTGAGAGTTTCTCATACCAAGCTCGAGGAGCTTGATGAAGCCCATACAAAGCTTTGTCGAGCTTGTAAACTCTATCCCGATGGTAAGGATCTTCAAAACCCTCGGGTTGACTTACATAGACTGTTTCTCTGATTTCCCCATGAAGGAATGCACTCTTTACATCTAATTGGTAGACTTTGATCTTCATGTACGATGCATAGGCAAGGAAGATACGAATAGCTTCCATCCTTGCCACGGGTGCAAACACCTCATTATAGTCAATTCCCTCGACTTGGCGAAAACCTTGAACCACCAGTCGAGCTTTGTTCCTGATAATGACCCCTTGGTCATCCTTCTTGCATTTTAGTACCCATTTAGTGCCAATGACTTTAGCACCTTTAGGTTTATCAACCAGAGTCCATACACCTAACTTCTTAAACTGCAGAAGTTCTTCTTGCATGGCACTCACCCACGCCTCATCATTTAGTGCCTCACTGACATATTTTGGCTCAACCTGCGAGACAAAACATCGATAAGCACCATCATGAATGTAACCTTTCTCCATAACCGAGGCGTAATCAGCTGAGTATAACTGATTTCGGGTTTGTACTCCTGATCTGACATCCCCAATAACATTGTCAAGGGGATGATAGACGTTTAGTCGTGATCCTGGAGTAGTAGGAACAGCTACCTCAGAACCAAGATTATGAACATTTGGTTCTGCATCTGAGGTAGTTGGAGTTTGAGGTTCTGAAGTCGAAGGTGCATCACTCGTAGATGCTTGTGGACTTTCAGGAACTGGAACCTGTTCCTCCTGACTGTTCTGGTCATCTGCTTCAGCTTCATCTTCAGAGGAGGAGTCACTGTCGTCGACTACTCCCCCTGACTGAGTAGATGATTCTCCCTGTGTGCTAGATGGTGTATTCAGAATATCATACATCATCCTAGTAGCTAGCTCATCATCCGAGGGAGAGAGAGGTATGTTGAAGGATTTGAAGAATCCATCATAATCGAAGAAGTAGGCAGGTCCTTTGCCTGTAGGAGGCGTGGTATATCTCTGAACGTCGACATTACACCACACTTCTACAAGACCCGTTGAGTTATTGTAAACTCGCTTATTCGGTATGTTGTATCCTAGAAAGATTCCTTCATCTGCCTTCTCGCTGAATTTTCCTTCTTGTGTCTTCTTCAGAAGTGTACACGGCGCGCCAAAGGGTTCAAGATACTCCAAATTCGGTTTGCGTCTTTGTAGTAGCTCATAACATGTCTTTCCGTGGCGCTTGACTATTAGGACTCGATTCAGTGTATAACATGCATTTGCTACTGCCTCATTCCAGAATTGGATAGGCAGTTTCGAGTCAGCCAGCATAGTCCGTGCAGTCTCTATCAAGCTTCTATTTTTCCTCTCAGCAACACCATTCATCTGAGGCGTGTATGCTGAAGTGAATTGATGAACAATTCCCTTTTCCTTGCAGTATGCCTCCATCCATTGATTCTTGAATTCGGTCCCGTTGTCTGAGCGTACTTGTCTAACCTTTAGCTTGTAGAGAGATTCCAGAGTGGTGACTAATTCCTTGAATGACTCAAATGTTTCTGATTTGGATTTCAGAAACATTACCCAAGTGAACCTTGAGTAGTCATCAGTGACCACAAAACAGTACAAATCGCCTGCAATGCTCCTTGTACTGACTGGACCAAACAGATCCATGTGAAGAAGTTCAAGAGGAAGTTCTATTGAATGAACTTTCTTTTCCTTATGAGACTTCTTTGTCTGTTTGCCTTTCTTGCAAGCTACACAAAAGTCAGGAAGTTGGAAGTTCTTGACATTTACTCCTCTCACTAAGTCCTTCTGAATCAAGTGATTCATCTTCCTTTGACTAATGTGTCCCATTCTCCTATGCCAGGAGATTGAGTCCTTCTCAGTAGCTTTAGATAGAAAGCACTGCACCTCATGATCCGTTGGAGCAGCTGTTGACAGATCCAAGACATATAGGTCCTTATATCTTGAAGCAGTCATCAGAACTTGGTCCTCTGGAATCATATAGTCTTTCTTCAGCACGTAACACTTCTTGTTGTCGAAGATGACTTTAAATCCTTTATCGCAGATTTGGGAAACAGAAAGTAAGTTATTCTGAAGTTGTTGAACGTAGTTCACCTTATCAAACTTAACTTTCTGATTTCCCACTTCTCCCTGTGCTGTGATGTATCCTCCCTTGTTTCCTGCAAAGGAAACATGCCCTCCTTTTATTTGTTTGACATTTGATAAAAGGGCTCTATTTCCTGTCATGTGCCTGGATGCTCCGCTGTCTATAATCCACGTGTTAGTCTCAGCGCTATACCGAACACCCTGCACATATCAAGTAAATGTATTAGTTTAGGTTAGGAACCCAAGCCTTTACTGTCTTGGGTTTCCCAGAGGCATCACACATCATAAACTCTACCCATTGACCTTTAGAAGGTGAGGGTAACTCAGATTCCTTCTTGTCATCAGTATCAGACACACAGGATGACTTCTCTTTCCATAAGCCAGATTTGTGCAATGCCTGTTTATGATAAACAGTCGTCTGGCTTACAGGTTGGACTTTAGGTTCACTAGATCTTCTAGGTGGAGTTGAGAACTCCTCTTAGAAGACCTAGGTCTAGAGTCCTGAAGATCAATCTTCTTCCTAGGTGTTGATAGAAAGGACAATAGGAAGCAATATGTCCACATTCTCCACAGTTGTAGCACGATCTGCTATCAACTTTATGAGTAGACTTTCTTTGTGGAGAAATGCGTGACACTTTAGGAACATCAATCACTTTAGGTTTTGACTCTTGCATGTTTGATGTTTTCTCTGGTTTAACAAATTTAACTGTTTTAACCTGTTTAACTTGTTCCACCCTTTTGTTAACTGGTTTTTGACTTGTAGCATGTGAAAAATTAACGTTTGAAGTCTTTTTAGGTTCTGTTTGACTCTGTTTGACCCTGACTTTAAGTTAACTTTTTCAAATTCATTTTCCAGATTAACACAAGGCAATTTACCCTTTGCCTTTGAAGTGGCCTCCTTTTGTTTCTGTCCAGATTCAGTAGATGAACATGATGTGTCTGGATCAGTAACAAGAGGAGTGGTCACCACATGATCCTTGATTGGGTTGTTGTTTACTGGTTTAGACTTGGTGTTCATCAAGGTTCAGGTGGTGGTGGAACCACTTTGTAGCCTAATCCCTCCCCATTATTCCTTTCTCTCACTAAGTGTTGAACTATGTGTGAAGAACTAGTCCAACTATGCAGTTTCTGTTTTAAGGAATTAACTTCTACTTCTAGAACTGCCTTTTGTTTCTTAGTGTCCTCTAGGGAGTTTAGATAGTACCTAATGTCATTTGCTTGATTAAAGGCAACTACTTCGGTTTCCCTAAGTTGTTTAGTCAATAGGTCTATCTTTTCTTTATAACTATGCTCATTTTGTTTTAGAACTCTATTGGCCTCAGTGCATAGTTGTAAATCCTTTACTAAGTTATCATTGTGATCTAATAACCTAGCAAATTTTTCATCAATGCTATTCCTAAACATATCACAGTTAGAACAAGCATGATTATTAAACATTTGGTCAGTTGTACTTACCTGTGTTGTTTCAGAAGAGTTAGCCATCAACGCAGCATCAGACGTCTCTGGTTCTGGTGATTCTGACTTTTCTGTTTCTGACGTGGAAGTCTCCTCCTTTGGTATGTAACTGACCTCAGCTGCAGTTGTTTCTTCACTGTGTGACATCGCTATTTCAACTGCTAAATCACCTTCACTCGCAGAATCATCATCAATATCTTCAACACTGGCAATGTTAGATTCTGGTGAGACAAATCTAAAACTCCAGTCCTGTCCTTCATCATCATGAGCAGTCAAGGCTTTTGGGTCCTTGTTTGATGAAGTAGAACTGGAGGCTTGCTTGTCTTGGCGAGTAAAGGATGAGAACGGGTTCCCATTACCCGTCTTCTTTGGCTTGACACATTCCCTCTTGAAGTGCCCTTTTTCTCCACAGTTGAAGCAGGTCACTTTGCTCTTGTCAAAGCCAAATGTGGTGTCCTTAGTAGCTATCAAATTTTGTCCTGTCTTCTTAACAAACTTCTTCGCCCTTCGGACAGCGCTAGCTAAGGCCCACATTATATCCATTCTTTCAAGCTCCATTTCATCTACCTGCTCGTAGTCTTCATCTGCCAGATGACAGTTTCCAATCTTCCCAGCCACAAGTCCATCATATGAATGAACTACTGCGGCTAGAAGATCCATATGCTCTCGTGCTACTTCTACGGTCACATTACCGAGGTTCTCGGTCTTCAATTTGGTAGCACTTGCTTCTGATCCAATATAGTGGGTACATGACGACCCTGACGTGTCTGATCCAGAAGGAGAAGCATGTGAAGGACCTGACGAGCTAGACACAAATGCTGTCTGGAGAGGTGCTCCAGATGTCTTAGCTTGAGGCGTGGCATTGTATAAAGCTGGGTTTTGTGTATACGAAGACTTCTGTGCTCTATACTTCATCCTTAGTGCTTCTTCACGCAGCTTGAGAATGAAGTCATTTATATCCAGCTTTACAAGCATTCCATTCTGTCTAAGATTAGACACGAATGAAGCCCACTTATCAGGCAATCCATCTGCGAAGTTGCTTACTTTCTCTTCCATAGTCGTTTCCACTCCATGTGTATGCAACTCGCTCATCAAGTGGTAGAATCTGTCTATGACTTCATCTAAACTCTCGTTACCAATCGATGAGAAGTTATCGAATTCCTTCTTTAACTCCTTTGCCTTGATTGCCTTTAATGATGCATTCCCATCATATCTTTTCTCTAGCTCATCCCACAGTTTCTTGGACTGCTTGTTCTCTGAGTACTGGTGGAATATGTCTTTGGGGATCGACTGAGTTATCAACGCATAAACCCTTTTCTCTGCATTATACTTTACTTTCTGTGCGTCGGTCATCCCACTTAACGTTAGCTTAACTCCATCTGCTCCCACCGGTGTACTATAACCAACCTCGATGGCTTCCCACAGATTAGGATCTACTCCATTGAGGTAGATCTCAAAACGTTGTTTCCAGTGTGGAAACTCATCTAAAGTCAAGAGCTTTGGTGGTTTATTGTGATTACCCACCTCACTCTCAAGCAACAGCAGGTTCTGAATTCTTGAGTCCTTCCCAGCAGTAAAGGCTGACATCTGATCTTCCATGGCTAATAAACTTAGAATCTAATCAAATAAACTTTAACTGATGCGACTGAAGGATGCGAATGGTCTTATCGTGCGTATGAACTCTGCGATTGGTTCAACCGTGCGACTGAACAGGGCGAATGGTTCAGTCGTGCGAATGAATCTGGTGCGTATGAGCTATGCGAACGAACGGTTCAGTCGGCCGAATGAGGGTGCGACTAGGTCCAGTCGTGCGAATGAGCACTGCGAATGGAGTCCAGTCGTGCGAATGGATCACTCGTGCGACTGAAGCTGCTGTTTTGCGAAAATTTCTAGGTTTGACGGGTTTCAGCCGTAAAAATTCGAAATTTTGCAAGTCCAAATCGTCTAAGTCCGTAGAAACTGAACTTCGATGAGCAGGGAACGTCCAAGATCACTTTTGATGCTAAAGATTGCGTTTTTCGTGCAAAAACACAAACTTTTATGCAATCTTGATTGAATCAACACGAAATCAAGAACCTGGCTCTGATACCACTTGTTAGGACCTGGTATTTGAACGAAATACCGAGTGATTGCGTGTTAAACCAACTCAAATAGTGCGGAATCCTATTTGATTGGCGATCCAATCAGTGAGAACACACGATGAATCAATCAAGAATTGAAATCAACGTCAGAAATCGATTAGGAACCGATCTGATGTGTTCTATGAACTTGGAGAACGATTTGGGAGGCTTCTGGACGGCTAGGGTACGTCTGGAATCGTAATGGGATGATTGCTTACGTTTTCCCACGAATTGGGTCTATTTATAGGTTAGTATTGTTCAATCGTGCGACTGGGCCATAAGTATGGTTCAGTCGTGCGATTGAACCATGCGGTTGATTCATCCGCACGACTGAGTGTTCAGTCGTGCGATTGAGTCAATCTTATGTGTCAATCATACGACTGATCCAGTCTCCTGGTTCAGTCGTGCGATTGAGTCAATCGTATGAAGTTATTCATGCGTGTGGTCCATTCGCATGGGCCATTCGCATGAGAACTTCATTAAGTTAAGTTTGAATGTTTTAATTAATATAACATAATGTGTAACCATTCAAACAATCATAAACCCAATCAATTCAATCACGACTCATTAATGAAATATTAAACATTACAAGTAACAACCAATTCATGTCATTTCATTAATCAATACAAATTACATCATAATCAGACAGACAAGATTCATTACATTACAGCTCATGATCTAGGGACATACATGCATCAACAATAAGTTTGTCATAGTTTTTATAGATGACATTCTAATCTATTCTAAGAATAAGGAGGATCATGAACAACACTTAAGGTTGACATTGGAATTGTTAAGAAAAGAAAAACTATATGCAAAATTCTCAAAATGTGAATTCTGGAAAAGGGAGGTGCAATTCCTTGGACTCATAGTCAATCAAGAAGGTATTCAGGTAGATCCAACAAAAATAGAAGCTGTTAAGAAATGGGAGGACCCCAAAACACCGACAGAAGTACGCCAATTTTTAGGACTGGCCGGATATTATAGGAGATTCATAGAAACATTTTCAAGGATAGCTCAACCCTTGACTGAATTAACTCAAAAGGACAAGCCATATGTCTGGGGAGAAAAGCAAAAGGTTGCATTCAAACTCTTAAAAAGTAAATTATGTAGTGCACCTATCTTGTCATTACCAGAAGAGACTGATGATTTTGTAGTATATTGTGAAGCGTCCCGTCAAGGATTTGGATGTGTGTTAATGCAACGAAATAGAGTCATTGCCTATGCCTCCAGACAACTTAGGGAAAGTGAAAAGAATTACACTACTCATGATTTGGAATTAGGAGCAGTAGTATTTGCACTTAAGATCTGGAGACATTATCTGTATGGAACAAAATGTACAATATATACAGATCATAAGAGTTTACAGCACATATTTGATCAGAAAATGTTGAATATGAGACAAAGGAGATGGATAGAACTATTAAGTGATTATGACTGTGAAATCAAATACCATCCAGGTAAAGCGAATGTAGTAGCAGATGCTTTAAGTAGAAAGGATAGGGTTAAACCATTACGAGTACGGGCCATGAGAATGGAACTGCAGTCAGACCTGTTAAAACAAATACGGGAAGCCCAACAAAAAGGCAAACTAGAGATAAAAGGGCAAATAAAGGATTTGGAGGAAGATACAAATGGAATTCTAAAGTTCAAAGGAAGAACATGGATACCCGATGATGCTATGCTTAGAAGAATTATACTACAAGAGGCACATAAGTCAAAATATTCTGTACATCCAGGAAATAACAAAATGTATAAATTTGAAAAGCCATTACTGGTGGCCTGGCATGAAGAGATCAGTCGGAGAGTTTGTAGAAAGATACAATACATGTTCAAGAGTTAAAGCGGAACACCAAAAACCTTCAGGATATCTGCAACAACCCGAGATTCCAGAATGGAAATGGGACCAAATCACCATGGATTTTGTAACCAAACTACCAAGAACCTCAAGTGGATATGACACAATTTGGGTTATAATAGATAGATTAACCAAATCAGCACATTTCTTGCCAATCAAAGAAGATTATAAAATAGAGAAATTAGCAAGAATTTACATACGGGAAATTGTGTCCAGACATGGAATACCCATCTCAATTATATCCGACAGAGACAGTAGATTCATATCAAGGTTTTGGCAAACCTTACAAAAAGCTCTAGGAACCCAAATAAACCTTAGTACAGCCTTCCATCCGTAGACAGATGGACAAAGTGAAAGGACAATTCAAACATTAGAAGATATGTTACATGCTTGTGCATTGGACTTTGGTGGCAACTGGGATATACATGTACCTTTAATAGAGTTTTCTTATAATAATAGCTATCATTCCAGTATTAGAACCGACCCATTTGAAGCTTTGTATGGGAGGAAATGCAGATCACCACTATGTTGAAATGAAATAGGAGATAAACAACTTATAGGCCCTGACCTAATTCAAGAAACATCTGACAAGATCAAAGAAATCAAAAATAGACTAAAAGCAGCACGGGATCGACAGAAAAGTTATGCTGATAAAAGGAGAAAGCCACTAGAATTTCAAATTGGAGATAAAGTCTATCTAAAAATATCACCCACAAAAGGAATCTTTCGATTTGGAAAGAGAAGTAAATTAAACCCTAGATATGTTGGACCGTTTGAAGTCACTGACAAAGTTTGTCCAGTTGCATATAGGTTAGATTTACCCCAAGAATTAAGAGAGGTACACAACACGTTTCACGTGTCCAATCTGAAGAAATGTCTAACATATGAGACATTAAAAATTCCAGTTCAAGAAATAAAGATAGACAAAAAGCTTCATTTTACGGAAGAACCAATAGCCGTATTGGACAAAGAAGTTAAAAGGCTAAGAAGGAGTAAAATTCCCATAGTAAAAGTTAAGTGGAACGCTAGGAGAGAACCAGAATATACGTGGGAAAGAGAAGATGAAATCGGAAGGAAATACCCCCATCTATTTTAAGTCAATGGTCAGATAAGTTCATCTCAAACTTAAGTATTACTATCCAAATAAATTTCGGGACGAAATAATTTTTACGGGGGGAGAATGTGACAACCCTAAGTATAGAATTTCATACGTTAGTATATTTTAAATAAATCATCATATTATTACGCTACACTTAGGCTAACTCATATAAACCATATATGTTTATGTACGTATATGTGTGATGTACGTATGCATGTTTTCATTTTACTTATGCATGTGCTATCTTTGTTAAAATACACATGTATATTATATGTCTATGTGAATATATGTATTACTCATTGCATGCTTGCATGCATGCACAAGAAAATTACGTGTGCATGTATTTAAAAACATAATTCTTTGATACAGGACTATATATGATCAAAATACATCAACAATACAACATCAAACAAACCAAATACAACCCAACCAAACACCTCCAAAACAAAGGTAACATCAAGAGAACTTGACATCAACACAAATCTAAACAAATCTCTTACACTCAAACCTTAAACCAAAATACCATCTAAGATCAAGAACTGGCTCATTAACCCTTAAACACCCGACTTAAGAGGTGATTAACACCTCAAATCGGGCGGGACACCTCACCACCCATCAAACCGCCACCTAGCTACCCAAACACCAAGCATGTTTGTGTGCATGCCACCTTGTAAGCCTAGAGTCCTAGGGTCATGATGATGCTTTAATGGCAGCCGACTTCATCTCCTTTATTTATAGCTCTTGGTTGGAAGGAACAGACCACAACTCCACCGATTACCACACCAACAAACACTCTCGGTCACCATCACCTCAATCGAACACCACAACCATTTTCACCCACACTCCTCACCTCCCGAACACCATATACCACCACCATCATCACCACTCTCGGACATCACCATAGCAACCGCATATTATCTCCATTTCCTACACATCTCTCGGTTGAATAACAGCAACATCCAAGGCTCGTGTAAACACCACCTCCCAAAGATTATCAAGAACACCAAAACCAAACGGATTCATAGGCCATCTTCACCATCTTCTCATACTCTCCCTCTGTCAAAATCAAGGTTCTAAACTCTAAAACCCTACTTGATTAAGGTTATAAAAGTTAAACATGTGTTTTAATAAACACATGTGATTAACCCTTTTGATTAAACACTCAAGATTTTTATAAACATATAAGTCAAACTTATTTTTCAGACAATAAGGAAGCTTTTAAGAATCTGAAATTAACAAAACAAAACTTAAAAATCAAATTTATAAAAAGATTATCAACAAAAGGGTTAAAAACCTAGATATAACTTGTTAAAATCAGTTCTTCATGTTAATGACTATGATTGTGAGAACAAACATTGAAAATATGTTTAGAATATTAGGAAATATAGTTCTGTAAATTTTGGTGCCATTCCTATAAGTAAATTAATTTATATGAAATATCTAAGTATTTAAAAGGAAAAATCATGCTGGAAGAACCGACATTGGCAAATGTGTGGAATAATTTTATATTAACTATTATAATTTATAGAACTTACTGAAAAAGTTTCGTGATCTAACTCAAAAATATGCCCAAGATATGAATTTTTAATTATTCTGCCAACTGAAAATCGGGAAAAAAATACTTAAACTATTAAATAAATTATGAGAAATTTATAGAAAATATAAAAATCAAAATGGAACAGTCTGTGTAAAAATGGGAATTTTTGAGCATATTCTAATATTTTTACTAAATATTGGTAAAATGAGAAAAATTGTAAAATTGACTCTGCTATGAGTTAGGATATAAGAAAATTTTGAGAAACTGTAAAGATTATGTCAAATATTCTGACCAAATTTGAATAATTTTAGAGGCACGAAGGTATTTTTAATGAATTATTTAAATAATGTAAAAACTATAGAAAATAAGTTGAAAATAATAGTGAAATGAAATTTTACTATATTATGTCTAATATTAGAATGTATCTACTGTAAAAATTTCGTGATGTATACATAAGCATAACTTTTAAAATAAATTTTATAGTTTGAGGTGCTAAAAATGTTAAAGAAAATACATTTTCTAAACTATAAATATTTTTATTTATAGGTTATCATTAGGAGTAAAAGGTGAGATAGCCCCATTTTATTTTTATAAACTTTTAGGGAAAAAAGCATACTGTTTTATGAATTGATGCATTATTGAGATTTTTAAGATTTACTGTCATTTATGTTACAACCATTAATTCGGATGTGGAACCGTTAGATAATATTGGTAGCGCTACTTAGGAAAATGTTTCCTGCATCAACAGGATGAGTATTGTGATGCTATATTATCTGATTTATGAATTATGATATGACAGATATGAGTGATCTGATTGCTAAGTAAGGTTTGGTTGTATCTAATGCATCAATGCTATTTGCTTATAATAAACCTATGAACTCACCAACTTTGTGTTGACTATTTTGAGTATGCTTTTTCAGGAGTTTATCATGACTAACAGCTTAATATTCTCTTTTGATGCGTATAATGGCTGGGGAGAGATAGTGGGAAAAGTTTGTGTAAATCTGACAGTTAACCTGTATGACCTTAGTGTATCGGTGGATGCTCATTTCCATCGTCTCTGAAGATGTAGCTGTTAGATTTTTATGATGTAATAGGATTATATTATTTTTAAATTTTGACTATTATGAATTAATGTAATCCTAATATTTATGTTATGTTATGAATCATGTTATGTTTATGTGATATTTGTTTAAAATTTGTGGATCAATGAGTTCTGTTCAAACAAGTCACACCCTAAGCATTTCACGCTTCCGTCGAGATGTGACACGCGGGGGCTTAATACTAGTTATATCTTAAAGATCATCTTTACCTTTGGTATATGTTTTAATATGGATTCTATATTGAAAACCTTTTTAAAAATAAATTTTGACTCGTAGATCTAACTTAAACTTTAAATATTTTTTACTTTAAAAAATGGCAGAAACTTGTTATGATACCAATTATAGAATACTAGAATCCAGCCCCCGTGTTGCAGCGGGGACATAAAACCATACCACGTCGTATCTGACACATCACGCCAGTGACCACCAACACCAAAAAAATTCATATTAAAAATACATAAAAAACGAAAAAAATAAAACCAAATGAAAAGTAAACGTAAAAACGTTAAATCACGCAGGCGAAACATAAAACATATAAAACAATAAGCAAGTTGATCTAGGACCAGCTTGTTGCAATGGAAAACGGGTGAAAAGTAAGCGTAAAAACATTGAACCACACATGCACACTATGACATGTTAACTCATAAAATTTAGATCAACATGTAAACCAGAAAATTGTAAAATATAAAAAGTATAGGGGACCACATTTGAAAGTAATAAAATGTTGCCGCTAAATTATAAAATATGTAAAAGTATTGGGTTAATAAAAAAGTTAAAGATTAGAAAAAAAAAGAAAAAAAATTAGTACAACCAATAAAGCATATGGTACAACCTTTAATGCATACAAATGTTGGTAATTATTATTATATATAACTAGAAGGAAAATGATAGTTTTCTTTTCAAATATCATTTTAAAACTTATATATGGAATAGCATTTGTTATAAGTTTATAATAAATAAGCAAGTATGTAAAAAGTTTAAAGAAGAAGATACACAACCGAATTTATGGAGGTTTAAGTAGATGTTAATAAATTTATTCTACGTCTTCTCTAAACCATAAGAGATAGTTTCACTTTATAAACCAAGTGATCGCCTTGACCTCACTCTTCAAAAGAAGTGATAATATTGATCTCAGTCTTTAAAGAAAGTGATCATTTTTTACATATCACTTTAGAGCATTCACACTAGGTTCCTTATCTTTATCCATATAATTACACTAAAAATCATTATATATTCTCTCGTTTTCAATTAAATGATACTTTTTATACCCTTATCATTACTTTTTTCTCTCTCCTCCACTCACAACCACTTTAAAAATATTAAAAAAATTATAAGGATGAATGTAACACCCGGAAATTTATTATTTTGAAGCCGACGAAGAAAGAAAAGAAATAAAGTTCAAAGTCGAGGGACCAAACTCGCCAACGAGAAAAAGTTGGGTAAGGTGGTGATATGTGTAGGGAGAGGGCAGCCCACTCTCCCCACACTTCACATATTTTCAGATTTGAGAGGAAGAGAGAGAGAAAGAAGAGAAAAAGGGAGAAAAGTGGTGTTTCGGGGGATTCGAGTGTCCAAATCCGTCGAGTAGCAAGCCAAATCGAAGCTCTTGTCTTTGTGCTCGATTGTGTGAGTTCTAGGACCCCACTTTTACTCGTTTTTAACTGATTTTGGGGCTGGAAAGTGTTCAAAACCCGTTTTTATTTGTGTGTGTGTTTGACCCATTTGGGTGTGAAGTGTATGATGTGTTTTGAGTATGATTTCGGGCTTGTGTGTGCTTGTATGGTGTTAAGGTATGCATTCCTAAGGTCTAGGAGGGTTAATTTAGGCTTAGAATGGGTTTGGATGAGCTTGGAGGCCGAGAATGGCAGATTGGGTTCGGGATGAACTCCATTCTGCATCAGCTAGGGCTAGGCGACCGAATGAAGGCCATACGGCCGAATGAGGGTCATTGAGGGTCATTCGCACGATTGGGATTCATTCGCACGATTGAGGGTTCAATCGCACGACTAGGGTTTCAGTCGCACGACTGGGAGTCCAGTCACATGAGGGTTGTACGACTGAGGGTTCAGTCGCATAGATGCTTAGTCGCATGAGTCCATTCGCATGAGGTTAGTCGCATAGGTGCCCATTCGCACGAGGTCCATACGCACGATTGAATGTTCATTCGCATAGATGACCATCCGCATGAGTCCAGTCGCATGATGTTCAGTCGCATGAAGGCCATGCGACTGAAGGGTGTCCATACGCCCGAATAGGGCTGTTGCACTCGAAGGAATGTGTAGTTTGACTTCTGGCCTTCGGGGAAAGGTGCAGATGTAAGTTCTGACGTAAAGTAACCCGTAAGAACATGTAAGAAGATGGTTATGGCCTTAGAGAGCATGTAGGGCATGATGATGATGATGTTGCATGTTTATGCATATTATGAATGTATGATGTTGCCCTGTATGATGATGATGAATGTGTATGAATGTTCCTTATTATGATGTATGCTTATCTTTCTTATGGCTTTACATGTCATGCTAATGAATGAATGAATGAATGAATGAATGAAGTATTATGTAATGTAAAGCGAAAGATAATGAAAGAGGAACATGAAGTAAGAATGCATGCATTAATGAAAGATGAATGAACGAAAGAAAGGCTTGCAAGCATATATATTGGGGTGAGCGACTTTGTGTTGCAAAAGACTCGGATGAAGTGCAATCATTTAGATTGCCTATGAGGTGAGCAACCTTGTCGTTGCAAAAGACTCGAGTAAAGTGCTATCGTGATGTTGCCTTGGGGTGAGAAACCTTGTTGTTGCAAAAGACTCGGATAGCTTGCTATCGTGATGGGCAATTGGGGTGAGCAACCCTAGGGGTGCAAAAGACTCGGATAGCGAGCAATCATTGAGATTGCCATTGAGGTGAGCGACCATGTTGTCGCAAAAGACTCGGAAGAAAGAATGAACGAAAAGAATGGAAGATAATGAATGAGATGAAAGATAATAATGACATTATCTATGTATACGTATGTTGAATGATCGCATGATAAAAGGAATAGTTTTTAATGAAAGTAAAGTATGTTTTATTATTAAAACTAGAACTCACTCAGCAACGCTGACTTTTATTACATTTTCCAGTTGGCAGGTAAATGATTGCTGAGGATGGCACGGTGAGGCTACTCGGCTCTTTTGGGATGGCATCCAATTATATAGCTTTTGTGATGTAATGCAAACATGAATTTTGTAACCGGATAATGATGTATTATTTGGCAAAAGTAATTATAATGAAACGTGATGTCATTTTTGAATGTTTCCGCTGCAATGATTTCTTAATGTAATGTAATTATATGTTTTATGTGCGATGAATGACCACTGTAAGCGTCCCGGGAACGGGGCCTTACAAGTTGGTATCAGAGCCAAAGTTTAAGTGAAATGGGTAAATTTTCAAAATAAACCTTAACTTAAACTGAGAATGGGACGAATGGGGAATGGGATGCCAAACTGAGTAGCTGCGTGCCATCAGGTATTTTCTTAAGTTAACCGGTTTTATGTGCGCATGGTATATGTTATGTGTTGTATGTAGATTTGAATACTGATGTAGTCAGGACAGGTAATACTTGGGGTATGAAGAGTAAAGTAAGTGGCTAATCACAACTGGCCACTGTAATTAGGGACTTACTATACTTGACATAAACTGAGTTGTTTCCTTGAATGACCGTGTTGGTGTTTGAATCTTTCAGTGTGTTAGAGAATGGCTGGTGGTAGATCTTCTAGAGCTTCTAGGGGTGGAGGCCGTGATGGCCCTGTTGCTGAACCACGCCCTAAAAGAGGAAGGCCTAGAGCTGAGAAAGAGGTTCCTGCAGAACCTGAGACTCCTCATCCAGAAGCTGGGGATGAGAGTGCGAACTTAAGGGCCTCGGTAAAGGAGGCTGTTGTGGAGGAAGTACATCAGGTCATGCAGACAATCTTACCGTCTGTGGTGACCGAAGTCATCAAGGCTGTGAAGGAAGGGGAAAGGAAGGAGAGAAACCGGGCCTCGGGGGAGCAACCGGAGCCTGAAACGATTTTCTCCGATAATGAGGAGGAAGAGGAAGAGGAAGAGGAGCCTGTGCGGGAGGTGGCACGAGGCTGTAACTACGGGGTGTTTATGAGATGCAAGCCCCCTACTTTTGACGGTAATGGCAATGCTGCCGCTGCTCACCGATGGGTGAGAGAAATGGAGGCTGTTCTCGACATCAGCGAGTGCCGAGAAGATCAGAAAGGAAAGTTTGCCACCCACTCCTTTGTGGACTCGGCACTATGCTGGTGGGACAACATTGTCCAAGCGGAGGGTAATCGGGCAATCGGGAGAATGAGGTGGCCCGAATTGAAGAAGATGGTGATCGAGGAGTTTTGTCCTCATCGGGAAATGGATAAGGTTGAAAGGGAGTTTCTGCAACTGGAGGCGGGAACCATGACACACCAACAGTACACCACGAAGTTCAACGAGATGGCACGTCTGGTGCCGGATCAAGTGACGCCTCTGTCCCGAAAGATCAAGAGGTATATACAGGGTTTGCCGGCGGATATTCGCAGGCACATGATCGCCGCCCGGCCGAGCACGTTTAGGTCGGCGGTGGATTTGGCGGGAAGATTGTATGATGAAAGAACGGTGGTGGTGACTGATGGTGGCAGAAAGAGCGGTGGTGAACAAGGCTGGCAGGGGAAGAGATTTGGTCGGGGCAATGCCTCGATGGGTAATAAGAAGGCACGGGTGGATGATCGCCGTGTGGTTATGTCAGGTGCGGGATCGAGAAGGTGTGGTAAATGTGGACGGGAGCATAGCGGGGAGTGCAGGTTTGGGTCGAACTTGTGCTTCAGGTGTGGAAAGGCGGGGCACATGGCAAAGGACTGTCGTGCGGTCCGATGCTTTAACTGTGGTGAAGAGGGTCACGTGCTCAAAGATTGTAAGAAGCCGAGGGCTGAGAGTTCAGGGGCAAAGAGGACGGGAGGTGATGGACCGAGGGCGAGCGCCAGGGCATTCACCATGACACAGGAGGAAGCTAGAACGGACCCTGACGTCGTGTCCGGTACGTTTTGGTGAACCAAACTTTAGCTTCTGTGTTATTTGATTCTGGTGCGAGTAAGAGTTTTATTTCTGCTGCTTTCTGTGCTAAGCTGCCTGTTAGTAGTAGATGTGTTGATGCGCCCTTCGATGTAGAAACTGCCATAGGTAAGTCTACCAGGATTTCTGAGATGATAGAGAACTGTGATGTGGAACTCGAGGGTCATAAGTTTCCTGTTAGACCGTTTGTGATGACCTTAGGTGGTTTTGACTTGGTTCTTGGGATGGATTGGTTAGCGGACTTCGAGGCGAACATTGTGTGTCGCAAGAAGATGATTCGGTTGTCGGCGCCTGACGGTAGTTCAGTGACGGTTTATGGTGATCGGGTTACTACGATTCCGAAGGTGATCTCGATGGCGGTGGCGGGAAAGTGTATGAGGCGTGGATGTAGTGCCTACTTGGCCTATGTAAAGGATGTGGATACGCCAACACCACAACTAGCCGATGTACCGGTTGTGTGTGACTTTCCAGATGTGTTCCCAGAAGACTTATCAGGAGTGCCACCTGACAGAGAGATCGAGTTTCAGATTGATCTGATACCGGGTGCCCAACCTGTTGCCAAGGCACCGTATCGGTTGGCTCCGACCGAGATGAAAGAGTTGATGGAGCAGTTGCAAGAGCTGCTTGATAAGGGGTTCATTAGACCGAGTATCTCTCCTTGGGGTGCTCCGGTCCTGTTTGTAAAGAAAAGGACGGTAGTATGAGGATGTGCATCGACTACCGCGAGCTGAACAAGTTGACAGTGAAGAACCGATACCCCTTACCGAGGATAGATGATTTGTTCGATCAGCTTCAGGGTGCCAGTTGGTTTTCGAGGATAGATCTTCGATCTGGTTACCATCAGTTGAAGGTGAAGGAGCAAGATATTCCTAAAACAGCTTTCGTACGCGCTATGGTCACTACGAGTTTCTTGTCATGTCTTTTGGCTTGACCAACGCGCCAGCTGCTTTTATGGATTTGATGAACCGTGTGTGTCGGCCTATGTTGGATAAATCAGTGATTGTGTTTATTGATGATATCCTGATTTACTCGAGGAGCGAAGCAGAGCATGCCGGCACATTCGGGAAGTTCTAGAGACGTTAAGAAGGGAGAAGTTGTATGCTAAATTCTCCAAGTGCGCGTTCTGGTTGCGCGAAGTTTAGTTCTTGGGTCACGTGGTGAATCCCGATGGGATTATGGTGGACCCGGCAAAAGTGGAGGCGGTTATGCAATGGAAGTCGCCAAAGACGCCATCCGAGATTCGTAGCTTCTTGGGTTTGGCGGGTTACTATAGAAGGTTCATCCAAGACTTCTCCAAGATTGCTTCTCCACTAACCAAGTTGACCCGAAAAGATGTGAAGTTTGTATGGGGTCAAGCTCAAGAGAAGGCGTTTGAAGAATTGAAGGCGAGATTGACTCAAGCTCCTGTTCTGTCGTTACCCGATGGAAGTGAAGATATGGTGGTTTATTCCGATGCTTCTTACTCGGGGTTAGGGTGTGTGTTAATGCAGAGAGGAAAGGTTATAGCCTATGCATCCCGACAGTTGAAGGTTCATGAGGTCAATTATCCTACTCATGACTTGGAGCTGGCAGCCGTGGTCTTTGCATTAAAAATTTGGAGGCACTACCTCTACGGGACGAAGTGCACCATATTCACTGACCACAAGAGTCTGAAGTACTTCTTTGAGCAGAAGGATTTGAACATGAGGCAGAGGCGGTGGTTGGAACTTATAAAGGATTATGATTGTGAGATCCACTACCATCCGGGCAAGGCCAACGTGGTGGCTGATGCCCTTAGCCGAAAAGAGAGGCCCGAGCCGATTCGGGTGAAAGCCTATCAGTTGATCATGACCTCCGATGTGATGAACAGGTTAAAGAGTTTCAAGATGAGGCATTGAAGGAAGATCATCTTAACTCTGAAAGAATGAGAGGTCTGGTTGGAGAATTGGGTGAAAACACGTTCGGTGTTAGAACCCGATTCGATCGTGTGTGGATTCCTCGTTTTGGGGATCTACGGGGGAAGATAATGGATGAAGCTCACAAGACTCGGTACTCCATTCATCCTGGTGCCACGAAGATGTACCATGATATGAAGAAAGATTATTGGTGGCCGGGTATGAAGCGCGATGTGGTGGAGTACGTGAGTAAGTGCCTTACTTGCTTACAGGTGAAGGCCGAGCACCAAAAGCCGTATGGGAAGATACAACCTTTGGATATACCGGAATGGAAGTGGGAGCACATCACCATGGATTTCATTACAAAGCTGCCGCGTACCCCGAAAGGGTACGATGCCATATGGGTGATAGTTGATCGTTTGACGAAGAGTGCTCACTTCCTACCGATCCGCGAGACATATTCATCTGAGAGGTTGGCTGATCTGTTCATCAAGGAGATTGTGACTCGTCATGGTGTGCCGGTGTCTATTGTGTCGGATCGCGACACCCGGTTTACATCTAAATTTTGGAAGAAATTCCACGACGCTATGGGGACGAGGTTACATATTAGCACGGCTTATCATCCCCAGACTGATGGTCAGTCAGAAAGGACCATTCAGACGCTGGAAGACATGCTTCGGGCATGTGTGATTGATTTTGGTGGAAGTTGGGACGACCACCTACCGTTAGCCGAATTCTCATACAACAACAGTTATCATGCCAGCATTGGTATGCCCCCATATGAGATGCTATACGGTAGGAGATGCAGAACGTCCGTTTGTTGGGGTGATATTGGTCAGAAGGAATTGGGGAGCGTCGAGGTAATCGAGGCTACGACTGAGAAGCTTGAGAAGATCAAAGCCTTCATGAAGGCAGCCAAAGATAGACAGAAGTCGTATGCTGATAAACGACGCAGGCCGATTGAGTTCCAGGCGGGTGACCGGGTTATGTTGAAGGTCTCACCTTGGAAGGGTATCATTCGCTTCCGAAAGCGGGGCAAGTTGAGCCCAAGGTATATAGGCCCTTTCCGAATCATTGCTCGAGTAGGAGAGGTGGCCTATAGACTGGAGTTGCCAGATGTAAGTGGAATTCACCCGACATTCCATGTATCTCATCTAAGGAAGTGCTTAGCAGATGAAGATATGATTGTCCCATTGGAAGATATCGAAGTGGATGAACGGCTCAATTATGTGGAGCAACCAGTGGCAATCATCGACCGAAAAGAGAAAAGGCTAAGGAATAAAGTGGTTCCTCTTGTGCGTGTACAGTGGAAGCACAGGAAGGGATCCGAGTCAACGTGGGAGACTGAGGAAGAAATGAGACAGCATTATCCACGTTTGTTCGAGGAATAACAGGTTTCGGGGACGAAACCTATTTAAGGGGGGTGGACTTGTAACACCCGGAAATTTATTATTTTGAAGCCGACGAAGAAAGAAAAGAAATAAAGTTCAAAGTCGAGGGACCAAACTCGCCAACGAGAAAAAGTTGGGTAATGTGGTGATATGTGTAGGGAGAGGGCAGCCCACTCTCCCCACACTTCACATATTTTCAGATTTGAGAGGAAGAGAAGAGAGAAAGAAGAGAAAAAGGGAGAAAAGTGGTGTTTCGGGGATTCGAGTGTCCAAATCCGTCGAGTAGCAAGCCAAATCGAAGCTCTTGTCTTTGTGCTCGATTGTGTGAGTTCTAGGACCCCACTTTTACTCGTTTTCAACTGATTTTGGGGCTGGAAAGTGTTCAAAACCCGTTTTTATGTGTGTGTGTGTTTGACCCATTTGGGTGTGAAGTGTATGATGTGTTTTGAGTATGATTTCGGGCTTGTGTGTGCTTGTATGGTGTTAAGGTATGCATTCCTAAGGTCCAGGAGGGTTAATTTAGGCTTAGAATGGGTTTGGATGAGCTTGGAGGCCGAGAATGGCAGATTGGGTTCGGGATGAACTCCATTCTGCATCAGCTAGGGCTAGGCGACCGAATGAAGGCCATACGGCCGAATGAGGGCGATTGAGGGTCATTCGCACGATTGGGATCATTCGCACGATTGAGGGTTCAATCGCACGACTAGGGTTTCAGTCGCACGACTGGGAGTCCAGTCGCATGAGGGTTGTACGACTGAGGGTTCAGTCGCATAGATGCTTAGTCGCATGAGTCCATTCGCATGAGGTTAGTCGCATAGGTGCCCATTCGCAGTAATCCCATTCGCACGAGGTCCATACGCACGATTGAATGTTCATTCGCATAGATGACCATCCGCATGAGTCCAGTCGCATGATGTTCAGTCGCATGAAGGCCATGCGACTGAAGGGTGTCCATACGCCCGAATAGGGCTGTTGCACTCGAAGGAATGTGTAGTTTGACTTCTGGCCTTCGGGGAAAGGTGCATATGTAAGTTCTGACGTAAAGTAACCCGTAAGAACATGTAAGAGGATGGTTATGGCCTTAGAGAGCATGTAGGGCATGATGATGATGATGTTGCATGTTTATGCATATTATGAATGTATGATGTTGCCCTGTATGATGATGATGAATGTGTATGAATGTTCCTTATTATGATGTATGCTTATCTTTCTTGTGGCTTTACATGTCATGCTAATGAATGAATGAATGAATGAATGAAGTATTATGTAATGTAAAGCGAAAGATAATGAAAGAGGAACATGAAGTAAGAATGCATGCATTAATGAAAGATGAATGAACGAAAGAAAGGCTTGCAAGCATATATATTGGGGTGAGCGACTTTGTGTTGCAAAAGACTCGGATGAAGTGCAATCATTTAGATTGCCTATGAGGTGAGCAACCTTGTCGTTGCAAAAGACTCGAGTAAAGTGCTATCGTGATGTTGCCTTGGGGTGAGCAACCTTGTTGTTGCAAAAGACTCGGATAGCTTGCTATCGTGATGGGCAATTGGGGTGAGCAACCCTAGGGGTGCAAAAGACTCGGATAGCGAGCAATCATTAAGATTGCCATTGAGGTGAGCGACCATGCTGTCGCAAAAGACTCGGAAGAAAGAATGAACGAAAAGAATGGAAGATAATGAATGAGATGAATGATAATAATGACATTATCTATGTATACGTATGTTGAATGATCGCATGATAAAAGGAATAGTTTTTAATGAAAGTAAAGTATGTTTTATTATTAAAACTAGAACTCACTCAGCAACGCTGACTTTTATTACATTTTCCAGTTGGCAGGTAAATGATTGCTGAGGATGGCACGGCGAGGCTACTCGACTCTTTTGGGATGGCATCCAATTATATAGCTTTTGTGATGTAATGCAAACATGAATTTTGTAACCGGATAATGATGTATTATTTGGCAAAAGTAATTATAATGAAACGTGATGTCATTTTTGAATGTTTCCGCTGCAATGATTTCTTAATGTAATGTAATTATATGTTTTATGTGCGATGAATGACCAACTGTAAGCGTCCCGGGAACGGGGCCTTACAATGAACAGTGATTCTTCAAATATATCAATCCACAACCACTCAAAATCATTTCATATAATATACCAAACACACTCACATACTTTTAAAGACTCTACTGTGAATGCTCTTACAAATGAAGTGGCAACATTGATCTTACAAATAAAGTGGCAACATAGATCTTATAAATGAAGTGGAAATATTGATCTCACTTAGTACGTCCACCACGAGCACCTCACGAGTCGCATTCCCATATTTCCTACCAACCATATTCTATTTCCTATAAGATTCATACACCAACATAGTCATTCAACGTAATTGCTTAGATCATTGCGAGTATGGTAAGTCTTTAATTCTAGTGGCCAAGTGTGATTACCTACTTATCTTACCCTCATGTCCTAAGCATTCACTATCTTAGCACATGTTAGCATTCAAACGTACTAAGCACATAAATTCAAGTAGCACACGCATATAGCACTTGTTTACATTAAATCTTTTACTTGATGACACGTAGCTATTTGGGTTGGTATTCATTTATTTGGTCCCATTTCGGTTTAATTTTAGGTTTTAAAAGTAGTTTTGCCAAATTCACTTAAACTTTGACTCCGATACCAACTTGTAAGACATTGTTCTCGAGAAGCCTCCCGATTGATCAATCATAGCATTAACATTTTATAATAAGACATTGCAGCAAAAAATAACTTAAATTATTCAATACTTCATAATCATCAGTGTTAATATCAAACAATTAATCTTAAATCAAAACATTGAAATTATTCTTCACAAATGAAAAATTGGTTTAATAATATGTGGATACCAGTCTCTAAATACCAAGTAACTCTAACCCCAGTGCCATCCTCAAAATCCATCATTTCTTGCCAACTAATATGCATATAAAGTCAGCGTTGCTGCGTGAGTTACAGTTTTATAATATATAGAATATATACTATTAGTTTTTTTAATATATAGAAAATATACTACTAGTTTTCTTTAGTGAACACATATTTATCATCCATAACAGTCAAAATGACTTTCCTAACATTTGATATCGTTCTTTATCTTCTTTTCATCCATTATATTTCATATTTCATAAACTGGGTTTGCACAAAGCAAAAACCCAAATATATGGTTAACAACAAATGTCCACCCCTGCCAGTACACATATACAGTGGTAGCTAACCCCTAACAGTTGACCGCATTACAATACACACAACCTGCATATGAATACATGTCTATTTCCTTTGATATGACTTACATAAGTAAAGTCCACATGTGCTTGCAAGGCTTTTCAATCATCATTAGAGCACGAGTAATATTCTTTAGGTTCCACTCTCATTCCTTTTATTATTTAATGTTCCACTATGCGATAAGTAATATTTTATAGGTTTACTTTCATATCATCACATAACATAAAAATTAGATAACATATTTGTATAAACCAAATATATAAGAACTTCATATTAAAGCAACCTTAATACCTAGTCAACACTAAGTTGAATAAATAGTGAAACAATTCTAAGTGTCCACCAATGCGAATAACAGTGAATGCAAATGGGTTAATGCGGGTAATAGTAACAAATATGGGTGCACAACTAATGCGGATGACCAACACTTAGTTAATGTGAGTAATAGTAACAAATGCGAGTGAACAACTAATGTTGTCATCAATGCAGATGACCAACACTTGGTCAATACAGGGAGCAATAACAAATGTGGGTGACCAACACTTGATATAGTTAATGGGAGCATATGCGGGTAGGATGGACTAAATAAAGACAGTCAACACTTGGTGTATGCAACAATAAGGGTGAATGTTGGTGAAGAACTCAAAGTGGACCACAAATGTGGATAATAAAACTTAAATGTGGATGAGTAAAACAATCTGTCCAATTCTATCCTTAGTGTTTCTATACCATAATCAAATCATACATGGTACTAACTCATAGATCTAGATCTCATATATCTAGGGTTCATCACTAGAACTTCCCATGCACGAAACATCATCATAAAACATGTTAAAACATCATTATCATTGTAAAAAAATGTCACCTTTATTT
This sequence comes from Flaveria ramosissima, assembly GCA_025215565.1. NCBI lineage: Eukaryota > Viridiplantae > Streptophyta > Magnoliopsida > Asterales > Asteraceae > Flaveria > Flaveria ramosissima. The sequence continues at coordinate 57,995,519 of CM046029.1, read as the reverse complement.
AAGAAATCATAGTTTGAACAACGGTTTCACACATTGGTAAAGCATATTAGCCCCAAAAGTGATAAACCTTGTAAATAAGGGGATTTAGAACTCACATTTCAAAGCTTTCAAACAAAACCCCAAAACCGAGTATGAAAACTAGGATCTACAAACATCCACACGTAAAGTTTCAAGTTTTTTCATAGATTCACATCACAAGCATCTTAGGAGTTTAGATCTATGAAAAAGTATGATAAAAATGATACCTTTTGAAGCTTTTTGACTTTTTCTCTCTAAAACCAAGGCCTCTTTCTCTCTAACTCTTTTGGAAAGTTTTAAATGCAATCAAAAGGGGTTGGGGGTGAATCCTTTCTTTCTATATTTCATTTGTCCACCATAAGTCCCTCGACTACTACTAAGGTGGACACTTTTGTTTCCTTTGTTTTTCTTTGAACTTTTCGAGTGTTACACTTGCAAAGCTCAAATGATTATGGTGACACACTACCAACCCAATACAACACTAGAGTATGTATATATGAAAGTGAGAAATGATAGGCTACAAAGCACATATTTTTCTTTTATTTTTTGCTTTTCTTTTGTTTTTGATCTTCGATCTTCTCACATGAGTTGATAAGATGAGATGATACAGGAGCAACATAACATAATGTTTTCTAATGATTCAAGAACAAGAGATGACAAATTGTTACATTAAATTCACAAACCCTAAATTGTTTTTCAAACACCAAAATAAACACATGAATCCACTTAGACCTTAACTATTCAAATATACAAAGCATAATCTATGACTAACAAATACAAAACTCAAAATGAATGCATTCACTAACATAAACCTAATACTTGAAAGTGATCGCGGGTGAACTAGCCACAAATACTCATGTTATTGACAATGGATGGGGAATTCAGGAAGCAATATTGGATTTGATGATCAAAGATACACTTAAAAACTTATATTTTTTTCATTCTCCTTCATTCCTAGCCTTATCCCTTGATAGATTAGTAAAAAAACCCTTGAAAACCCCAATAGTAACTCGGCCAAAAATGATAAAAACCATCTGTTGGCCGTAGACTATGACAAGTCATACTGAATACGGCCATACCCCTGCACTATGGTGGTTAAAACACCCAAGTGAAGTGGAGGTGGCCGTATACTATGCCAATGATTATAGTCTATGCTCCTATATATATTAATCAACAGATTAGGTGAATAAAATGTGCAAGAAATGGTAGTACAGTCTTTAAATCAGATATGTTTTTTGAGTATGCTAGTAATTTAATTACTTTTAAACAAATTTAGTTTTTCTTTGCATTTTTAACATATAATGTTTTAGAAATTTAGAATGCATTACAACGTGTTGATTTTAATACATCATTTTTTATATTAATTACATTTAGAATCGAACCTAGTCGAATACCATTGATGTTTTGTTTACTTTTTTTTTAATACAATCTTTTTTCTTTTATAACTTTTTATATATAATGTTTTACAAGATTCTATATATAGCGTTATGACATTCTAATTTGAATCTATGTCAAGATACAAATTTTATTTAGAGTTTGTTTGTTTTCGAAACTTTTTTATGATGTCACATATTCAATTGCTCCCCTAACATCTTTTCTCTCTTTTAGAATTAATCAAAAGTCTAACAAAACTTCAGTGAAAGCTCAAATTACAATACTGTAAAAGCTAAGATTCCAATACACTCGTTGCACAACATGAGTAACCCCCAGTTATATACATGTCATAACATGGATTATAACTCTGGATTTTTAATTATTTTGGTTTATAAAAATTTTATTATTTAAAAACACTAATTTTTAAAAATTGTATATTTTTAAAAAAGTTTAATGTTTTAGAAAAAAAACAATTTCGTAAAAAACTATATTTAATCTAAAAAATATAAATATTATCATTTGTAATTAATATATTTATTACTAGGCTAAAGACCCGTGTAACACACGGGTTCAATCTAAAAATATTATTGTTATTTAAAAAGGTTCATAAGTAATAATGTTAACATATAATACTTTGTATATCAATTTTTATGTATATTTTTTTAAAATTAGCTACATTTAATATTAGTAGGTTTTCTCTATTAATGCCTATACATCTAAATAGTATATAATATGGAATGAAATGAACTTATAAATAAGAAGTTAAGTAATAGAAAAAATTAAATTGAACATGAAAAATAATACTTCAAATTTATAAACATCTAAAAATTTCTTAGTATACAACATGTGATGTTCTATTGGTGCTTTTTTTTATCATTATCTAATATTAATAATTTTTAATCTATATCTACTTTTAATTCGAGATAATGCAACATAGAGCTGATCATGTGTGAACACTGGTTTTTTTTTTTAAACAAACCAACTTTGGATAACGATTGTCTTTGGCTCTTGTTTATTGTCGTTCCAAAACACACTGCTAACGGAAATTGTCTTCTTTGAAATTTAAAAGCAATCCTTTTGTCTGAAGGTGTCAAAGTCAACCGTAGAATAAAAGTGCGATTTCTAATATTACTTCTAGATATTATTTCAGCTTCTATAACACGATTGCCCAAAGCTATTACTTGTAGCCTTGTTCCGTTGCACAAACCACGTTTTTTATCAATGTTTCTTAACAGTATTATTGGAACACCAACTTCTAATATTAACTTATGGTTTCAAAAACCATATAATTTAAGCCCATTAAGAACATCAGGTTAATATAAACTTTCATCAAAGTTGTTGGGAAGATACTATAAGTGACATAAACTATCAGAACTAAAATATTCCTTTTCATCTCTGGAAAACATGGATAACAAATAATCATTTATTTTTTGAACAACTTCATTTGTTGGTATAAGTATTGCTCTTTCTTGAAAAAATATTTGATTATTGACATTATAAAGAATAGAATGGTAGAAAAAGTTAATTAAACTTGCTGTAGGATCAAAAGAATTAGTAATAAGAAGATCATCCGGTATATCAATTATTGCCTCTCCATCATTCGATCCACCTGTGTTTCCTTCTCCAACATCTAGAAGTCATGCTGCAAATATCTTAGTTTGTTTCATATCATATTGTTCACTTCCAACGGCTAACCTCGTGTTTTTTGTTATTCTAAACCTTATAGTTTGCCCAAATGTATGAGAAACTTAAAGAGGCATTAACGATGTCATGTCCAGATCCATTAGGAATAACAGGAAGAATTTGTCTAAAATCTCCTACGAAAACAATTATTTTGCCTCCAAATGATAAATCGAAGTTGCTACAATTATCACAGTGAGAATATCTTTCAAGGTTCTATCCAATGCTTCAAACGCATGCTTGTGAATCATAGGTGATTAGGTGCTTCATTCTAAATAATCAATGCAATGTCACTGTGAGGTTTTATATGGCACAAAGAATCCTCGTTGAGATTTAAAGGAATTAGAAATCGAGAGTGTGTCATTCTACCACCAGTTAATAATAATGATGCAATTCCACTTGATGCAATGTTTAAAACAATCTCACCTTTCGACCTTATTGTTGTAGATAATATCTTCCACAAAAATGTTTTCCCTATTCCACCATAACCATAAACGAAAAAGACGCTTTCTTCTTTATTGTCAACTGCTTTCATTACATCATAAAAATCGCTTCTCTATTAATTTGTTAACGAATATAAAAGATCATCACACTCGTTTGTCAAGGTTTCTCTATCATAAGATAGCTACTCAGTAATAAAACGATTGTTTGAAGATAGAGACCGAGTTATGATCAGGATACGGAATCATTGAAAAGTTTCGTAGGGTCAAACTATTACGCACTAATTTTTTTTTTCAATTTCAAAGAGAGTTAAATTCTTAATTTGATCTGTATAAAGAGATAAACCTGAAATTTAACTAAAATATATTGAAATTAATAAATACATCAAAAAAATAAAATGCAAATCACAAAATTATATTGTTGTATTTTTGAATTTTTATAATAGATAAATATTAATTTAACATGTATATATATAGTAGCGAGGATAAAAAAATTGATACTTGGAGATTTAGTAGATGTTGTTGTTTAACCTGGAGACTTTTGTAAAGATCGAAATATAAACCGACCATTTTATGGAAACACACAATCAAGAAATCTATTACATAGATAAATAGAATCATAGATGACTTGTAGAGTTTTAGTTGATGAAATATCCAAAGAAAGAAGAACCATGGTTGTTATATCATTTCCATAAAAAGATGACCTGTAATTTAGGATTAAATTCCCTAATTTTCTCCAAATTGCTCTTGTACCATAATTAGACGGGAAATGAACCTAGACTAACATTTAGAATAGATACATAATTAGGCGGGAAATGAAAAAATTAGAGCCTTAAGAGAATGCCATGTGGCACTAAAGATATTGTTTTATTAATAAGTATAGATATGAGAGATAAACGACAAAATTAGAATTAGAAGCTCTAAAATTGTGCAAATCTATAACCTATAATCTATAACCTATAATAAAAAAAGGTTTTTGAGATACCACATGTCAACATATTAAGCATTCTCATTTTCATTTTCCTGCCTCTCTTTCCTAATAAATGATAGTAGTATATATAGTAATATATTATTTTAAACATTTCTAAATTAAAAAAATCAATATTGTAAAAATTAAAAAACTTGATATTATAATGAAAAATACACTTTAAATATATATGACACAAATTTATTTTTTAAATACGAAGTATTTTAATACCATTTTTTTCTAAGTTTTATAAGATAAGTATATTTTCAAAATAAAATTTTAAAAAAAGACCAAAATGTTTAAGAAAATAATTAAAAAAAAACACAATCTTATAAAATGAAATTTTAAAATGATATTATTTACTTGAACTACTTATCTATTTCTAACTTAATCATATCTTATTTACAAATATCATTTATAATTTTTAAAATTTTATCACAAATTATTTCATATATTAATTATATCAACCCGTGTATTACACGGGATACTATACTAGTGTTCAACTAAAACCTTCTTTTATTATTTATTATCATAGATAGATACCGTCATGTTTACTTCATTGAACAAATTAATAACTACTGGTTTTCTAAAAACTTAAAAGAAATCGAATTACATGATTATACTATCATACTCATCGATAAAAAAAATAAATTAAATAAAAACAGTTTTCAATAAACAAATAAAATCTACAGTTATTACAAAAAATACCTCCACAACAACGGTTATGAATGCATCTGTTTTCAAAGACGAACATCCTTCGTAATCGGAAGAATCAACGAAACGAAAAACAACTTTGACGCCATTTGTCTTCTCACCGGACGGCGATATTTCGCCGGAATATCATCTAACCGTCGTCGGAATTTCATCGGCAAACATCTCAATTCCCATTTCACATCCTCTATTCATCATTTATTATCTTAATCACACTCCAACCCCCATTGAATCATCACAAATTACAATAATATTACATTCAAATTCTGATTGGGGGTATCGATTGATTTCTTCAATTTGGCGAAAACTCAACGACAATGGTGATCGATTGATTGATTGATCATGAATCTGTAGTTTTGGTGTGGGATTGTTTGTTTGTTTGAATTGTTATGGGGGGGTTTGAAGGAGAAGGTACGTCGTTTGAGTTTACGCCAACATGGGTGATCGCGGCCGTGTGCACCGTCATGGTCAGCATTTCCCTCACCGTCGAACGCCTACTGCACTTCGCCGGCAAGGTCCTCTATCATACTTTGAATCTGATATAGTTTGTGTTAGGGTTATATATTTGCACCAAAATTTGTTTACTTGTGTATAACAAGTTGTGTATGCATCTATCCATAAACCTATTTATCTAGTACTACAATGCGTTAAAAAAGAGATAAAAATCGACCGACACTTGCTATTGAGTGTGTATATATAATGTGTGCATTTTGTGAAATTGATGTTTAGTTTTTATGTTGAAGATTGGGTTGTTTGTGTGCAGAAATTGAAGAAGGAAGGTCGGAAGCCACTCTATCAAGCACTACAAAAAGTGAAGGAAGGTATTAACGAACACATTGACGCATGTCATAATTGACGCAAAACCTAGCCCTTTTGTCTCGATTAGAGATCGACGCACGAGCGTGCTACTTTTGCGCAGACAGTCAGTAATAAATAAACATGTGTAATAATTACTTTAAACTTAGCCATATGATGATTTGATGAGACACACAACTAGTAATACATATTATGTGATGCAATTTGCATACTTGGTTTTGGATATAGATTTTCTTATGAAATTCACACATGTCGTATAATGTTTTTCATTTTTTACTATTTTTGGTGCAGAGTTGATGTTGTTAGGGTTCATTTCACTGTTATTATCTGTTTGTCAATCTAGTATCGTCAAGATTTGTGTGAAGGAGGATGTTATGAAACACTTTCTTCCTTGCTCATTAGATAAAAATAAGAACCCACATACTCTTCGCCAATTGCTAGAAGACAAAGAAACACCCATGGCTGTTTGTGCTCTACAGGTAACTAATTTTACTTTTATCGTACACAAATTATTTTGTTTTTTCATATCATGTTCGTGTCAAAATATTCGAACCATCCAAACCTAATCAAGTCGACCAATTTATCCGGTACAACGGTTCAGTCCACCAACAAATGTTATGTTTTTCTAACTTTATTTTCTTGAATTTTGTATATGATTACTATTAACTTTTTTACAGAATAAAGTCCCATTATTATCGCCCGAGGCATTGCATCATCTACACATCTTTATATTTGTCCTTGCTCTAGTGCACGTGAGCTTTTCTGTTCTTACCGTTGTATTCGGTGGCTTTAAGGTTAGTAAATCTTGTCGTGGGACTTTATAATAATAATAATATTATTATTATCATCATTACTATTATTATTGTTATAAACTTCTTTTCAAAAATTAGATAAGACAGTGGAAGCAGTGGGAAACAACTTACAATGAAGAAACTTCAAAAGGTAATACATAGTAGGTTACTATTAATCTTCGATATTCATTTTGTGGGTCCCACTAAACGAGTCAATTTAAAGTAACTTATAAACACTTCCACATAAGTGAAACGTTAAAATAAACGACTCAAAAGAGTTGACATAAAATGATTTAGTATTCTCATTTATGTTATAAAGATTTGACCTTGTGCCCCATTTGAACAAACTCGAGAAAGAATAAAATTAGAAAAAAGTGACATACACAATACAATGTCATTTTTTTCGATATCTTCTAACATAAGTTCTTTCATATCATGGCAATGATGATTTATAGCTACCGAGCCGGAATTCACGAATGTTAGAGATCATGATTTCATCACGCAACGCTTCATGGGTCTTGGCAAACGTTCAGAGGCTTTAGGTTGGGTGGTAAGTTAGTATCGTTGCGTCAACACCAGTTTTATTGTGTTTCACATCATACTATAATTGTGCTAAACATTTTCTATACGTTAGATGTTGAATTATCATGTAATAATGATAAAATATGTTAACTTCTAGGCAAAACCAAAGTATTACATCGGAAACAAAGCAACAAATGAAATGTAACATTTTTCATTACACCTCAAAAATGATAATTGTTTTGGTTCTAGTGATGCAAACCTAAATCATAGGGTGGCGTAATGGTAAGCCCATAATTTTGGAGAGGTTTTCGTTCAAATCCAAGTTCCGTTGGTTTCTTGCTTAACCGCTTATGATCACCTGGCCTTAGTAAGGATTCTCATGATTACTAAAAGAACGAAAAAGTAAAAAAGTAAAAGAATTATTAGTACTGGCATTTCATATACTGAATGTTTTAAGCCCGTGATCTTACATATTCTTACTCGATTTTGCTTTCAATGATTGTGTTATGATCAAATTTGAAGAATTCTTTCGCCAAGCAATTCTATGGGTCAGTCACCGAACCAGATTACAATGCTCTACGACTCGGATTCATTATGGTAACCTTGTCTAAGCGTCATTGTCTTTGTGTTAATCTTTTACAAAGTACACAAATGATTTCATGATATTGTAGACACATTGCAGGGGAAACCGGAATTTTAATTTTCACAAATACATGATGCGGGCCCTCGAAGATGACTTTAGGAAAGTTCTTGGCATCAGGCAAGTGGTTCACCACAAATCTAGTACTTTGAGAACTACAAGAACGACATAAATGATTTTATCTATGTTAATTCCGAGTGTTTTCTTTCATCATCCAAATTTGTTAGCATTGATGTTAAAAAGTAACCTTACTGAAAGTCAAAAGGGAACTATAATGTTAAGACATGGTATGCTAATATGTGGTGTTATTGGTTGCAGTTGGTATTTATGGATATTTGTGATCATATTCTTGTTGCTGAACATTGATGGTACACAACACTTTCATAAGTAACATATCGTAGGTAAAGGCGTAAAAGACACTCACTTATGTCTTACGGCTATTAAGGCACTCTAGCGAGATCTGGAAATTTTGTTTGAATTTCCAGATAGTTAAAACTGGCTTGGTACATCTAAAACTGGCTTTAAAACAACCTAACACAAAATAATCTATCTTAAGCCAACTAAAACAAATCTAAAACCTTTTAAAAATGAGCGTCTTGCTTAATGCCTTCGTTTTTCAAGCGCATAGGCCTAAAGCTCGCTTTTTTTTACGCCTATAACCTTTGACACCCTATAAGTTATGTTTATTTTCTTGTCTGTAAGCGAAAATCCTACACATTTTTCTTGCAGGTTGGCATACATATTTTTGGATCGCTTTTATTCCATTCATGGTAAGTCGTCCAACTCAAATAATGCACATCATAATCCTTTTAAATTCTTATTTTGATTCTAGTAAAAGTTGTGTAGATACCCCGAAAGAGGGACAAAATTCCTTTTTACAGGAACGGTTGGGCAACCCTAATGGGCCAACCTAACCTAGCCTAACCCATTGGGTCGCGCCCAAAATGAGGGTATCACGGTATTATGCAAGGCCCACTAGTGGGCCATACTACTAATTCTAGTATAAACAAATTTTATGATGTTTATAGTTGCTGCTTGCTGTGGGAACCAAACTAGAACATGTAATCATTCAGTTGGCTCATGAAGTTGCTGAGAGACATATAGCCATAGAAGGTGAACTGGTAGTAAAACCTTCAGATGAGCACTTTTGGTTCCATCGACCGAAGATCGTTCGTCTTTTTATTCATTTTATCCTCTTCCAAAACGCATTTGAGATTGCGTTCGTCTTCTGGATACTGGTAAGTTTTGTCTCGTAAAGCTCTACACAAAACTAGGGGTTCAAAAAAATGAGTTTGAATTTGAATGGGTGGGTCGGGTTGATCCCAACACCTTTTTAATACATTCTATTGAATTTATATAATCACAATGATAATATAGTTTTGTTTAACCGATTTGTGATTACACAAGCATCACACTATGCTGTTTAGACGACTTGCAAACGTTTATCGCCCTTGACCCATCTGACATACTCATTGTAACAAATTTTTATGTTTTCCTTGTTTGACCCGTTATCAAAATAATGCAACTTAAATCGACCAGTTGTCATATAAATTTGTTATTGTTGCCACCTTTACACAGTTTATGGATTGACCAAATGTGTTTTACCAACAGGTGCAATTTGGCCCCCATTCATGCATAATGGGAAAATTGATTTACATTATCCCAAGACTCATTATCGGGTAACGAGTGATTCACTATACCATATTATTCAAGGCCTTGTTTGGTAAAAATGTATTTTATTCGTCTCCTTTAGGGCATTCGTACAAGTTTTGTGCAGTTACAGTACTCTACCACTTTACGCGCTTGTCACACAGGTAATTAAACACTTTGTCTTTGACTTTAAAGTCAAACTTCTATAGTTCCGAGTTCATACTATAACTTCATCGATCGCGTAATGTACAGATGGGAAGTAGTTTCAAGAGGTCAATGTTTGATGAGCATGTACAAGCAGGTCTTATTAGTTGGGCCCAGAAAGCCAAGAAAAAGAAGATTATAACCATCACCACCAACCGAAGCCCAGATGGCTCTGGTGGGGATCATGGTGGTGGTAGTGGCGGCGATCGTGGTGATCGTGGTCCACGTGATACTGGTGGTGATGCTGAGCTGCATGGCATCCATATTGCTTCAGATTCGCGATAGTGTACAGATATATGATGTTTAGTATCACATTCCCTCCTTTAAATCAACTTGTAAAACCACTAAGATTTAGAAATGGTCAATATGAAACTCTAGCATGATGTGTCTCAATGGTTGTATTTGAGCCCATAGATGACATACAATCCTAATCAACCATCGACAACCGAAGCATATCAACCTGTGAAGATCATGATTCGAGTTTGACCCATCAACCTGTGAAGATCATGATTCGAGTTTGACCCATAACACAAATGGTTATAAGTTGGCGAACCCTTAATTACATTATTAGTTTTTGTGATCTACAGCAGGTGAACACAACTAATTAATCATATCAAATGCTATAATAATCCAGTTATGACACTTGACATGAAATTGTGAACATTTTTAACATTAATTCTCGTTAGTATTTATTTTACTTTTTATAGATTTTTTTTTTATGAGTAAGATTATCAGTATGTGTATGTATCATCTAATGCCACCAGATATTTATTTCTAACAAACAACTGTTTTCCACTTGATAGCATCATCCCAAGTGTTTTAGTTTCTTGATGCTGTAAGCATAATGGTTATACATATCTAATAACATTTTTTCACATTTTTTACCAACCTTTGAAGGTTTCATATTTTCATTAGTCCTTAAATCTTCATACAGGCTTAGGAAGTGAACATATGATATTGTATAGTTGTCAGGGAAAAATTGAGGTATAGAAAATTGTTTGGATGTATTTTTCTTTTTTATGTTGTAACAAGAACTAAAGATAAACTGATCCTACCAAATTTGAAGCTAAGTTTACTCTAAAAAGACTTCGTCTCTTATCACTGGACTACAACCCAAAGTGACGTTTCATAATACAATTTCCCACATAATTCACATATTTAGAACTCATTAATTACAACATTACCAATCACATCAATCTTAATCTTAAATTATCCGACAATGATCATAACTTTTGCTATGATAATAACTATCAACTGCTATAAACAAACAAAGCGAAAACAACAAACTATCCTTCACGTAAAATACAGCAGAAACCAACTATGAAAACCACATACAACAGCACTCATACCCTTAAAGATAGAAGCCAAACCAAGAGCTCAAACACTGTTCCATACTTCATAGTTGTCAGAACTGGGCATTTGAGTTGTGCATTGCTTGCCTGAGTTCGCTTATGAAATCAATTTGAGGCCCGGAATGTCCAACTACCGCCATCGGGGATACCATCTGAACCCGTTAAATATAAAATAAATAAATGAAGGTTCTAGAGAGAGTGAAAAGGTTGATCATTGGGTTGCAGCTAGATCACAAGTGAACCAGAACCGAAACTGAACGATACAAAATTTCAGAAGAGAAACCAGACTAGTCCCAAACTGAACCGTCAGCCAAATATTGGAAAGTAATGTTTTACAAGAATAGTCTGGTTTCTGTTCACACGGCACACATTGGAGAACCGAACCATCCGATCCGGTTCGGGCCATTCAAGTCTGGACCTGGCTCGGTCTTGTCAGTCCAGACTAATTTTTGCACATTGGTAGTTTATAGTTAAACCTGATGAGGAAGCCTAATTTGTCCCCATGCTGATGCACTGCTTCCTGAATACATAACAGGCCGCTCTGTAAAAGACCAAAAGAGAAGAAACATGAAGCTCCATCTGTTTATACTAATTTTCTTTCTTTTTGGGTTAGAAAATGTAATTTGAGGGTTAGGTTGTTCTGCAACACTTTTTATCCAACCCTTTTTGTAGTAACTGGCGTGCTATATATGATTACAGTAGATTTTTGCCATAAATTTCTAGTTTTTTGCATAAATCTATTTAGAGGGTTGTATGCATTAATAACACACATTCAGAGACTTCTGACAGTTCACCAGTTTCCTTTTCAACTAGAACTATGATTTTACCCTTTGATTGTTAAAGATAAAGCACAATCCAGATGGACTCATTTATAAGTAAATGTGTCCGAATTGCCACCTCTAGTTCTCTATTTGGTTTTATCATGAAATAAATGCAGAGAAGTGTTAAGCAGGATGGTTCTATTTGGATCCAATTTTAGTAAATCCATTCTAAATCTTTTATCCTTGAAGAGGATAGTGTTTTCTTATTCTTTTGACACATTTAATGATAATTAGAAAAGCTAACCAGTCTACTATTACATATGTGGGTCGGTGGGATAACAATTAACAAAAGGTGGAAACCATCAATCAAACTAAAGACTTATTCCCTCACCAGCTAAATCAGTTGAGGGATCTTCATATAAAATCATAGCAGCGGCCCAGCCTGCATTGAGAATACATGCAGCAACATTACTACGTGAATACGTGATCATTACATACTCCGCACAAAAATTGTCTTATTTATTAAAAGATATCCTTCAATAAAGTAATAGAATCTATATGTTTTGTGATGATATAAATATAAAATAGGAAATAGAAAACCTACTGAACGAAAATAATTGCAATTTTCATAGAAGATAATGAGTAATTAAATGCATACGATTGTTCAATAGTTGATAAGCTTCACTGCTACTGCATCCTTGCAAACCAATCAACTGTGGTGGATCTGCATGATCCATTATAGGAACATTTCTAAAAGCAGCAGTTTGATTTTTATCTCCATCATTCCCATAGCTACTTGCCTGATCCAATCTATCTGCAAATATGGACCAATTAGCCTATATACGTATCTTATGGTTTAATCCCAACTAATCAATCTAAATAGAATGCACAGACAGACACAGAACCTTTTCATTTGATCATATTACCATTCTGAATTACTTTAGCATCGTATTAACTTACTTCGAATCTTTAGTACCATATGCAAGTTCAAATTTAATATAATTATGTAACCTTCAATCATCAATGTCATATTAATCAACAAAATCTAACATGAAACAGCCAACTGAATGCTGGTGGAGTCAAATGCATCACAAAATTATATGTCACAAGTATGATGTATCTTTTAACAATTAAGCTATCCATTAAACTGAATGCCATTTGTGAAAATGAAAATAGACAGTTGATGAGAGTCCCATCATATTTCTCAAGATCAAGGGTGTAGTAAAAGGCTGCCAGGATAATAAACACTAAAACAACTTATCGAAATAGATTTACCTCCTCCAGATTTCCTCCTTCCAAGTGATCGATTCCTGCATAAACAAACAAAGATCATCCTTTACATCAGAAACCAAACAAATCACTTCACGGCAAACAATCATGTAAACGAAGAGAAAACGCGTACCTTTGATTCGGAGGAGCATAGCGTTTGACGTTGGCAATGTTTGCCGTGGATGATGAATCGGTAGGGTTTTCAAGCATTTTTAGGTTTGATTTTGCTCTTTTTTCTTCAAAAATCACACAAGCACCACCACAGCTACTATATATATAGATTATATATACAAAAGGAATTCAATTTTTATACAAAAGGGGATATTGGGGAATTAGGGTTCTTGATGTAGAAGTAGAGATGGAGGAATTTGATTATTCAACGACTTCTAAATGATTTTCTCTCGTGTCCACTCTAACTTGTGATGGTTTTAGATATTTTCTTAAGGTTATTTCTTGTTGGTTTTTTATAGGTTAACGATAGTGTTTTTGACTTGCAATTTATTCAAAGAAAACTTGCGGTTTTGATTTCTTTAACAAGTCTTGTGATGCGATAACTTTTGTCGGACAAAATGTAATCGCTTCTAGATCCGGATGTTGTCAAAATGATTGCTTGAATTATTTTGCCTATATGATGTTTATTGCACCATTGATTGATTTCGCAAGGCTTGCTACTTGACAAAAAATCAACGGATATTCCATAGTTCTTCACATTCATTAAGCTGCATGATGACAAAGGAAAGAGAACATTCCTCTTAACTAACGCAGATTTTGTTGGTAATCTTTCCATTGTTGCCCTCCAACAATTAATATTAACTTTTGATGAGATCCAATTGTTCCATTGCATTACAAACGAGTCGGAATAGGCCATGTTTACTCATAAAACCTTTTTCATGGAGTTGATCGTAAATTCACCCTCGTTACTTCCAAGCCACTTCCAAGCGTCTTTCTTATTTGAGAGCCTTACCGATTGAGAAGATGTAAAAGATCACTAAGTTGTTGAAGGTCCATCCGATCATATGGGTACTCTTTCACTTGCATTGCCAAGTCATTTCTTTGTTTTGAGTAGTGATACAATATGCCACTTACACCCTTTGTAACCCTGCAAGTTAATTAGAGTAGGAAACATATATTTTAGGGTTTGTTAAGTAAACCATGCATCGGTCCGGAAATTTATCATTTATCCATCGCCAATCACTCCTTTTATAATAGTGCTTAAATCCATGTTCGCATTGGATACCTCCTCATCCATCTTTGCTATATTATTCCAATTGCTAGCATAGCCACTTTTACGGGGAATGAAATCTTGGCCCGTAGCTTTATTATGGATTGCAAACGTCACCTTTCTTCATAAACAATGTTGTTTATTCTTGAATCACCATCACAATTTGGAAAGAAGGGCAATATTCATATCACGAAGAGACCTGAGACCGAGACTTCCTATTACTTTTAGGGCTGTGACTTGATTCGAGGGGACCCAAATGAATCTTTTATTTTTTCTACCTTATCTAACAATCCATTAGGAGCTTTATATAACAACAAGAAGTAGGTTGGGAGACTATCTAGTATGGCCTTAATGAGGGTAACCCTCCCCCAATTGAAATGTTAGTTGCCTTCCATGACGAGAGGAGGTCATATACTGTATAAACTACCTGCTCCAAGTTTAACATGTGGTCCATGTTGCCTCCTGGCACCTCTTGCTCCTGCATCACGAGCTAAACACACATCAACAACAACGTTTGTTAATGAGTCATAACCAATAACAATAAAACAATTAATAATTATAACGATGTATGCAAGTGAATTGTTTATCAAGTCAAGTCTCATTAACGCCCTCACACGAGGGCAAGTGTCCATCAACATATATGTCACTCCAGGTTCACAATGATGACGGTGGGAAGGTTAGAGGCACCCGACCGACTAAATAATCCTAACGCGTTAGAACACACAAATAATTAGGCATTCCCTAGGGACCCTACTTGAACCAATCATGAACTATCATAATATTTGTGCTAAACCATACCAGAAAGTGGGGCAATTCCTACCTAGATGGATCCAACTAAGTGCATATATTCCCCGAAGTAAGACAAGTCTTACTCCACATGATGACCTGCCATCATGCCCAATGTCGCTCCACTTCCACCTTCCGCTTACCTTAATGATTTTCTTATGACTAATAGTGATCAATGCCAGATGTACCAAAGCTATGCTAGCTAACTCACCAGGGACAATTCAACTTACAACCACACATCAAAAACCTTTTCACCAAATCATTTAACCAGCTTGGATACAACCCCAAAAATTTATAAAAAGGAGATGGTTAGACTCATAACGATGAGTTTCTTGAGAGTGTCCACACACCGGTCAGTGAGTACGATAAGCGTAATGCGAGCCTGAAATACATTGACATATATGTCAAGTCATCACTATATGCAAACGTGAAATACCTCGAGTTTCCCTACTTAAGATAATTCACCCGACCTGCCCTAGTCACGTTGGTCTCCGGTCAATAATTCCATTTACTAGATCAAGACAAACATGCGTCGAGAAGCTAGGGTCTACGCACGCACTTTAACAGGTGACCAGGAAGGCTAAAATAGCCACAACACGAAATCCCTTTCGTGTATATCCTTTGTGGCCATCTATAGTTATGACATTACATCACCTATTCAGATACAAACAAGACTTTGACCCATGACAAGTTTGTTTACCAAAACTCATATAATTTTTCTAACATTACAACAATGTGCATTTTAGTAACTAATCACCCGTTTGGTTTTTTCCAAAAGCCCTAGTTTAGCCCAAAATGCACGACAATTCACAGTATGAAGGTCTAGAGTCTTACCACAGCAGATCAAAAAACACCCAGACGTCCTCAAATGATCTCAGATCCTCCAACAAGTGATCTACCACTGAAATGGTGTTCCAGGCATCACATTATCCTCAATCACAGTAATATCTCATAATAAAAGGGAAATGTAACTTTCCAACGAAACCAAGGGTTGCTAGATGCAAATCTTGTTATAACAACGCAAAGGAAAGTAATAGCGAAACATTATGTACTGCTAGAGAAGACCATGCTTTGAGGTTACATCGAGTTTATTATGTTTGCTTGTCCTATTAGAAAATTGTAACATCCGGTATTTTTACGTTAATTAAAAGTTAATGTCGTTTATGTTGTAAGGGCCTTTATTGCCTAATATGGAACTCATGGGTTACTTATGCTCATTACTTTAATTTGTCTTTTAAACTTTAAACTCAAAAGATTATAATGATAATTGTTATATAATTAATAATAATAATAATAATAATAATAATAATAATAATAATAATAATAATAATAATAATAATAACAATAACAATAATTATAACAATAATAATAATAATAGCAATAATAATAATAATAATAATAATAACTTACAAGAGTCAAATACTAAATAAGTTGTAAAACATTTAAAATTTAAAAGATAATTAAGTTAAGGGGTTGGTTTGTCATTTTAGAAACTTTAAAAAGAAAGTTTAAGCATACAATGTTAAATTGTAAAACCTAAGGGACCATTTGTGTAAATAACAAATTACCCAAACCAAAACCCCCCTAAACCCCGCAAAACCGGCGACACTCCGGCCACCTTCCGGCCAGACTCCGGCAGCACCTTTTCGTGCGAATTACTGCTCAAATCGAACCACAATTGTTCCCAACCATTACGTGGACTTAATACGAACTAAACGAATGTCTTAAATCGAGTTATTACACCATGAATGGGTGTATTGTAACATCCGGCCATTTTCAAACTATGAACCCGAGACCCTTTGAGTCAATATTGGCAATCAAAATCATTATGAGATTATTTAATTTACCTTAATGTTCATATACAAAAATATGTTATTTTAAAATTTTATTTAGGAAGTGATTTTCTTTACAATCTTGTAAGGTTTCATAAAGAATTATGAAACTTAAATCATTTAATTTCCAAGAATTAAATTTTATGGTTTTTACAAAGAGTTACAGAGGTTATTACTAGTTATGGGTTTTAATTATAAAGTTACAATAAATAAATAAATCGTAAAGTTTTTATAAATATTTAAAAGGGTTTTATGAAATAAAATTTATTTATTAAATTAAGGTTATCAAAGTTCAAGGTTTAAATTGCAAATTTTAAAACTTGATTTAGTGGTTTTTACATAAAATAACAAAAAACATAAAACTCCAGGGACCAAATTGTAATTTCCTTAAAACACCCAACCCAAACCCCACCGTCGACTTCTTCCTCCCCTCCCCTCCGGCCATCTTCTCTGGCAACCTTCCGGCGACCACCAAACCACAATTCTAGGCCAAAATAAATCGATTAAACCATCCCAAACATCTCGCGTGTCAGTTTCGAAACTTGACCACCCATCAATTCGAATTCAAACGTTGTCATGATTGACTAATTCGAAACCGAAAACTCCATTTGAACACCAAATCTGTATCCATTCAATACTCGGTCAAACCAGTTAATTATTTTACCCAAAACGTATGTGAGATTATGGCAAGTTTAAACACCCGAATTATTACAGTTTAAACCACATAATCATCTTTAAATCAAGTCGAAACCCTCGAATCAAAACCTTAACTCGACGATCATGAAACACTATCAATTGGAGGTATTAAAGTGAGGGTAAACAACTCCTTCGATCCCTGGAATCTATTCGAGCATATAATTTTACACAAATTACACGCACACATCCAATTCGATCATCATTTTCATCCCGTTCCTGCGCAACTATTTCTGTTCTTAATTCTCATCCAATTCGACATCAAACAAGTAAGTTGAACACGTTCAAATACTCGATTTCACATGGGTAATCAAAGCCCCATGATTGTATCGGTTAACATTATCGTTTTCACGTTCAATTTGGATCAAATCAAAGCTAGGGTTCATATCAATTTGGGGGGTTTGTTTAAAATAACGTTTTTCTTAACTAAAAACCAAAATAAAACAGATGTGGGGCTTTAGCCCAATGGTAACACGCGCAACATTCAAACAGGGGACCCGGGTTCGAATCCGGGCGCCCTACACCATTTTAAAATGTTTTTCTTTTGCATTTTAATTCCAGAAAATTAGCAATCTATTATATAAAAAAAATTATTTCATTAAACAACCTTGACCTAAAAAAATATTATTATTTAATTTTTTTAGAAATTATTAAAACAACTAAATTTTATATTACTATATTATAAAAAAATCATAATATTATAAAATATTATAAATTCATTTATAGGTAATAAATTTTATTCAAACTATTTCGAATCATTATAATCCAATGTCTTGTAATAATAAAATTTTCTATTATTTATTCTTGACCAAAACTAAATAATTAATTATTAAAATGGTTATTTCTCACACTTTAATACTCAAACATTATTTAATCAATTTTTTTTAAATTAAATATTTAGATAATATTTAGTACGGTAACTTCACAAACTTTTTCAATATCATAATCAATCTTAGTTTATCTATTTTCTAAACACATTATTCTTAAACTAGTTATTAAAAACCCTCAAATCATAATTGTAACCCTAATTCATATCTATTCTTCAATCATTATATTGCTTTAATCTAGACACCATTCCTTAGGGTAAATTCGTGAGGGAACTGTTGGTGTTTAATCTTGCATATTATTCAAACCATACTAATATACCATGTGAGTATTCATTGCCCATTTTCATATTTTATATTTTGGGGAAATCATGTGATTCAATATTCATTTATTATTATTCATTGTTATTCTATTTCATTATAAATTCAATTCAATACATGCTATGTTATTACTTGCAATTATGTGATCATAGTTAGATAAACTTGATAATGCAATCATTAATTCATGCAACCACGGTAACAATGATAGATCTATTGGTTTGACAAACCCACCCCATTTGTTTAGACGCGTGGTGATTGAAACCAGAAATCATTCATTCTATAAGGCTTCGTCTGAGGACCGAGTCAATTCAGTCATTAGGGTTGATTGTGTTGGGTTTTTTGTTATGATTCACTGTTGCATTTTAGTCTGATATTGTCATGTGAATTGAATTGTTTTTTTTTCAAAATATTTAATCAACCTATATATGTGCATATAAACCTATGATTACTCACCAGCTAATGTGTTAGCTGACTCGTTACTTTTTCACATGATTTCAGGAAATGCTATTTAGTGGAATTCTCTCTGCTCATATAGGATTGGACCTAGTCAAAAATAAAGAAGACAATATTATGTTTTATGGTTTTATTTTAATTGCGTTGTAATGTGTACTTGTCTAGAATCAATCAATAAATAATGACTTTTAATGTTATTTAAACGTATTTGTTACCATGTGCTATGAACAATCAATTCACATTCGTCCGCCTCGATGAATCCGCCATCGGTCGGGGTGTGACAGATTGGTATCAGAGCCATGGTTATAGGGAACTAGGTTATTAGAAATGGAATGACCTAGACTATAACTAAGTACCTCACACATGAGTCCTCTCATGTATTTTATTATGCTTAGATAAGATTTTATATGCCTTTTATGCTTATAGATGATTATATGATTATATACCTTATGTGATTATTTCTACACCTTGATTCTTATCAATGCACATACGATTCTCAAATCATATCCTAAGGCATTGTATGCCTAAACCAAATGGTTTTCACATTTTGAAGTTTGAATTGTTATCCATAGTTTTCAAATCTCGTCAAAGTTTGTGTCACATGACTAAAAACATGCAATGCTGGAAGAGTGAGATGCCTGTATCTCAAGGTGTTCTGTCTAGGCAAGGTATTCATATAAATCCAAATCAACCGATGGATCCGTTTACCTTACCTGGGAACCCTTGGGATGAGTGTCCGCTTATAGGTACGCATGTTTTCATTAAGGTTGTGGTTGACCTAAATACTTTGATAAGTCAACGTATTCGTTTTGGTTTGCGAACCGAACGTTTACACTCATAAGATCTCATTGTTTTTTTTAAAACAACCTCATCAACGATTTTATCATTTTGAAATTTTATAAACCCATTAACCGATTCTCATAAAGTTTTCCCATACTCTTACAGCATGTCTTCTCGTCAAAACCGATCCCGATCTGGAAACTCTGGCCGCAGGATTGCTGCTATTGTGGCACGGGAAGTTGCTGCAGTCATCCCAACTCTGCTTACCCATTTGAACCAAGGCAACAATGCTGTTCAAAACCCAGCTGCACCAAACCTTCCCCAAACTTGTACTTACAAGCACTTCAATTCTTGCAATCCCACTAAGTTTAGCGGGACCGAGGGAGCCACTGGACTCTTACAGTGGTTTGAGAGTATCGAGAACACTTTCTTTAATAGTGAGTGTCCCGATAACCTCAAGGTTCGTTATGCTACAAGTGTTCTTCAAAAGAGAGCACTCACTTGGTGGAACGGGGGAACGAACCCGTGGAACTGATGTTGCTTTAGCATTGACGTGGGATGAAGTCAAGGAGCTCATGACTCGGGAATTTTGCCCGAGAAATGAAATCAAGAAGTTAGAAGCTGAGTTTTGGGATTTGACTCAAGAAGGTGGGGAGAATCTAGCCTACACCAACCGATTTCATGAGTTGAATCTGCTTGTTCCTCACCTGGTTACTCCTCTATCCCGGGCTATCGAGAAGTACATCGGTGGTCTACCTATGCAAATTCAAGACACAGTGTGGGGTAGGAATCCTGCAACTCTGGAAGATACAATTCGTTTGGCTGCTCAGTTAACTGACAATCATGTCAAGGCTGGTACTTTGATTAGGAAAGGTGCTAAAAAGGTGCCCGAGAAACCTACAGTTGAACTACCTAAGGAGGACAAACCTGAACCTTTTCAAAACAAGAAGAGGAAGGCTAAGTCCCAAAACTTTGCTGTGGTTACCCCTGCTGTTCCAGTTAACCAAGTCGCACCAAACTATCAACCAGCCTCCAACAATCAAGTTCCGGCGAAGAAACCCTACACTGGAACTTTTCCGCAATGCAACATCTGCAAGTACCATCACCCTGCCAATGCACAATGTCGTCGCTGCACCAACTATGGCCGTTTTGGCCATACCTTCAACGTGTGCAAGAGTGCAGCTAGAACTCCGACTACCGCACCTGCTCCTCAACACCCTCCTGCGATTACGCAGGGCCGTGCATGTTATCAATGTGGGGATCCGAATCATTTTTGCAATCGATGTCCTCAACTTGTCAACACGGTGCCTACGGCTCAAGGACGCGCCTTTAACATCAATGCTCATCAAGCTCAAACCAATAACGATGTGGTGAACGGTATGTTTTTAATCAATAATCATTATGCTTCAGTCTTATTTGATACCGGCGCCGACAAAAGTTTTGTGTCCTTAGAATTTGAGCCTTTACTTGCTAGTGCACGAACTAAGTTGAGAACACCGTTTACAGTAGAAATAGCAGACAAGAAACCTATCACCATTGATTCCATTATTCCAAACTGTACCCTTAGCCTTAGCGAGCACGATTTTTCTATTGACCTTACACCGATGCAACTTGGAAATTTCGATGTCATCATAGGCATGGATTGGTTATCTAAGAATCATGCTGAAGTTGTTTGCTTCGAGAAAATCATCCGAATCCCTCTTGCGCCCGAAAAGGTGTTAAACATCTATGGAGAAAAACCTTCCAAAGGCCTTCGACTCATGTCATGTACCAAAGCTCAAAAGTACCTTCGCAAGCACTATGTGGCTTTCTTAGCGCATGTCGTGAAAACGAATGGGAAGTCAAAGAAAATCGAAGATATTCCGATCATTCGTGATTTTCCGGAAGTGTTTCCCGATGACTTAACTGGTCTTCCTCCTGTTCGTCAAGTCGAGTTTCGTATCGACCTTGTGCCTAGTGCAACACCTGTAGCAAAATCTCCATATCGTCTTGCACCATCTGAGATGCAAGAACTTGCTAGCCAGCTTCAAGAACTTTCCGATAAAGGTTTTATTCGACCAAGTTCCTCACCTTGGGGAGCCCCCGTATTGTTTGTAAAGAAGAAAGATGGTTCATTTCGCATGTGTATCGATTATCGGGAGCTCAACAAGCTTACTGTCAAAAATCGGTATCCTTTACCAAGAATTGACGACTTGTTTGACCAACTTCAAGGAGCCTCTTATTTCTCCAAGATCGATCTTCGTTCCGATTATCATCAACTACGAGTACACGATGATGATGTTCCTAAAACAGCTTTTCGTATGAGGTATGGTCATTATGAGTTCCTGGTGATGCCATTTGGTTTGACCAACGCACCAGCTGTGTTCATGGATCTAATGAACCGCGTGTGTAAGCCATATTTGGACAAGTTCGTGATCGTTTTCATTGACGACATTCTGATCTATTCAAGGTCAAAATCTGAGCATGAACATCATCTCCGCTTGATTCTTGAACTATTGAAAAAAGAGAAACTATATGCCAAATTCACTAAGTGTGAATTTTGGTTGAAAGAGGTACAATTCCTTGGTCACATCGTAAATGATAAAGGAATTCATGTGGATCCTGCAAAGATTGAGGCAGTAAAGAATTGGATTGAACCTAAAACTCCCACTGAGATTCGTTCATTTCTTGGCCTAGCCGGCTACTATCGGCGTTTCATTCCTAATTTCTCAAAGATCGCGGTGCCTCTTACTGCCTTGACCCACAAGGATAAGCCTTTTGTGTGGGGATCGGATCAAGAGAAAGCATTTCAAACACTTAAGCAAAAGCTATGCAATGCTCCAATCTTGACCCTTCCTGAGGGGAATGATGATTTTGTCGTCTACTGCGATGCTTCCAAGCAAGGTCTTGGTTGTTTCCTCATGCAACGAGGAAAAGTCATAGCCTATGCCTCAAGACAACTCAAAATCCATGAGAAAAATTACACAACCCATGATCTTGAACTGGGAGCTGTGGTTTTCGCACTCAAAATCTGGAGGCACTATCTTTACGGCACCAAGTGTGTTGTATTTACTGATCACAAGAGTCTTCAGCACATCTTCAATCAGAAAGAATTAAACATGAGGCAACGACGATGGGTTGAGTTACTTAATGACTACGATTGTGAAATTCGCTATCACCCTGGAAAAGCGAATGTCGTAGCCGATGCATTGAGTCGCAAGGATTATGTCGTACTCCAAAGTGTTACCATTCAATCCGAACTTAAAACCCGTATTCTCGAAGCCCAACACGAGTCAGTCACTGAGGGTAACATGTATGATGAAATGTCATGCGGCGCTGAACTTCAATTGGAAACAAAACCTGATGGTTTGTTGTATTTCCTGGACCGTCTTTGGATTCCCAAACGCAATGACCTTCGAATCCTCATTATGAGCGAGGCTCACAAAACTCACAATTCTATTCATCCCGGTGCAGATAAAATGTTTATGAATCTCCGTAACCAGTATTGGTGGCCCGGCATGAAAAAGGATATAGCTTTGTATGTGTCCAAATGCCTCACCTGTTCAAAAGTTAAAGCCGAACATCAGCGTCCTTCTGGGTTACTTGTTCAACCCGATATTCCTGTGTGGAAATGGGAAGACATATCCATGGATTTCATTACTAAATTGCCTCGAACCTCTAGCGGTTATGATAGCATTTGGGTCATCGTAGATCGATTGACTAAATCAGCACACTTCATACCGATTCGTGAAGATTATCGAGTTGAGAAATTGGCTCGTATCTATATCAATGAAATAGTTAGCCGTCACGGTGTACCATTAAATATTATCTACGATCGTGATGGTCGATTCATCTCCCATTTCTGGCAAAGTCTTCAATCGTCTTTGGGAACCCGACTCAATCTCAGCACAGCCTATCACCCCCAAACCGATGGTCAAACTGAAAGAACGATACAGACGCTTGAGGATATGCTTCGAGCGTGTGTCATTGACTTTAGTGGCCCTTGGGATTCTTACCTACCGTTAATCGAATTTTCATATAACAACAATTACCATACAAGTATCCAAATGACACCATTTGAAGCTTTGTACGGCCACAAGTGTCGATCTCCTATATGTTGGTCTAAGATAGGAGATGCACAAATCACCGGTCCTGAACTGATTCAGGAATCAACCGATAAGATTCATAAGATTCGCGATAACTTACTTGCTGCTAGAAATCGTCAAAAACATTATGCCGATAAGGGACGGAAACCCATGGAATACAATGTCGAAGATCTCGTACTCCTAAAGGTATCACCTTGGAAAGGGGTGATCCGTTTTGGGAAGAAAGGGAAGCTAGCACCTCTTATGTGGGTCCATTCAAAGTGCTTGAGCGTATTGGGAAAGTAGCTTACAAGCTTGAACTGCCACAAGAACTCAGCAACATTCACCCAACATTTCATGTTTCCAACCTCAAGAAATGCTTTGCTGACGAGAACCTCCACATCCCACTTGATGAAGTTCAAATCGATGAATCCATGCACTTCATCGAAAGGCCTGTGGAGATCATGGACCGTGAAGTCAAACAACTCAAGCGTAGCCGTATACCAATCGTCAAGGTACGTTGGTAGTCTAAACGTGGCCCAGAGTTCACTTGGGAGCGTGAAGACCAAATGAAATCCAAGTACCCCCATCTTTTTGTCTCAGCCTCCTCGTGATCAAATTTCGGGACGAAATTTCCTAAACTAGGGGAGACTGTAACATCCGGCCATTTTCAAACTACGAACCCGAGACCCTTTGAGTCAATATTGGCAATCAAATTCATTATGAGATTATTTAATTTACCTTAATGTTCATATACAAAAATATGTTATTTTAAAATTTTATTTAGGAAGTGATTTTCTTTACAATCTTGTAAGGTTTCATAAAGAATTATGAAACTTAAATCATTTAATTTCCAAGAATTAAATTTTATGGTTTTTACAAAGAGTTACAGAGGTTATTACTAGTTATGGGTTTTAATTATAAAGTTACAATAAATAAATAAATCGTAAAGTTTTTATAAAGATTTAAAAGGGTTTTATGAAATAAAATTTAATTATTAAATTAAGGTTATCAAAGTTCAAGGTTTAAATTGCAAATTTTAAAACTTGATTTAGTGGTTTTTACATAAAATAACAAAAACATAAAACTCCAGGGACCAAATTGTAATTTCCTTAAAACACCCAACCCAAACCCCACCATCGACTTCTTTCTCCCCTCCCCTCCGGCCATCTTCTCCGGCAACCTTCCGGCGACCACCAAACCACAATTCTAGGCCAAAATAAATCGATTAAACCATCCCAAACATCTCGCGTGTCAGTTTCGAAACTTGACCACCCATCAATTCGAATTCAAACGTTGTCATGATTGACTAATTCGAAACCGAAAACTCCATTTGAACACCAAATCTGTATCCATTCAATACTCGGTCAAACCAGTTAATTATTTTACCCAAAACGTATGTGAGATTATGGCAAGTTTAAACACCCGAATTATTACAGTTTAAACCACATAATCATCTTTAAATCAAGTCGAAACCCTCGAATCAAAACCTTAACTCGACGATCATGAAACACTATCAATTGGAGGTATTAAAGTGAGGGTAAACAACTCCTTCGATCCCTGGAATCTATTCGAGCATATAATTTTACACAAATTACACGCACACATCCAATTCGATCATCATTTTCATCCCGTTCCTGCGCAACTATTTCTGTTCTTAATTCTCATCCAATTCGACATCAAACAAGTAAGTTGAACACGTTCAAATACTCGATTTCACATGGGTAATCAAAGCCCCATGATTGTATCGGTTAACATTATCGTTTTCACGATCAATTTGGATCAAATCAAAGCTAGGGTTCATATCAATTTGGGGGGTTTGTTTAAAATAACGTTTTTCTTAACTAAAAACCAAAATAAAACAGATGTGGGGCTTTAGCCCAATGGTAACACGCGCAACATTCAAACAGGGGACCCGGGTTCGAATCCGGGCGCCCTACACCATTTTAAAATGTTTTTCTTTTGCATTTTAATTCCAGAAAATTAGCAATCTATTATATAAAAAAATTATTTCATTAAACAACCTTGACCTAAAAAAATATTATTATTTAATTTTTTTAGAAATTATTAAAACAACTAAATTTTATATTACTATATTATAAAAAAAATCATAATATTATAAAATATTATAAATTCATTTATAGGTAATAAATTTTATTCAAACTATTTCGAATCATTATAATCCAATGTCTTGTAATAATAAAATTTTCTATTATTTATTCTTGACCAAAACTAAATAATTAATTATTAAAGTGGTTATTTCTCACACTTTAATACTCAAACATTATTTAATCAATTTTTTTAAATTAAATATTTAGATAATATTTAGTACGGTAACTTCACAAACTTTTTCAATATCATAATCAATCTTAGTTTATCTATTTTCTAAACACATTATTCTTAAACTAGTTATTAAAAACCCTCAAATCATAATTGTAACCCTAATTCATATCTATTCTTCAATCATTATATTACTTTAATCTAGACACCATTCCTTAGGGTAAATTCGTGAGGGAACTGTTGGTGTTTAATCTTGCATATTATTCAAACCATACTAATATACCATGTGAGTATTCATTGCCCATTTTCATATTTTATATTTTGGGGAAATCATGTGATTCAATATTCATTTATTATTATTCATTGTTATTCTATTTCATTATAAATTCAATTCAATACATGCTATGTTATTACTTGCAATTATGTGATCATAGTTAGATAAACTTGATAATGCAATCATTAATTCATGCAACCACGGTAACAATGATAGATCTATTGGTTTGACAAACCCACCCCATTTGTTTAGACGTGTGGTGATTGAAACCGGAAATCATTCATTCTATAAGGCTTCGTCTGAGGACCGAGTCAATTCAGTCATTAGGGTTGATTGTGTTGGGTTTTTTGTTATGATTCACTGTTGCATTTTAGTCTGACATTGTCATGTGAATTGAATTGTTTTTTTTTCAAAATATTTAATCAACCTATATATGTGCATATAAACCTATGATTACTCACCAGCTAATGTGTTAGCTGACTCGTTACTTTTTCACATGATTTCAGAAAATGCTATTTAGTGGAATTCTCTCTGCTCATATAGGATTGGACCTAGTCAAAAATAAAGAAGACAATATTATATTTTATGGTTTTATTTTAATTGCGTTGTAATGTGTACTTGTCTAGAATCAATCAATAAATAATGACTTTTAATGTTATTTAAACGTATTTGTTACCATGTGCTATGAACAATCAATTCACATTCGTCCGCCTCGATGATTCCGCCATCGGTCGGGGTGTGACATGTATCGCCGTCGGTAACCGATCCTCATTGAACATTCGAGCCGTTTAAACATTAAACCTCAATGAAAATCAAATTAATTGCATATACACAAACGTTTAATCGTAACTTAGTCTCTACCTGAACTAATTTCATCTGAATCATTCCTAAATAATCCAGCCTTATCTGAGTTCCTTCGCGACCTACACCATGGAAGAACGCCACTATCCGGACCTCAAGCCCTAAAATTGATAGAGGGCTTTTACTCACTAAGGCACTTGGAATCTTTCTGCAACATAAATTTGATTATGGTTAACGTTTGCAACTTGAAACCTGCCTCAACGTGGCCGCCACTTCCTTCGATTGTTCAAACATCAATTCGATCATGTTTCTGGTAATTACACACACCCATACACTCGAATTCATCTAGGTAACAAAAACCCTATGTTTGATTTGAGTATCAGGATCAATCTCATGTTCGATTGGATCCAAATCGTTCTAGGGTTCATATGGAAATTGGGGGTTGAACCATTTAATGTTTAAAGGATTTAAAAGGAAAATCATAACCGAATATGGGCTATAGCCCAACTGGTAACTCTTGAACCTAATAGGCAAGAGGTCCCGGGTTCGAACCGGGCCTCTGCCATTCTTTTGTTTTTATTTTTTTTTTGTATAATTTATGATTCAGAAAATTATTAGTATATTAATAAATTACAATAATAATTATTTTGTTAATTAAAATATTTTAGAAAATACTAAGTTAATTTTTTAAAGGTTTAAACACATATAATTCTTAGATTTAATTAATATACATATATATATATGTATATATATATATATATATATATATATATATATATATATATATATATATATATATATATAATGCAAAGTTATAAAAATTGTTACTAAGTCATTTATGTTATAAATATATTATGATTCAATGATTATTAAAAATAATTATTTAAATAATTAATTATTCAATAATATATTTAACCATTTTAAATCATAAATAGTTAATAAATTTATTCGGTAACTTTTAATACTTGAAACTTGTAAAACCATGTAATTTGCTTTACTCTTATATTTTTAGGTTTTGTATTATAATATAAAAAAAAACCTTTGTGGTAAATCATTTTAAAAGCCCAAAACGCTATAAAATTATTTTAAATAATTTTAACGTCCTTTAAATAAGTATTTAATTAATTATCTCTTTTCACATATTATACTTAATTTCTATTAAATCAATAACTTAAATTGTTGAGATATTTTAATTGATTTATATTGTCGTTATTAAACCAAAACATAAACAAGTCATTATTTTATTTAATTATATAAACCCCCAAATTCTAATTGAAACCCTAGTTAACGTCTTATTGTTAATCCTATTATTGAACTTAATCTTGGAACATATACATTTAGGCATCTTGTAAGAGAAATCGTTGGAGCTTCGTTTGTTTTTCTTATCATCATTTTATATATATAATGTGAGTTTCCTTGCCCCTTTTTCATATTTTCACACTAATTTGGGGTGAAACATGATAGCTTATACATGATACACTTATACACGTTTGAGACTTGTAAATCACATGCAATTCAACTTATTATTTTGTCATGGTTATTTGTGTATTGTAAGTGATTATATGAGATACATAGTTTGTTTACAATCATTAACTATTGCTAGCCTGGCGACGTCTTAGATCTTTGGGCCTGACAAGCCTATTTGGTGCTAAAGTCGAGGTATTGCTGACTCCTGATGACGTATGCTTGTTCATCATGGGAACCAAATACACTTAACCAATCTTTTATACTTGTAAAACTTTGTCGAGGTTTGGTTGTAACGATATGTGTTCTATAACCTTACTTGCTTATGACCTATGACATGAATTGCTACTTGTAACCTTTTTCATATTATGTATGAAAACCTTGGAAACTCACCAACTATTTTTAGTTGACTCTTATTTTTATCATGTTTCAGGAAACCCCCAAGTTTAAAGTGGACTTTGAAGCTTGCAATAAAACTAGGACTTGGACCTAGTTAAATAAACAAAATGTTATGCTATGTTTTGAGTCATGTTTGAACTTATTTCTTGTTTGAGACTATTGGTTGTATTTCATTTTAAGACTTATGATAATAATATTTACAATTTAATATAGCGTTATGTGGCTGTGAACAATCTTAACCCTCACATCTCGACGATTCCGCCGTCAAGGTTGGGGTGTGACAGATTGGTATCAGTGCCCATAACTATAGGGATTTAGGTTATTAGAAATGGTGACCTAGACTATAGTTGTATGAACCTCATAGAAAGATCCTTACACCTTTGTGCTTACATGTTGTTTGCATGCTACATAATGCTATGCCTTTTGTGCAACTTGATGCCTTAGCATAGGATTGCCTTATGTATGCTTAAACTTAGTTACTTGTCTCCCTAAACTTAACTTTAACTCTTTGACTCTCCCCGACAAATGAACTTCTTAAACCTATTCTTGGCAACATGTGGAATCTACACTTATCATCGTGGGTTCAATTCCTTAGACTCTATGTCTAATCTATGAACATCTCATCAAGGTTTTGATTTCATAAACCAAAGAAATTTGTGTGACACATAGACACCTGTATTCTGGATTTCCTGGCAAAAGGCCTTCGGGCTAAGGCAAGCATATCGTATAAATCTCATTACGAGACCAGTTATGCTTACCTGGGGATTTCTGGGATGA
Source organism: Flaveria ramosissima (assembly GCA_025215565.1). Taxonomy (NCBI): domain Eukaryota; kingdom Viridiplantae; phylum Streptophyta; class Magnoliopsida; order Asterales; family Asteraceae; genus Flaveria; species Flaveria ramosissima. The sequence goes on along the minus strand of CM046029.1, from coordinate 57,965,354 downwards.
GTGATAAACTATGGTCAACATACACAAGTCTCTATGGCAAATGGGTCAATTTACCTTGACGTGTCAACGATTCCAAATGGTAATGCGTTACCAAATGGAACCATCCTCTTTGTATCTTAAAAATCTTTGATTCTTTGAACTGGTATCTCTTCATTCTTATCATACATAATATTCCTGTTAATATTGAACCTACCCTACATTTCAACTCTTACGTTTAAACACCGTTACACATTGAGCGTTTCATGTAACTATATCTATATCTTGACCAACGTGAACATGGAACTTAATATACCCAAAGATATTGGGAATCTAAACCAAATGGTCTTCAAAAATTTAAACCGTTACTTATGGTTCTCAAGTCTTCCTAAAGATGTGTCCCATAACTAAGAACATGAAATGCTGTAGGTGGAATTCCTACATCTCGAGATACTTTGTCTAGGCAAAGTGTAAATAGTGATTTGACTCGATCATTGAATCCATTTACTTGACTCGAAACCCTTAAGATGGGTGATCGCTTATAAGTACGCATGTCCTTAATAAGGTTATGGTTGACCTCATGTCTTGAGGGGTTCATGTATTTCCTTCAATTGTGAATCGAATGTTCACATCTCGTCGTGGTGTTGAATCACCCTTGTCATTGATCTAGTCTTCCTGATTTAAACCATTCAAGATTTGAACACCATCATAACTAATTCTGTTACCTCGAACTTTGACCTTAAATTTTGTAAGCATGATTTCCCTTTTGTTACATTAATGTAACTTGAAATTTTCTGAATTTCTAATAGATATTCTCTTCCTTACGTTGTTAAGTCGAACTTCATACCGTTTGCACCGTAGGAGATGCAAGAGATGCAAGTCAACCTATGACTAAGAACACTCGTATCTCCTAAATAATTCTAACTCATCAAAACAGGGATGATTCCCTTACTTTGATGATTTTCCATTCGTTTCGATAAATGGTTTCCAATTGTGATTTATAAAATTTCATTCTCTGGATCAGGGTGATTCCCTTATCCCGAGGATTGACTTCAATTATTTTCTTTGGAATGGCATTTTCACAAATGACATGATCTCACCAAAATAGGATTGAAACCCGTACTTTGGTGACAAATGTCAATCTTCGATTGTTTTCTTGCTATTATGAAATTCAATCATCAAGATAGGCGTGAATTCCATACCTTGATGATAATAGCATCTTTATGAATTGTATGACGACTTTATCAAAGTAGGAGTGAATTCTGGATTTTGATGAAGAAGTTCATCTTGTTATATGTGTTTTTGTAAAACTTCACCGTTAAGATAGGAGTGATTTCCCTTACCTTAATGGTGAGTTACCTCGTTTTATTTCTGTGGATCCTCAACAAGGAGTTGGGATCGAACTTTTTGATTGGTAAGTTAGTGGTCATACCTTGGGAATACACCATCAAGTTAGGAGTGAAAACCACACCTGGATGACTATTCTCATTCCTTGATCTTCAACTTACCAAGGTTTTAATCAAGTGACAAGAAACATGTAGTAACTTGAAGGGTGAACCAATGTTAGTATTTGGACCTATCAAGCCAAAGCATGATTTCTGAACTTGAAAGGAGACCCGATCACTCTATGTTGATTTTGATTTCGAGCTTGGAGCATTTGAATTTTTAAATCGATTTCTTTCCTTTTATCTACATGTTTAACTCGATCTAGCTACATCGAACCATTTATTCCTTACTTATCAACTTTCATTTTGAGATATCATCAACACATGATTGCGCGATGGCAGCCTTCCTAAACAATCTTTCCGCTAAAGACATTATCAACTTATGCTCATGTCTTTCTAGTCATACAAATGTTCTCAGCTGTGCTTATGGTTTGTGAACTGCGTATGCAAACCATACTTGGAAATTTGCTACCTTGCAAAATATAAATACATTTCCTATTGATCGCGTCATTTCTTAAATCGTTTTTAATCCTTAACCATTGAAAATCATTAAAACACTATCTTGATTCGATCAACGAGACTCGTTATTACCTACATTGTGACGCGGATATAAAGGTTCATAAAATTTCGTAACTTGTAGTCATGGGTTTGGCATAAAAGAAAAGACATAACTTGGTATGTGTCCAAGTGTCTTACCTTCATATATGACAAAGCCTAACATTCGTGTTCCTATGAATCTCCTGTTTAACTTTTTATCACTAAGTGCCTCTTATCTTAGATGACATGATGACAAATGGTGCATTATAGACCGATTAACTAATTTCATATTGACTCATGTGGGATTAACGGGTCGAGAAATTGGCTTGTATCCATCATAGTCGTATACCGTGGTATGTCGTTAAACATCGATCATTAATTTGGATGATCAATTCATTTTCTGCTTTTAATAATGTTCCTAATCATCGTCGTGAACTCATTCCAAACTCTTTGCATATCGTATTACTCTTAGACCATTGGTGGTCAAAGGAGAAATACACCTTCACAAGATATGCGATAAGATCGTTTCGTTATATATAGTGACGTTTGGGATTCTTAAATCCTGACGGTTAACTTTTCTTACAATTGAGAGTCTTTTCATTGATTTCAAGACATCACTTTATTACGTAAATATGCCTAGAGGTTGTCTAATATACTACGGTAACTCGTCATCGTCTTATAACGTTTCATGTGCCAACTCTCAAAGAGTCTCATATTTCACTGGAAGAGTTCAAATTGGTATGCTTTATGTCAAGAGACTTGTAAGGTTCCATAAAGTGAACATCTCATCCGTAATCAAACGTCTATCACTGGCTGTTGTACACTTACCTTTCATTTTAACTCCTTTTGTTAATCTAAGTTCATTCTTAATTTCGGGACGAAATTCTTTTAAGTTGGGGAGACTGTAACATCCGGTATTTTTACGTTAATTAAAAGTTAATGTCGTTTATGTTGTAAGGGCCTTTATTTCCTAATATGGAACTCATGGGTTACTTATGCTCATTACTTTAATTTGTCTTTTAATCTTTAAACTCAAAAGATTATAATGATAATTGTTATATAATTAATAATAATAATAATAATAATAATAATAATAATAATAATAATAATAATAATAATAATAATAATAATAATAATAATAATAATAATAATAACAATAATTATAACAATAATAATAATAGTAATAATAATAATAATAATAGTAATAATAATAATAATAATAATAATAATAACTTACAAGAGTCAAATACTAAATAAGTTGTAAAACATTTAAAATTTAAAAGATAATTAAGTTAAGGGGTTGGTTTGTCATTTTAGAAACTTTAAAAAGAAAGTTTAAGCATACAATGTTAAATTGTAAAACCTAAGGGACCATTTGTGTAAATAACAAATTACCCAAACCAAAACCCCCCTAAACCCCGCAAAACCGGCGACACTCCGGCCACCTTCCGGCCGGACTCCGGCAGCACCTTTTCGTGCGAATTACTGCTCAAATCGAACCACAATTGTTCCCAACCGTTACGTGGACTTAATACGAACTAAACGAATGTCTTAAATCGAGTTATTACACCATGAATGGGTGTATCGCCGTCGGTAACCGATCCTCATTGAACATTCGAGCCGTTTAAACATTAAACCTCAATGAAAATCAAATTAATTGCATATACACGAACATTTAATCGTAACTTAGTCTCTACCTGAACTAATTTCATCTGAATCATTCCTAAATAATCCAGCCTTATCTGAGTTCCTTCGCGACCTACACCATGGAAGAACGCCACTATCCGGACCTCAAGCCCTAAAATTGATAGAGGGCTTTTACTCACTAAGGCACTTGGAATCTTTCTGCAACATAAATTTGATTATGGTTAACGTTTGCAACTTGAAACCAGCCTCAACGTGGCCGCCACTTCCTTCGATTGTTCAAACATCAATTCGATCATGTTTCTGGTAATTACACACACCCATACACTCGAATTCATCTAGGTAACAAAAACCCTATGTTTGATTTGAGTATCAGGATCAATCTCATGTTCGATTGGATCCAAATCGTTCTAGGGTTCATATGGAAATTGGGGGTTGAACCATTTAATGTTTAAAGGATTTAAAAGGAAAATCATAACCGAATATGGGCTATAGCCCAACTGGTAACTCTTGAACCTAATAGGCAAGAGGTCCCGGGTTCGAACCGGGCCTCTGCCATTCTTTTGTTTTTATTTGTTTTTGTATAATTTATGATTCAGAAAATTATTAGTATATTAATAAATTACAATAATAATTATTTTGTTAATTAAAATATTTTAGAAAATACTAAGTTAATTTTTTAAAGGTTTAAACACATATAATTCTTAGATTTAATTAATATATATATATATATATATATGTATGTATATATATATATATATATATATATATATATTTAGAATGCAAAGTTATAAAAATTGTTACTAAGTCATTTATGTTATAAATATATTATGATTCAATGATTATTAAAAATAATTATTTAAATAATTAATTATTCAATAATATATTTAACCATTTTAAATCATAAATAGTTAATAAATTTATTCGGTAACTTTTAATACTTGAAACTTGTAAAACCATGTAATTTGCTTTACTCTTATATTTTTAGGTTTTGTATTATAATATAAAAAAAAACCATTGTGGTAAATCATTTTAAAAGCCCAAAACGCTATAAAATTATTTTAAATAATTTTAACGTCCTTTAAATAAGTATTTAATTAATTATCTCTTTTCACATATTATACTTAATTTCTGTTAAATCAATAACTTAAATTGTTGAGATATTTTAATTGATTTATATTGTCATTATTAAACCAAAACATAAACAAGTCATTATTTTATTTAATTATATAAACCCCCAAATTCCAATTGAAACCCTAGTTCACGTCTTATTGTTAATCCTATTATTGAACTTAATCTTGGAACATATACATTTAGGCATCTTGTAAGAGAAATCGTTGGAGCTTCGTTTGTTTTTCTTATCATCATCTTATATATATAATGTGAGTTTCCTTGCCCCTTTTTCATATTTTCACACTAATTTGGGGTGAAACATGATAGCTTATACATGATACACTTATACACGTTTGAGACTTGTAAATCACATGCAATTCAACTTATTATTTTGTCATGGTTATTTGTGTATTGTAAGTGATTATATGAGATACATAGTTTGTTTATAATCATTAACTATTGCTAGCCTGGCGACGTCTTAGATCTTTGGGCCTGACAAGCCTATTTGGTGCTAAAGTCGAGGTATTGCTGACTCCTGATGACGTATGCTTGTTCATCATGGGAACCAAATACACTTAACCAATCTTTTATACTTGTAAAACTTTGTCGAGGTTTGGTTGTAACGATATGTGTTCTATAACCTTACTTGCTTATGACCTATGACATGAATTGCTACTTGTAACCTTTTTCATATTATGTATGAAAACCTTGGAAACTCACCAACTATTTTTAGTTGACTCTTATTTTTATCATGTTTCAGGAAACCCCCAACTTTAAAGTGGACTTTGAAGCTTGCAATAAAACTAGGACTTGGACCTAGTTAAATAAACAAAATGTTATGCTATGTTTTGAGTCATGTTTGAACTTATTTCTTGTTTGAGACTATTGGTTGTATTTCATTTTAAGACTTATGATAATAATATTTACAATTTAATATAGCGTTATATGGCTGTGAACAATCTTAACCCTCACATCTCGACGATTCCGCCGTCAAGGTTGGGGTGTGACAAAAATGATAAAGTTATAGAGATTTGTGGTTGAAGGTCTATTTTCAACCAAAGTACGAGGTCTTGTTGTTATACTCGAAATCGAAAACTCAAAACATTTAATAGGATTATACCAAAATTGAAGTGTATTAAATGTTTTTAATACACATTTTGACTTGATTTTAAACCAATGGAAACAAATGAATGTACTCTTGAAACAACTAAGTTGAAGTTGTACTGGTTGTGATTTTTATTATTGAGGTAACTGTCAAGCTCCAAAGCTCGCTAGAAACTACACCTTGGTAGAACTACACCTCGATAGAAATGTACATTGGTAAGAACTGTATCTCGGTAGGAACTATACCTCGGTAATATATGACATTGGTATAATGTGTTCCAATTTTCACAGCTTTATTAGTTTCAACTATACAACTTTATGCATCAATGTTTGATTTATCATAGCTCGAGCTTGGTTTGTCATGAATCTCTCACATAATAGATCATATACGTAATAAATAATAATCATATTAGTAACAAATACATATAATCATTTAAATTTTACTGAACTTTTCCAACGAGCTCCACTATGCCACCTCAACCCCAGAACTTTACTATGTATACCGGTTGGCCCATGTATTCATATTAATTCATGGAACTTCCCTTTCATATGACTTTTTGGTAAGTAACACTCGCCACTAAATTTTGGTTCATATTCCATTCGTTCAACAAACTGATGGTTCAAGTGTCTCATGGAGCTTGTTGTGGCCATATGTTGAAGGACTTAAAGTTTGAATCTAATTTATCTCTTGAATTGAAATGATTAATTTGGATCTTAAATTCTTGATTTTACATATCCTAGTATCCTACATTAGTGTTGTTGAGTGTTTAGTTGTTTATGGATCAAGCATTGGCTTTAGACTTACCATTAGGGTTGTTCAAATAGCTCGACGCTCGAAATTCGCTCGAACTCGTTTGAAAAAGGTTTGGATTTTTGCTCGTTCGAGTTTTGGCTGGGTTGTAAACGAACCGAGCGGCTCGGTTCGGTTTGAAAACGAACCGAGCACGAGTAAAGATACGCTCGCTCGGTTTCGCTCGAATTATTTTTTAATTTAGTTTTTATATATTATAAATTTGTTAATCTAATCAAATCATCACTTAACATTTCAAAATCCTTTTATCATTCCACCCATCACCACTTTCCAGCCATCCCCCGTATCCCCCACCTCCCTACCGACTACCAAGGTGCTGACCTCCGGCACTCGGACATATAACCCCTGACCTCCAACACTCTGACATGCGACCCCGACCTTCGGCAATCCGACCTGCAATAGTCTGATCGTGCATCCCGCCTTCGACAATCAGCCTCCGAAGTTCGAAGTCCGACTTTGTTCGAAGCCTGACATTGTTCAGTTGTTCCTAATTGTGATATCTTGAGGTTAGATTTTTTTTTAATTTGGTTCTTAAAGAACATTTGCACAAGTAGTGGTGAAAATACTATGGTTGGAACTTGAATGTTGAAACTTTTGAATAAATTATTAGTTTTGCTTTAAATTATAACACGAAATCAAACAAAACCGAGCAAAACCGAGCGCTCGGTGTAAAACCGAACCGAGTTCGAGCACGAAGTTTGCGTTCGAATTGGTAAATTCAAACCGAACCGAGCCGCTCAGTTTAAAACCGAACCGAGTTCGAGCGGAGCTGCGTTCGGTTCGGTTCATGAACAACCCTACTTACCATAAAGAAATTTGAAAACATGAAAAGAGAGAACTAGTTTTATATTTTTCATTTTCTCAACTTTTAGAAATGAGATACAAAGGTTTATTCATACACCATGGAAGTAACTGTTACTAATAAACTACTAGGTTATACCACGTGTATTACATGGGTTTGATAAATAAATTATTAAATAATTAGTAAAAATAATTTAGGAATCATAAAACCATGCTTAGAGATATAATACAATTATAATTACGTATAAATAGCTACTTTAAGTAAATAAACAATAATGTATTTTTTTTAAACTTTTGTTTTATAAAAAGTTATGGTTTTTAAATATTTTGTTTTAAGTAAAATGAATTTTGTTAAAAAGTTCGTTGGTTTTTTTTCTGAAAGTGTGTTTTTAATTAAAAAAACAGATTTACAATTTATTAAATTATACATTTTTTATTTTGAAAATTGTATGAATAATATTCTTAGTATTCGATATTAGTTTTAATAATAGAGAGAAATGAAAAAGTTAGTATGATAAGGCTTACGATTGCGTCACGTCTTATATTATTTTTTCTTTATTATAGATAGATAGATAGATAGACAGACAAACAGATAGATGGATAGGCTAGAAATTCATTCATTAAACAAACTATAGTTAGTAATAAACACAAAGATTTACAATACAAATATAGGATACGAATTATATATACGTAATAGTTCAAGAAAATAAAATAATTATATTATTCTTTTTAACTCTCTTATCAAAATAGTTTCACTTTTAAACATTCCTTTTAAGATTTTTTATAAAAAATATTTTTTTATAAAAATCTTGTTTTTTAAAAACCCTGGTTTGTAATTATTCTGGTTGTTCCAATAAGATTGTTTTTAGAATAGTTCACCTTTTTATAATTTTTCTAAATAATGTCCGATTAAATTTTGTTTAAAAAATGTTTATTTCATATTATATAATTTTTTTATTATTAGTTCTATTTTAATAAAAAGATGTGATTTTTGATTTTTTTAATAAAATCTAATTTTAAAAAGATACATTGATTTTAAAAAATCTAGATGAGAGAGAGAAATATAGCAATTGATAAAACTGATATTTAATAAGATAGAGAAATTAGTTTTAGTGTTTAAATTACTATAATATTCTTTTGGAGGAAAAAATGATGTGAAAATATCTAAAAGAATGACAAATAATAAAGAAATGAATCAAAATAATGACAAGTGACAAATTAAAACTTTTTTTATTAGATAGATTACAACTAAAACAACTATCTAACCAACATGATAAGATGGATTTGACTTTGACTATATTTAACATATATAAATACAAAATAATTATATAGTTTAGAGTTAATTATCCTCATGTGATTTGCATGGGTTTCAATCAAATATATCTTGTTAATACACTAATTAATATATCTTGGTATCACTGACATAACATTATACGGGTGGTCCATGTGGTTAGACTTGATTTCAAACCTCACATGAGGAAAAAATGAATTAAAGTTAGAGTAGACTGGGATTAGTTCTTCAAGAAAAAAAATAATATTATTAAGACTTAATTATACGGGTGGTCCCTATGGTTAGACTTGATTTCACTTTTGGTCTCTAACTCTTTGAAATTACAGGGTTGGTCCAAAACTTTGCACAAACGTAACAATGATGGTCCCTGAAATGGATGAACGTTAAGTTTTACAGTTAATATATTAAAAATGACTAAAATACCCTTGTACCAATTGATTCCGGCAGCCCTTCAACTCTGGTGGCCTACCGCAGCAACGAAACCCAGATCTGATGCAGATGACGGAGGTGGATGGCCGCCGGAGGTGGCCGAAAGTGGAGGGGTCGCCGGAGGTGGAGGGTCGATGATGGATATGGAGGTCGTTGGAGGCGGTTGAAGGTGGTGATGGTTGAAGGTTGAAGGTGGTGGTGGTTGAAAGTTGAAGATGGTGGTGATTGAAGGTTGAAGGTGATGGTAGTGGTTGAAGGTGGTAGGGGATTGAAAGTTGAAGGTGGTGGTGGTTGAAGGTTGAAGATGGTGGTGGTTGAAGGTTGATGGTGGTGGTGGTGGTTGAGTGTGGTATTGGTGGCCACAGTGGTTGAAGGTGGTGGGGGTGTAGGTTGATGGAGAAGAAGAAAGGTGAAAATGTGTATTTTTGTCATTTTACACGTACTTAACAGCAATAATTAACGTCCATCCGTTTCAGGGACCATCATTGTTACGTTTGTGCAAAGTATTGAACCAATTTTGTAATTTTAGAGAGTTGGGAACCAAAAATGAAATCGGACCTAACCACAAGAACCACCCGTGTAATTAAGTATATTATTAATTCATCTTTTATGTATTTGAATTTGAGGTGTTAAATATTAATAAATAAACATTGGTGAAGTCGACTAGGTGTATTAATATTCTATGGCCGGGGTGGGTCGTAAATTTCCAAAAACGTTTTGTTTTTCAAAATTCAATGAATAGAAAACAACAAAATATTTTTTTATGAGACATTTTGCAAATCTAATACAAGAAAGAAATATGTAACAAGTATAAACAACTAGAATAAAATGAATTTTTATAACAACGTAAGTAGTTATATTAATGGTAGGATAGAGTGATGTAACAAATTCCCGTAACAAGAAACATTGACGCCTATCTATTCAAATGCATGCATAGACATGAGCATAACTTATCTATGTAAACACAAAAAATATAGAACATCTATTTTCTCCGTAACATCCTGTACTCGAAAATGATAACATTGGTAACAAGTATTCCGAGAACAAGTCCATAACCACCATTCCATGAGCGGCCAGCCTTGGTTAGATGGATCCCATAGAAAATATTCACAATCGCGAATAATATCATAAGCCGTCCTACATTGTGATGATACCAATTCCAATATTTTCTCGCTTTTGCATCTATAGAAGGACGGGCCAAGAAAGCCATAACCTGTCATAAAACAAGAATCTTTTTTATATAAACCAAATTTGGACTTTACATTAGTTTTGTTTTGGCATTATTTTAAAAATCGAAAAGTACAAGGATTATATTAATATACTGGAAATAATTGTAACCTGAAGACAACCGAGAACAAAAATGGTTATTCCAAGTCCTTTGTGTTTATGTACATTAGCATCAATTCGATTATCTAACATAAGCCCTGCAATCACGCCTGATAATCCGAGAATAAACCCTAACGACTGAATTCCCGTATGCATATAAAACCATAAAGAATCCAAATGTTTTAAATAACGAGCAACCATTGCACCAATAGGGATCAGTACGCCCCACCCTATCATGTTCAAGATTCCATGAGCTCTCTTCAAATTCGAGTAAGGGGCCTTAGTTCGACTACCTTGACCTGTCACGCCATGATAAATCTTTAAACGAAAGAAGATTAACAAAAAGTTTGTCTTAGATCATGTTACGCCAACTTGTACTTATACAACTAACATTAAAGATTGTATATGATATTTTGATTTGGTTCATTATACATGTATGTATAGACACTGTTTTAAGTTTGAACCATTCACATGTAAGGAGTATATGCTTGTAAATATGAAGGTGAATAAATACAAACAGTTGTTCTCCTATCTTTGGCTCAATGGGTCAATAGACAATGACCTAGTAAGAGACCTATCAACTATCAAGTATGTATAAATGAACCCTGGGCCATTTATTCTAGGCAATTGTAACTATGAAATGCTAACTCATCTTGAAACTGTTCTTATTGAGATAAATAATTATGTTGGATTAAAAAGTTATAATGTAACATGAAAAATGTTGTTTTTATCATGAAATAACATAAAAGTTATTGTAATTTTCTGATAGTGGCTAACTAACCTGATTCATAGTTTAATCTAATAGCGATTTGGTTCCTATGTTGAGTCAAGCGAAAGCTAGGTGCGCCTGGAGAGGGATTGTTGCTGTCCCCTACAGCATAAACTAGTCTTTGGCTCGGTTGGTCCGTAACCAACTGAAATGCCATGTATATCCGAGACGAATCTGAAAAAACCATTGATGTGTTTCCTAGAATCTCTAGATCACCTTGATCCACTAACACTTGACTCGGGGTTTGACCACCGAGGAAATACCTTCTCATGTTTGCTAAACCGCCATCAGCCACCCAACCCACGATGGCGCTGGACCCCACCATGCCGCCATCGGGTGAAAACCCCATTCCAATATAGGAATTCGTGTTGGGTCCCGACAACACGAAGTTCCATAAACTTGGACCTGCTTGTGAATACTAAAAAAGAAGATTAGTCATTGATTAGTACAAATTTATGCACCTAATTAAACACACCAAAGTCATTGATGAAGAAACTTACTCTAAGGATGAATTGTTCAGAGGTCCAAACTGGGAAGCAATTGAGTGAAGAAGTGTCAAATTGGATTTGACTTTGGAGATTTTCAAGATTTGTGTTGGAACTGCATGAATCTTGAGTTTGTGCATTGATCATCTGCAATGAAAGATGATTACATGCAAAAATTAACAAAAATGTAAGATTTTTGAGTAATATCATCATGGGTATGTTCTTGATCATCTCTATGATTAATTATCTCTAAGTTGTATGATATGGTGTGGTGGTGGAGATGAAGAAGAAAGGCAAAGTAGTGGGTGGGAGATGAATGATATAACATGTTTGAATACATTTATTGTTTATGATAAGGTAATTGGGAATAAGTGTGGTTGACTTGGTTTTAAATATTTGTTTTATGTAATGGGTACTTATTCAACACTCCATTATTCCAAAAGGACTAAAATATATATCTATATACCAATAAAAAGTTATACAATAAAATCAATGTTGTTACCATTAAGACATGCATTATATACAAAACATAAAAATTAATTCTGAGAAAACTACACAGGTTTACAAGTTTAATTTATCTTTTAATTTTCAAAATTAATGGGACCGTCCTTTCTTCTGATCAAATATGTAATATGATCATGTACTTGGATGATGGTTTAAATTTTACATTAAGCATTAAATATGTAATATGATCGTGTACTTGGATGACGGTTTAAATTTTACATTAAGCTTTGTCAAGTAGAATGTGCGTGTTCGTATATCTAACATACTACTTTGTTTATTATGTCTATAAATAGTGTCAGTTTTGTGATTTATATATCTATCGGCTGTTGTCAAATAAGAAGTTACATTATCTAAAATCTTAATCTTAAAGAATTAATATATCATAAATACTCCAACTCTATATGTAAGTGTGAAGGACGGCTACATATTTAATTGAGATTTGAATAAATATATCGATTGAAATTAACAATGAGCGAAAGAATCTTTTTTATGCAACAACAGGTTCTATAGTAAGACTAATCAAGGAGACAAGGACCACGAGAGGATCAATCTATTTCAGGGGAAAAGGAAACGGGGAGGGGGAGAAGAACACGGGAGAAGAACAAGAACAAGAAGAAGAAGAAGAAGAAGGAGAAGAAGAAGAAGAAGAAGAAGAAGAAGAAGAAGAAGAGGAAGAGAGGAAGAAGAAGAAGAAGAAGGAAGAAGAAGAAGAAGAAGAAGAAGAAGAAGAAGAAGAAGAAGAAGAAGAAGAAGAAGAAGAAGAAGAAGAAGAAGAAGAAGAAGAAGAAGAAGAAGAAGAAGAAGAAGAAGAAGAAGAAGAAGAAGAAGAAGAAGAAGAAGAAGAAGAAGAAGAAGAAGAAGAAGAAGAAGAAGAAGAAGAAGAAGAAGAAGAAGAAGAAGAAGAAGAAGAAGAAGAAGAAGAAGAAGAAGAAGAAGAAGAAGAAGAAGAAGAAGAAGAAGAAGAAGAAGAAGAAGAAGAAGAAGAAGAAGAAGAAGAAGAAGAAGAAGAAGAAGAAGAAGAAGAAGAAGAAGAAGAAGAAGAAGAAGAAGAAGAAGAAGAAGAAGAAGAGAAGAAGAAGAAGAAGAAGAAGAAGAAGAAGAAGAAGAAGAAGAAGAAGAAGAAGAAGAAGAAGAAGAAGAAGAAGAAGAAGAAGAAGAAGAAGAAGAAGAAGAAGAAGAAGAAGAAGAAGAAGAAGAAGAAGAAGAAGAAGAGAAGAAGAAGAAGAAGAAGAAGAAGAAGAAGAAGAAGAAGAAGAAGAAGAAGAAGAAGAAGAAGAAGAAGAAGAAGAAGAAGAAGAAGAAGAAGAAGAAGAGAAGAAGAAGAAGAAGAAGAAGAAGAAGAAGAAGAAGAAGAAGAAGAAGAAGAAGAAGAAGAAGAAGAAGAAGAAGAAGAAGAAGAAGAAGAAGAAGAAGAAAGAAGAAGAAGAAGAAGAAGAAGAAGAAGAAGAAGAAGAAGAAGAAGAAGAAGAAGAAGAAGAAGAAGAAGAAGAAGAAGAAGAAGAAGAAGAAGAAGAAGAAGAAGAAGAAGAAGAAGAAGAAGAAGAAGAAGAAGAAGAAGAAGAAGAAGAAGAAGAAGAAGAAGAAGAAGAAGAAGAAGAAGAAGAAGAAGAAGAAGAAGAAGAAGAAGAAGAAGAAGAAGAAGAAGAAGAAGAAGAAGAAGAAGAAGAAGAAGAAGAGAAGAAGAAGAAGAAGAAGAAGAAGAAGAAGAAGAAGAAGAAGAAGAAGAAGAAGAAGAAGAAGAAGAAGAAGAAGAAGAGAAGAAGAAGAAGAAGAAGAAGAAGAAGAAGAAGAAGAAGAAGAAGAAGAAGAAGAAGAAGAAGAAGAAGAAGAAGAAGAAGAAGAAGAAGAAGAAGAAGAAGAAGAAGAAGAAGAAGAAGAAGAAGAAGAAGAAGAAGAAGAAGAAGAAGAAGAAGAAGAAGAAGAAGAAGAAGAAGAAGAAGAAGAAGAAGAAGAAGAAGAAGAAGAAGAAGAAGAAGAAGAAGAAGAAGAAGAAGAAGAAGAAGAAGAAGAAGAAGAAGAAGAAGAAGAAGAAGAAGAAGAAGAAGAAGAAGAAGAAGAAGAAGAAGAAGAAGAAGAAGAAGAATAAGAAGAAGAAGAAGAAGAAGAAGAAGAATAAGAAGAATAAGAAGAAGAATAAGAAGAAGAATAATAAGAATAAGAAGAAGAAGAAGAAGAAGAAGAAGAATAAGAATAATAATAATAAGAATAATAATAAGAATAATAATAATAATAATAATAATAATAATAATAATAATAATAATAATAATAATAATAATAATAATAATAATAATAATAATAATAATAATAATAATAATAATAATAATAATAATAATAATAATAATAATAATAATAATAATAATAATAATAATAATAATAATAATTAATGCCTTTCAAAAATAATAACAATTAATAATACAATTGCATAAAAATAAATTATATAGTTTTCTTGTTATAATAATGGTATACAATGTTTGAAAAAGTAATGAACATTTTCTATAGACAAATGCAAATCTTAAATAAGTTTTATCATTTTTCTGGAATGTAAATTAAGAAATTGTCACTTGAACAATGACGTTATTCTAAATATTTTTACTTGAGTTTCTCAATAAAATCTTTATAATTATTATTTTCTCCGCAATTTATTAATATCAATATAGGCTAACCCGTTAAGCAATGACGGAGTTTGAACCAAAGCTTACGGGGGGCGGGGGCGAAAGTAAAACTATTTTATGGGGGGCGGACTCTATATTTATTAAAAAAATTCCACTACCGAACCGAAAATTTACACAACCGAACCGAAAATTTACACTACTGACGAAAAAAAGAGGTGTTGCAGTGACCGGGGAATGGTGGGTAGGGGTGTAAACGAGCCGAGCCGAGTCTGAGCTCGCTAAGACTCGAGCTCGGCTCGTTTGTAGTTTTATTTATAAAGCTCGAGCTCGGCTCGTTTATTGTTTAATTATTAAATTTTATTTTTCTATAATTACTTATATATTTATTTATAATCATATTTTTATATATTACAGAATATATATTATTTTATTATTTTTATCATAATAATATATATAATAATATGATTTATGTAAATATATATTTAATACTAGGTTATAACGCCCATGTATTACACGGGTTAAATAATAAAATATTAAAAGTTAATGAAAAGCTAGAAAATATAATACACTATTTTGAGATAAGATACAACTAAAATTATGTGTGAGTAAGTAATTTAGTTAATAAAATATTTTTATTATTTTTTAAAAACTTTTATTTTATAAAAGTGTTTTTAATTCTCGTTTTAGAATATTGTATATGTGTAGAAAAATACGTTGTTTAAAAAAATTCGTAGTCTCTAAGAATTTTTTTTTAAAAAAGTGTATTTATTAATCAAAATGTCTAGTTTTTAATTAATAAAAATTATGTTTGAAAAAATGTTGATTTTACAAAATTTTGAAATGTTTAAAATGAGAGAGAGAGAAAGGAGAGATATAAAGAGAGAGACACAGAGAGAGAGAGAGAGAGAGAGAGAATTTAACAGTTAGTTATCTTAACTTTTTAAAATTAATAAAAGATTTGGGTGGGAAAATAAATGGTAGAGTTAACGTAATGATAACATGTGTCCATCCAATGTAATCATTTATCAAAACACTAGGTTATTAGCCCGTGTATTACACGGGTTAAAAGTTATAAATATATAATTCAAATATGTAAACAAAAATATTTAAACTCTATCGTTTTTATTTTAAATCGATTATATAAGAATAGATTTTGTGATCATAAGGTTTAAAAGGTTAAATAAGGTTTGAGATGATTAAAATCCATAAAATGGTTGGTGGTGATTGAGGTAGTTAAATATAAAAAATAAAAACTTCACACTTGTCGTTCAAAAAGAAATTAAAATAAAATAAAAGCTTCAAATAAGAAATATAGCATGATTTGTGGAAAGTTTGTTAAAGAAATTTAGGCGGAAAAGTGTTTGTGAGGTAAAATCTGGTGATGACATGTGTCATCACATGTAACCATTTATTAGTATAGATGTAAATAGAAAATTATATAAACAAAAAGCTCGTTTAGGCTCGCGAGCCGGCTCGAGCTCGATATTTGAAGCTCGGGCTCGAGCTCACTTAGTAAACGAGCCAAAATGTGAGCTCAAACTCAAGCTCGAGCTCGTTTAAGCTTGGCTTTATTCGAGCTTTTTTCAAGCCGGTCCCGATTAGCTTGGGAGTCGGCTTGACTCGTTTATACCCTTAATAATGGGGAACTTCTAGACCCAAGTAGGAAACAATCCACTCCCTCCCCCCTCCCCACCCTCCGAAAAAAAAACCTAGTGGTTTTGTTTAGACACATGCCTAGTGAATTTCATTGGGTAACACCAACTACTTGCGCCGATGTTTTGACCGTTGTTTTTATTTAAAAAAATTAAACACTATAAATACTACTATAATATATTTCTTTTAACCCATAACTTCTACTCTTCTTTACTCTTCTCTACTCTCTAAATTATCTTCTATTTAACACACTAATCCATTTAGATATTAAAATGTATGTCACCTGTGAGAAAATAGAGAAAACAAGACGGCTACTAGTGACCTAATTTGGAACTATACCCACATAGAGAATCATATTGATTAATTATAAAGTTATTGATTCTAAGAAAAATGTTAAAATAAAAGGCTAATGAATAAAAAAAAGGATAAAAACAAATCTTAACCATCAATTTTATCATAGGGAAGAAGTTTGTTAGAGTGATATTTAAGGCATAACTATCTTGTCGACTTTTTTTAAGTTTCCCCATTTTTAAGCGTTTATAACTTATATATATACGACATGATTTTTATAATAAATATTACACTAAAAACGAGCATTATTTATCTTTAAAACAAGTACAATATTATGATAGAAAAAGATAATAATTTTTTTATATTTCAATTAATATGAAATCTGCCTGTAATTGTGTATAATACATAATGATGAATACATATTTAACACAGTGACCTCAGATACTAGACACAATTAGTTGATTATTTGATACAATTACTAAAATGCCCCCCCCTTTTAAAACATTTAAAGAACACGTCTCAAGCCCAAAATCATTCTTAGTCTCTTTAGATTAAATATTACTATAACGGTACCCAAGTTATAATAGATCTTAAAATCTTATTAACAATTAGAGTAAATTACAGGAAAAGACATTTATCTATGTAACTAATTTTACTTTTTAAAATTGATCTTTATATTTTACACTACACAACCTTTATGTATATGGTTTGTTTCATCTTTGGCCCTTTAGTGTAACGGTCGTTGATTTACGTTGTTATGTCATATGGTTATAAAGTAATGCTATATGTGTAAAAAAATCCAGGCGACGTAATTCAAAAATGAATCGATATATTAAGGGAAATATGATCGGTGGAACTTAAGATTGACGAGTAAAACCTCAAACAAATTCAAACTATTTTTGTCATCACTTTTTAAAGCTAATTTTAAAATAATTTATTGTTTCATATAATTTATATATCAATAATAAGCCTAACACATAGAAATTATAATACAAGCCACGTGAAGTTATTTAAAAAATATGATAAGTAAAACGTAAAGACTCAAGAGTAAAACCTTAAACAAATTTTATTTATTTATCATTGCTTTTTTTAAAGTTAGTTGTATAAAAACTAATTGTATCATATAATATAAGTATCAATAAGAAACTTAAAATATAGAAATTAGAATACAAGACACTTGAAGTTATTTAAATGCTTTTGTTAAAATTAGAATGATAGTTCTATAAAAATTTATTATATTATATGATTTCCGTAATCATATGATTATGGAAAGCATCAAATTTAATTCATGTGACATGCATTCTAATGTTTATGTACTGAGTTTATTATATTGTTTTGAACAACAAATTATATATAATATTAATTATCAAGAAAGTATTTTGTGCATTATAAGTTGTACCTAGGCTTTAATAGGTTGTATACATTTTTGGTTTTTTTTACTTTTCTTACTTTTAACCTCAATACTTTCACATCTGGTACAACATAACCCCTACAATTTTTCACACCTTATTTATTTCATCTTACAAATTTCTCGTTTTACGTTTCGGTTTAAATTTTACGAGCTAGCACGCTGCAACATGCGCGTGTGGTTCAACGTTTTTACGCCTATTTTTCCGTTTAATGGCCCCCGCCGGAAAGCGGGGGGCTTAATGCTAGTTAAATATATTAACGACTTATAAATCTTACAATACAATTATTTTTTCTTGGAGCTGTTATTTGCCGATCTCAACATTTTACCAGTCATGTTTTCCTAATACATTGATTAGCTTTGGATTATGTCGTCTGTATGTTTTTTAAACATATACCCTCATATGATAACCACGTGATCTGACTTAATGACGTAAACTAACGACCGTTAGACTAAAAAACAATATATGAAACAAACCACATGCATAAAGGTTGTTTAGTGTAAATAGTAAAGATAATGGTTGAAAAGAGAAATTAGTTATAGAGATAAAGGTTCTTCTTTGTAATTTCTCTAAAATTAAGAACGAAAATAAACAATTAGTTTTAACTTCAAATTGCTGTAAATAGCCTCTTAGCCTAGTGAATTTTGGTGTTTATCCCAACCGAAGTGCTACATGTCCCACAAAATAGACAATATTAGAGGATACACTTTTTGTATTATTGTGACATTATATTATAATTAAGGGTATCCATATGTAACATAGTTTGTATATATAGGGCTCTTTTATTCATTATTCATCAATCAATAAGATTATCCAATTAAACATAGTCTATCATGGTATGAAAGCTAATCATGATTGCCTTATACGAAACCCTAATTCATACCTACCGTCACCCTCCCTCTCGGCTATCTTCACCTTTGGCCAATCACCCACCCTTGATCACCATAGGTCCGTCGCCCCCAAGCACACCTTTGCGATTGAAGCCTTCTTATTCATCAATCCACAGTTCAAAGTTATTTTCTTTCACATACTCTTGATGTAAACACACGCCGGTAGAACCTTCGACGTTAGAACAACTTGATCTGAAGCCACAGCTAAGGGTCAAGTCGTTCATTCGATTTACATTGTCATTGACACAAGTTTCATGTTCATCATGCATGAAACTCTTCACCATCCATGCAAAAGGTTACAAGGTCTCACACCACATCGTTGGTACCGCTCCACCCACATCACAAACCTTACGTATGTGTCTTAGGCTGAAATTGATTGTTACTCCTCGCCACCTCCCTCGCCTTGGTGGAATACATCACCTTGCCTATATCCTACTCAACCACCAACTTGGCAACACCCAAAACCTTGGAACACACGTCCCCGACATAGCTATACATACGCCTGTACCACATCTCCTCTTATCCTTCAGCTCATCTAGTGTAATCGCGACTAACTACACTTGAATCTTCTATTAATGCCTTGAACTTCACAGATACTAGTAACGCGCTCTAAAGTTCTCATCTGGTACATGGACATGTGAGCCTCCAATCATATTACCATTAATCTATATTTGATTTCAAGTTTTTTTGTTAAACCAATGGTCATATAGTACACATTACTTTCCCATAAATGTCTCCTCAAAACATGAAGGCAAAACGAATAATTCGTCTTCTTAACGATATCATTCAACCATTACTCATGCAAGCTTGCCTACCACCCACTATTTAGGTCAAGCCACTTCACACGATTGCCTATTTACATAGTATTATTCAAACCGAAAAGTTAAACTATTACAAATCTATGTTTGCGTTGTACCTTCCACATTCCATATACAAACATCTACAAGTATTCGTTAGTGCTTGTTACCCTAATCTCTCTGCCACAAAAAGTTCAATCGAGATCCATTCGTTGCGTACCCTACAAAGTTTTTAGGGGTACTGGTGTTACGACAAGTCCTCCGAAAAAGTCTACCTTTCCTTTCACGTGATATTTGATATTATCAAATTACTCAATTGGGGCATAACTCATCAACAAGATAATACACATGCTTAATTATATTCCTTTTTACCATAAATGGAGCTAGCCTTGAATGTAGATTAGTGTACAACATCGTTGGATAGGTGCGACTGATTCAGTATGTTTATGTTGTTGTTGGAATCCGCAACACCAAAGAATACATTTCAAGAACATAAATCTTGTGTTGCTACCGGTTTGAACACAATCACAAGGTCTGTACATGTGGTATCTTGAACTTGAGAAGCTAACATGACTTTAGAAATTGAAATTACAAAAGAAAGTTATGTGAATTCGTGTTAGATGAATCAGTAGAACTTGACAATGATGATAAATTCAATGATGAAAAATGAGGGATATGCGTATTTGAAATTTAAGAGGAATGTAATTGAAATTTGAGAGTGAGTAATTGAAATTGGAGTGAAAAAAAATATAAATTTTGCATTCTTAGGGTTTAAAATATAAGAGGGTGTGGATACTGGTACACCTGTAGGCGTTAAAGGGACGATCTTTGACCTTTTTTATTGCCTGTAAAGGGCCTTACGGCCGTAAGAACCTACAAAAAATCATATCAGTCATGATATTTTCCCCGTATGACCTGTGGAGACACTTACTACCGGTATGTGAAGACAATTTCTGTAGGATATTTACGGCCCGTCAAGATGTTAGGTATATGGCCTGTTAAAGCTCTTACGAACCATGTGGTTTGTTTCTCAAATTAATTGATGTGGCATATTATTCCTTGGTATCCTTTTTTCTATTTTTATAATTACTTAACGTGATGCATTATTTCTAGAATAATGTGTTAATTATTTGACGTGATGTAAGATTCACATAATAGGCGAGCATATAAAATGCTAGAATTTAAAGTAAAATTAACATTGTCATCTGACGGAAGAACAAAAGAAGTAGAAGAAATAGAAAGCGTGGAACTTGCCATCTTTTAATGCACCCGTCATTATTGATAGTATTTGGGTGACAATAGATAACCAGATTGGTAGAATAATCAGAATTGGTATCGCAGTGTTTAGGTATGGACACAAATATTTACATTTAGTTATATGTTTATAAATATATATATGTTAGATTATATGTTTTTGTACAACGGAGATGCCTAGTCGTCCAGGGTGTATTTATATGGGCGTTATGGAACTTGACTTAGATTTTGGGATACCCTACTAGGGTTTCATGGAAACAAATATTTACATTTAGTTATATGTTTATAAATGTATATATGTTAGATTATATTATTTTAAATTGTATTTTAAAATGCAACATGTTTGTGTATGGACAAATATACTAATGATGTGGAGATTAGAAGAAAAACGTAGAACAGATGAGTTGTCGGGTCATGATAGTTGGACAAATCTCCCATTTGAGTGGTTTGATTTAATATTTTCAGGATTGGTTGATGGCAACGAACATGCCGACGGGAACACCGAAGTATTTCCTCCGTTGTGGAGGTTAATACGGTAATGCTCGTTAAGAGAAATTGTTTCAAGGCGGCGTGTATTTGTGTTGTAGTTCTAAATAAAAAATCCAAAATATATTTATGATTTAATCTTTTTGTAGGTGCATACCGATAACTGATGATCATGAAAAATAGTATGTTTTCTAGAACTCTATTGAATCACTACAACTTCCTATATTCTTTCAGTATAAATGTCATCCACATACTATGATGATTCGTAATGCATTTATCATTACATTCGATAGCTTGTCGTGAAATTTGAATCATATTTCATATATTTTCTTGCACGTATACATTTTTGGCGACACTTTGACCAACATAAAATTAATGAATTAGTAGTGTCCAGTGAAACTATGTGACCGCATAATGCTAGTCATAGGTCGAGATTCAAAAGTTGCAATTTGTTTGTTATTACATAGGACAATAAGTTAATTTACAGGATGCTTGCCAGAGGGTTCTTACAATCTATGGCTGATGAACTACATGCAAGACATACAGTGTAATGATGTAATATTATATTATAATATAATTTCAGTTTTTAATAAAACAAACTAATACAAGAAAATAAATATTACATAAAGCTAACTAAAGATAGCTGAAAATTACATCTTTGTTAATCTTTAAGAAAGCTCAAAGCATCAACATGTGAAAAAGTTGTACCGAGTGTGGCCCGGTATTGTTCTTGAGCACTCTTCATAATGGCGGTACCATTCATACAATATTGATGTTGTCGTAGATTGTGTGAAATGTCGAGATCTTCCATCTCAGGTCAAACCACCTAGTACTTTGTTCATAACAGCTACGGTCTTCAGCACTTTCAAGGATTTGACAAAAGCGTGTTGAAACTTGGTACAAAAAAATTGTTGAATGCCCAACTGGTAGAAGAGTTCCCGCAAGTTCAAGGGAGGATGTTACTAAAGTTACCACCTCTTCGTTAGTCCATGGGTTTATGTTTCCTACATTTGATGTAATCATTTTTTGAATGAGAGTGTGGAAAATGTTGTGTGTAAGATGGCCTATTTATAGGGAGAAAAAAAAAAGCTTTTTGTTTTTTATTTTTATTTAAAGTGTTATAGGTCATGAAGGGCTTCACAACCTGTAAGTGACATAAATTAACGCCCGTGGAGTATATTGAATATTGTCTTTTATTTTTTGAAAAAAAAACGTGTATGAGGGCTTTACGGTCCGTTAAGAAAGTAAAGAAACAACCTGTGAAGAGCTTCACAGGCCATGAAGCATTTTGATGTACATGCTTCAAGGCCCGTGACACAAAAATACCAAAAGCACAATGCCGTCCGAAAGTATTAGGGAAAACTCACTATAACCTACTAGATAAATCAGCAGGTAAAAGCGGTCATTTGCAATCTTATGTAGACAGGTTATTACATCAACTAATTGAGTCTTGAAATAAGCTTATACTTCTGTTGTCTCATAAATATGACAAAAATCATTTGGGTTCGAGGGCTTGCCGAGAGACAAGTGAAATTTGATGGTAAAATCAATAACACTCAGGATGCACAAAACAGAGTCAAATCACAACCCACCTCTTCAAACTTTTACTTCTTATTGTCCGCGTTATCGACCGAGGGAAACCAAGTAACGATGCACAAAGTTATTCACAAACAGTTGAATACAAAAGCTTAATCTTAATCAGGTCATTTCCTTTGGTTGTATTGCCTTTCGATGGACGGAACAAATATTTAAACAACATGATTCGATCCTACCATAATTTACAAAATCCTTCTTTTGATCAAACTACATACATATTCACAAGCATCTAACAACAAAAACACAACCTCAAAGAACCATCTAAATAACATTTCGACGAGTAACTGGAAATAATATCATCATTATCTCCAGGGGTGAAGAGAAACTGTCCAAAAGGATGCAAAAGTGCTGATTTTCTCTGGAAAAACATAAAAAAGATTCAAGATTTTTTCTGCAAAGATGAATGAGGAAGCATGGAGCTGATGAGTTCCTCGTTAAGCTTCACAGGAAGCGGTGGCATCTGTTTCATTATCTCAGGCGTGTCATTTAAGCTGCATTTAACAAAGGATATTTTTAATAAATTACATAAACTAAGTGATAATCTCGACTGAAAAATGTTAAAAAAATCAAATGAAAATACTGAATAAAAAGCTGCAATATACAAAATGAATGTTCTTTCACACATCAAATTAATGATTGCAAGCTGATATCAAACGGAGTGTAAGAAAAATGACATACTCATTCAAGATTGACATGATATTATTACGTGCTTGGCAGAAGAGATTGATGTTCTCATGCCCCTGCTACAAAAGAGAGTAGAACGTCATACGAGGGGTAAAATAGACTTTTGCTAAACTGCAAGTAATCTTGGCGTATGTTTAAGGTGGCAAAAAGGACGGGTTGGGTAACATGTCAAATAGGTGCTTTTGTAGAGAGTGAAAAGGATTGGGTCAGGTTGACCCTGAACGCCTTTTGTTTTGCTTTTTAAACTTATTTTGTTTTACTTTTCACAACTTATATAAATAACTGGTGTGCACAATACGATTACAAAAACTATTTTGTTAAACTAGTAATTTAAGAAGATGTTCAATAAAACTTATGATCCAATTATCGTGTTTCCATTTTAGCTATAATTTACTAATTTGACATGTTACGACCATCTATTAGTCAATTGGTCAAAGTTGCCACCTCTACTCCCACCTGTTGACCAAATCAACTCAAATCTCTACGAGGAACCATCTAAATTTCTCAGAAATGGGACTCCCTATCACTCCTCATCTCCTCCCACTTATATGTTTCAAGTATTAGTCGGTTGTCATTTTTCTTATTAATATTAGACATCTGTATCAAAATCCCAATTGGCAAAAGACCATCCCACTGTATGTTTGAAGGTGCTAATCCAACAAGATGCATATTTACCTTGAAAGCAGCAAAATTGGCAGAAATTTGATCTAATGCCTGGGCATTCTGTTCAAGAAGCTGCCCTGCTGTACCACCAATGGCTGTAGATGTCAGACAAACAACTTCAGTAAGAACAAAATGCAATATGCATCAAGATTACGCATTTTACAGGGAGCTGTGTGTATAGTTCTCGTTTGATCTTAGAAATACTATCTTTAAAAGTTTCTAGATACACATCCTTATTTCTTAATAAAATATGATACGATTGAAGATATGGTAATAATGAAAAAATATCACCAAGAAATGTACCAACCTTTGTAAGAGATACCATCATCACTGTCCATAGACACTGCTGATTGAGCATATGGAGGGCCGTTTGTACGGTTTGTAGTATGAGAAGATGACTTAGCCAAATGCTCGGTTACTTTTTCCTGAAGTTTAAAAGGGAAAAAAAAAAGAATAGTTAGACATCAAATCACCTTTCTTGCTTAACCATCATATAATTCATGCAAAAAAACAATTGCCTCAACCTTTTAGCTATTCTTGCAAAGAATGATATATTAGAATACCATAAAGTATACCTTTTTGTCTTTATTTTTCCGCGATGAGTTATTATCTTCTTTCCTCCGCTTACCATTTTCCTTTTTCTGGAAATACAGAGAAGAAGCTAAGCCACAGATGATAAAAATTTGAGCACTATAAAATAACCAGAATATAAATTAGTTTAATTGCCTTTTTAGCATACACAACTACACGTGTGTTCAATAAAATCAACTTCAAGTAGAGGCGTAGAGCACCACATAATGCACTTGTTGGACTAATCTTGTGACAACTTGACAGTTAAGATGGGTCAATTAGTAAGTTCTATTAATAATTAAGTTTGTTTTACACAATTCGCATAGATTAGGATTGTTTGAGTCGGCCAACAAATTGAAATCAATTAGTATTTTAATTTGTTAGTAATTCACTTTAAATGTGAAGTCAACCTCAATTACAAATAAGTGATGATTTTATTATTTATATCAAGTTTTCTATTTGATTAAGAAAACAAGTCGGACAACAAACTGTTCATCCAAAACACCTGCTGTTGATCTGCAATCAAAAAAGAACCTTGGAAAATTACCAATTATCAGCTTCAATTGGTATCAAAGCTTGGTTTCAAAAAGGAAATCAAACTCAGAATCTTGTTCCTAAGGATGGATCAAGATCGAAAGGCATGATTAACATAAAGTGAGATGGCAGTAAACGAACAACTTGTACCCGTCAGAGAGAGAGAGAACCCATCTATTCCACTCCAATGCCCTTACTTCAACGAACTATACCGTCTAGACTGTCAAGATAAAAGCCATATTTAAAGTTCGTGGGACTTGGGAGGCGATCAAACCAAGAAATAGGTCGATCCTATTAGAACTTAATCACCTTTTCAAAAAAGGAGGAAGAAAAAAATCTGGTTCAAACACCAAAAGCAGGCAACCTGCCTTACCCTACTGATGACGGCTCTAGTTCAAGACGTTGTGCAGCTGGTCTATCTCAATGAAGAAAAGGTGATCCTTGCCATGTATGTTTCTAACTCAAGCAAGAACTTAGACAATGGAGCGCCCAATCACACTACTAAAAACGAAATCTCTTCTCAAAACTCGATACTAAGGTAGATGGCAAAGTACGTTTGGTGATGGATCTTGTGTGGAGATGGAAGGAAGGGGGTCAATACTATTGGAATGTAGAAATGAGAAACGTCTCTTGACTATCCTAAACTTACAAAGCTATATTATTAGCCTTAGCCAAGCCACCAGCCCACCAAAGGAGGATGTGAAATGATGATGAAACATGAACACGTGTGGATGCACGAGGTCAATGGAAGACTTTTGAGAGTAGTTAAATTCTCACCAAATCGCTTGTATAAGATATATCTTCGAACTGGATCACTGGTTTACCTACATGCCAACAAGCAGATAAGGATCTGCAAGAGATGAACAATGAGCAGTCAAGTCAGATTCCGACAGCCGACGACAATTCCGATGGGGCAGAAGCACAAATAAATCTAGAGGGTGGTCGTAGTAAGCAACGATAGCAGAGAAAAAAACTCCAACTAATAGTTAGCTATGGCATGTGGACAATAGAGGCAGGCAAACAAAAGAGAGGCGCTTCTGACAACAATTCAACGATGCTTTTTCAGGGCACACGAATAGGGGTAGTCTAAGACTCCAAGCCCAATGGTGGTGGCGATGAGTTGCGAAGGTCGACCGACAAAGATCTCAAGATTTCATGGAAAAACATGTATTGTTTGAAACAGGAACACGGACATGAAGTTAAAAGCATAAATTATTTTCAAGTTCATGTCTTAATATAATCTCAAGTGTCAACTTAAACTAAGATTCTTGAAGATTGAAATTAATTTTAAAAAAATTTCAGTTTATGACATGCATAAACTCTTACTCTTTATCTTGATTACCATTAAAGCAAGTACGTTAGCAAGAACATAGAATTAAGCGAATAGTGTTAGTAAGTCTATTTACTAAACTAAAAAAGAAGACAGCATGCAGTTAAATAAATATGACTTCAATCTCTAGAATTATGATTTTATTGGAAAAAAATCAAAAATAGATACTAAAGAGGAATATAAGTCATACTGTCATCCATCTACAACGAAGTGCCACGTCCCGTACTGTTTTATCTTGCAATTTCTTCGCAATCTTTGCATAACGCAATAAGGTACTATCTGAAGCATATCTGCATTTTATAAAAGCACCAAATAAGCTTTGTTTACAAACAAAGGTTGTGCCTCTTTCATATGTTTTACATCATTTTTCAACAGCGAATGCACACACGCCTTCCTAAAACCTACTCCTAAAATCCAGTCATTGCCCACTTACGCCATCAACTCCTATTTTACATATCAACCTTTTATCTAGTAAACTTTTAGTTTCTCCATATAAGCCTCTTGTACACCCTAATTTTGACCAAATTATGACGCTTCAGACGGCTAATAGGATTTAACCTTTAATCATCTAATCTTTTTGGAACAAGATCCAAGCTTTTCAATTTGCTCAATACTCTATAGAATATTGGCTTGTGAAGCATGAATTTCAACTATCAAATGAAAGAAAACTCTAGAAGTTTCAAGCGTCAGCAACATAGCCAACAACAGCATCCCTACAACAAAACTTCAGAAACAAAGCATGCAAATCTAAAGATCCTACAAATCCCATGTTGAATTTCAAACAAACTATACATGTCACCCACCAAAAGATTCATCAAAATCACATCTTTCAAGATCCAACACAACAAACAATCACTACAACAACTCAAAATCCCCAGAAACCAACCCTAAGAACACAATTCTCACACAATTGTAACAACAACGATGATGAATTATATTGTAACATACTTTATGAGCAATTCTTCCAAAAGGGACTGTTCATCGGGAGCCCATTCAACCGCTAGCCCAGGGTTATGCCTCAAAGCAGCCTGTGTAGGACCCACCACCGAATTCTCCGGCACGGCGGACCCACCACCGTTGTTATTAGCGGTGGTGGCGCCATTGGTGGTTGACCCGTTGTTATTGGCAGAAGGGTTTGCACTCGCCGCCATCAATTTTATTTAATAAGTGGATTGTGGGTTGTTATTAAAAAGATTATCCGCAAATGATGAGTATAAAATTGGGGATGATGGAATCGAAGTTGAAGGTTGGATTTGTTTATTGGAAGAGGGGTTGGAGAGATGAAATGGGGGCGGATGAGAGAGAGAATCAGAAGGGATATTTTGGGTGAAGACTGATGAACAAATTGACCCATGTTGGGATCGATTTCACTGTTTTCACGAGCAATTTTCTAGGGTTTTATGTGCGGTAAAAGAGGGTTGTACGAGATTCAAGAAAGTAAGACCGGTGGAGGGACCAATGCCTTGAATCAAACAAAAATAATTGTTTTGCCTTATGTCAAAGGACGGTCGGCGTGGTATTTGTCAAATGTTTAAACATACAACATGAGAGATTAGAGTCGTTCTAAATCAAATCATTTTGTTTTAGGTTATGTGTACAGGCCGTGACTCGTGGGTGCCATCTTAGCACGTAACATAAAAGGATGTTTAAAGATATCCGAATTTCATAATCCGATTCAAAAGTCCGAAAATTCAAATCCGAAATATCCGAATTTTAGGATATCCGAAATTTTGGATTCGGATAGTAATTTTTAAAAGTTTCGGATTTCGGATATCCGATTATCCGAATATTAGACTAGGTTATTATTAGTGAACAATTTACGGTTAATTATGTAATATTGTCCTCTATATAAAGGACCCTCTATTGTAACCCTAAACACACAATTACTCAATACAATTACAATTACAAGGTTTAACCCTATAAAAGTGTGAGAACCCTTTAACCTTATTGGGCCAATCATAATGTGACACATCACCAACATGGAAGAGCATCTTAGGGTATATCCGTCATTTTACACGGAACCCACATTTAATGCACATGTCACCTTTTGTACTATGATGTTATCTTTATCACCAACCCCCATATTGGTCACTTCCTAATCAAATCCTTATTTGTACGAGACTTGTCAATTCTTCCCCTAATTGTTCTTTCATCCCATCACATTTCTATGTAACAAACCCATCTTTCATTCATATATTTCTTCCTCATCATATTTTGTAACTCATATCCTATTTCTACTTAATTTGTATTTTCCAGAAACCACTCACCTTAATCATGGGTGGCGGTGAAGTAAAACCCCCCCCCCCCCTTCACAAGTTGCGGATGTTGTAGCTGAAGGTTCATGTGAGCATGTTGCAGATGATGTGGTTGCTGGAAAATCTCCTCTTCGATACATTG
Source organism: Flaveria ramosissima (assembly GCA_025215565.1). NCBI lineage: Eukaryota > Viridiplantae > Streptophyta > Magnoliopsida > Asterales > Asteraceae > Flaveria > Flaveria ramosissima. Next base: position 57,935,953 of record CM046029.1, on the reverse strand, counting down.
GTTACGAACGTCGTGGTTAGTTGTTCTCGTAATTGTAGTATGTTTTTGAAATGTATCATCTTTTCTCTTTGAGGCAGTCGCACATGTTGTGAAATTTCTTGAAAATCCTTTTCTATTTGGGAATCCCTCCTCTTTTTACAGTTTACTCTTAATTTTTAAGCAGTTTCATTATTATTTTATGATTTAGACAACGTGTAATAATTTGTTACATGTCCAGACTCTCTTTATTAGTTTCCCTTTGTTTTTTTCATATGTTCAAACTTTTTAAGCATGTAATCATCGCCTAACCACAGGTTTACATATCACTTTAATTTTATATAACTCTTACAATCATTATTCTGGAACCAATCCAAATACAGCATGTAACACTTATAGAAAAGTAGAAAACTATTTTGTGATTTATATTATGTTTTTCTAATTATAATGTTGTAATGTTTAATAAAAATACTAATATTAATATTAATATTGTTCTATTCTTATTTTTAAAACAAAAATGACTTTATATATATATATACATATATATATATATATATATATATATATATATATATATATATATATATATATTTGCATCCAAAACCACCTACACTTTTATAAAATACATGAGAGTATATATATCTTAGTATGTCTTGTTAAAACCTTATAAAAATATAACTAGATGTTTATAATAAAAAAACACCTATCATATCTTACCAGCCACACTCATGACTAACTTCTTACACTCTACTATACACACACATCATTAAATTTGTCGCTCCCTTTCTTTCTTCCCTTGAATTCAGCCAAGAACATCATCCCTAACACCATATTACTTTAAAATCAATCCTTAAGTAGTTATATATAATTGCATTTGACTACCATTTGTGGTGGAAATCAAGCCTTCCTACACTATAAATAGAAGCCTTAGCCCATAAAAAACACTTGCACCAACACAATACACTCTTCTATCCCTCTCATTCTTGGTTTTTCCATCCCCAAAACCAAACCCACCTATACACTCTCAAACACTTGAAGTTTCAAGGCATTTGTGCAAGAATATTCAACTTTATTTTATTCCTCATTTTGGTAAGCTACTATTTTGGATTTCATGCATCAACACATATATATATTTACACCATCATAGTTTATATAACATACACTATACCTCTTTATCCTAACACATGCATGCAAACAATGCATAAATACATACGTGTGTGTGTATATATATATATATATATATATATATATATATATATATATATATATATATATATATATATATATATATATATATATATATATATATATATATATATATATATATATATATATATATATATATATATATATACTTGCTATCACATAAAATAACACTTATTAGATGGAGTTCTTATAACCACCTACACTTTTATAAAATACATGAGAGTATATATATCTTAGTATGTCTTGTTAAAACCTTATAAAAAATAACTAGATGTTTATAATAAAAAAACACCTATCATATCTTACCAGCCCCACTCATGACTAACTTCTTACACTCTACTATACACCAACATCATTAAATTTTTTGTCACTCCCTTTCTTTCTTCCCTTGAATTCAGCCAAGAACATCATCCCTAACACCATATTACTTTAAAATCTTGCACATCCTTAAGTAGTTACATATAATTGCATTTGACTACCATTTGTGATGGAAATCAAGCCTTCCTACACTATAAATAGAAGCCTTAGCCCATAACAAACACTTGCACCAACACAATACACTCTTCTATCCCTCTCATTCTTGGCTTTTCCATCCCCAAAACCAAACCCACCTATACACTCTCAAACACTTGAAGTTTCAAGGTATTTGTGCAAGAATATTCAACTTTCATTTTATTTCTCATTTTGGTAAGCTACTATTTTGGACTTCATGCATCAACACATACATATTTACACCATCATAGTTTATATAACATACACTAACATCTTTATCCTAACACATTCATGCAAACAATGCATAAATACATACGTATTTTTATATATACTTGCTATCATATAAAATAACACTTATAAGATGGAGTTCTTCATAACCACCTACACTTTTATAAAATACATGAGAGTATAAATATCTTAATATGTCTTATTAAAACCTTATAAAAAATAACTAGATGTTTATAATAAAAAAACACCTATCATATCTTACTAGCCCCACTCATGACTAACTTCTTACACTCTACTATACATAAACATCATTAAATTTGTCACTCCCTTTCTTTCTTCCCTTGAATTCAGCCAAGAACATCATCCCTAACACCATATTACTTTAAAATCTTTCACATCCTTAAGTAGTTACATATAATTGCATTTGACTACCATTTGTGGTGGAAATCAAGCCTTCCTACACTATATATAGAAGCCTTAGCCCATAAAAAACACTTGCACCAACACAATACACTCTTCTATCCCTCTCATTCTTGGCTTTTCCATCCCCAAAACCAAACCCACCTATACACTCTCAAGCACTTGAAGTTTCAAGGCATTTGTGCAAGAATATTCAACTTTCATTTTATTTCCCATTTTGGTAAGCTACTATTTTAAATTTCATGCATCAACACATACATATTTACACCATCCTAATTTATATAACATACACTATACCTCTTTATCCTAACACATTCATGCAAACAATGCATAAATACATATGTATATTTATATACTTACTATCACATAAGATAACACTTATAAGATGGAGTTCTTCATAACCCTTCATACCTTTTATGTTTCATGTTAAAATATTGATGTTCATAAAGTTATATGACCATAGTGTACATGACATGTTCAAGGTGGTGTCCCATGATACAAGAAAACATGTGAATTGTTATCATCAACATGTAAACCATGACAAGTTTTAACAACAATATATAAATGTATATGATCTTATGGACACATGTTATAATAAAAGCTTAAGAGTTTTCACTATGTGGGTTGTTAAAGACCTATAACATGAAAGACATATAAAACAAGAGCTAACACGAGACGTTTGGACTATTGGACTAATAACTGGTTTATATATATGAATCATCAAATGAAATAATATTATTTACAAGACTCATGCATATTCATACATTTGCATTTATTATTTTATTTTATGGAATATTATTTTTCTTATAGTTTTACTTGCATTTGGTGTAGTTCACATAGGATAAACTACCTTATAAAACATTTAAAACAAAATACGACAGAAACCGTCGTAATTTCCGTCGTAATATATATTTTTATCAAGAAAGTTGTTTTTGCTTTAACAAGAGCTTTAATTCAAAAAAATAATAAGATATATATACACACAAATTTGATGAGTCTAGACATATATTTATGTTCTTTGCATTTTTATAAAACCAATTACTTTTACTATACGAAATAAAAATATATTATTTTCGTACAAGTAATGGTAAACTTGAAATAAGCCTTATGATAGCAAAGTCAATACATTTAATACACAAGATCTTTTATAAAAAGGATGACATCAAGTCAACTACAAGTATAAATGCGTTTAACACTTAAACCAAAAAGAGTCCTAAAGAAAAAGTCTTTAAATAAACAAGTATTGTCACCATTGTTCTATGCATAGAGTTCGTCCTTAGAACTCAAATAGTGTTTATTTACTTGTAGCTCGAGTAGGACACTTACCATTATGTTGTAACCCATTGTCTCACTTCAGTCAAGACTCAAGGTGAGTATTCGTAGCCCTGTTTTCATTTACATAATTGGGGGAAATACATGCTTGAAATACTTTTCCTTACAAGAATATAAAATACTTGTTTACTTTACACCTTTCACTAGTTACATAATGTATATTACATATGGCAAGGATTATCACACTCAGTCCAGTTACTTACACAACTGATTAACTCATGGATTTGAACCGATGGATTATTAGAGATAGTACTATCGGAGTCTAACAAACTCCCATTTATGGTTAGGTCATGCTAACCATAACTACATTGTTAAATGAATGATTATTTTCACCAAGAACTAATGTTTTGTGATAAGACATTAGCAAGGGTTGTACAAGTAGTCAATAGGTTTGGTTGTGGACCCATGTAGATTGCATTTATTTACTTATTTCTAAAGTATAGTAAATGTCTTTTTTATGTTTTATCGAGTTGCAAACCTATGAACTCACCAACTATTATAGTTGACAACTTTTAATATGTTTTTTAGGTAATAATTAAATGATATCATGAAGCATTCGAGAATAAGAGTACGCTTGAAGATTTATACATATTTTCTTTGTACTAGGACTATATATTGAGAATCTACAAAGATGTACTTATTTGAACACCTTGTATCGTTTTAGTATTTGGACTTAATGTAAGTTTAGTTTCTCTTGTAAAAAATATGTTATTGATATTCACTTCGTTACATTCCTGTGTTTCTGCCAAGGCGGGGGTGTAATACATGGCTACTCACTCTTGTTGCGACCCTACCCCGTTGTCGGCCATCCTACCATCAAACGAAATACCCCCCCCCCCCACCGGGCACCCACTACCGCGAGCATCCTCCCTCACCCCCTACTGCGGTTGCTACCATCAAATTTTTATGAGGTTTTGGTGCTTTCCAAGAATCTAATTTGCAACTTGAAAGGTTATCTTTCTAAATTATATATTAGAAGTTCAAACCTCATTTGTTATTTTATTATTGTCATTGACTTATTTTACTTATTTGTTAGTTAATTTGTTTTCTGATTTGTGTATACAGAATTCTAGAATTTAGTTAATTTGTTTGTTAGTTTGGTATTAAAAATCTAGAATCTAGTTAATTTGTTTGTTAATTTGGATATTTTACTATATTATTTATTTAGTTCATCAAATTTCATAATATGTGTGATACATTAACATTTTACGAACATGGACCATTTTTTGTGAAAAGAAAATCATCGAATGGTGCTTCTTCATCTAGTAATAGTGATTCGACAGTAATTGATTTAGACGATCTTTCATGGAATCCTTCCGAACAAAATCCAATCTCATCTTATCATCAGAATCAAAAAGATGAAATTAGAATAGCATTCTTGCTTAAAGGTCCAAGCCAACCTATTGGGCATGAGTGGTCTAAAAAATTGGCTAGAATATAGTGTGAAAGCAGATAAAACATAATGTTTGTTTTGTTAATTGTTTAAGGAAATTGGTAAAAAAATCTTTTGTGAATGAAGGTTTTAACAGTTAGAACAAAAGTGAAAGGTTTACCAAACATATTGGTGATTTAAATAGCCTTCATAACAAAGCACGAAAAAAAAGTGAGGACTTGCTTAAACAAGAACAATCCATACATGTTACTTTTAAAAGACAAAGTGTCAAACAAAAGAAAGAGTATAAACACGATTAAATGCTTCTATTTTTCTTGCAAAAGCGTTTGTAAATGGTGGGTTGCCTTTTCGTGATCATAATATAATAAATCTGAGAGTTCACGTTATAAAGGATACTTTGTTGAATTTTTAAAGTTGTTTGGAGAATTAAATAAAGAAATTAGTAAAGTGATCTTAGGAAATGCTCCGGGGAATAGCCAAATGACATCTTCACTAATCCAAAAAAATTGTAATTGTTTTGCATAAGTACTATTAAAGCATATTTTTTAAGAAGTTGATGATGATGTTTTTACTATATTAGTTAATGAGTCAAGAAATGTATCTAAAAAGAAACAAATGATCATGGTTTTGATATTTGTTAATAAATTAGGAGTTAAAGAAAGATTGACCGGCCTTGTTCATGTCATGGAAACATCTTCGTTGTCTCTCAAGTCGGCTATTAATGAATTACTTGCTAGATATAATTAAAGCCTGACTAGCGTTAGAGGCTAAGGATATAATGCTACAAGCAATATCTCTAGTGATTTAATGGTTTGAAGCACTAGTTTTGACAGAAATCTCTTCGGCTTATTTCATACATTGTTTTGCCCACCAACTTCAATTGGTTGTTGTCGCCTTTGCAAACAAACATGTTGAGTTTTATAAAATTTTGGATGAAGCATCAACTTTGACAAATGTAATTTGTGCATCTTGCAAACGCATAGATATGATTCGAGAGAATCAAAGGCAAAGGGTGAAAAAGCAAATTGATCATTTAGAAGTTGAAAGTAAAAGTGGTAATCAAGAAATCTCCCTTGTCACACCCCAACCTTGACGGCGGAAACGTCGAGATGTGAGGGTTAAGATTGTTCACAGCCACATAACGCTATATTAAATTGTAAATATTATTATCATAAGTCTTAAAATGAAATACAATCATAAGTCTCAAACAAGAAATAAGTTCAAACATAACATAACATAATGTAAACTTTTTATTTCATTAACTAGGTCCAAGTCCTAGATTATTGCATGCTTCAAAAGATCACTTTAAACTTGAGGTTGACCTGAAACATGATAAAAATAAGAGTCAACTAAAAATAGTTAGTGAGTTTCTAAGGTTTTCATACATAATATGATAAAGTTTACAAGTAGCAATTCATGTCATAGGTCATAAGCAAGTAAGGTGATAGAACACATATCGTTACAACCAAACCTCGACTTGATTACAAGTATAAAAGATTGGCTAAGTGTATTTGGTTCCCATGATGAACAAGCATACGTCATCAGGAGTCGGCAGTATCTCGACTTTAGCACCAAATAGGCTTGTCAGGCCCAAAGATCTAAGACGTCGCCAGGCTAGCAATAGTTAATGATTGTAAACAAACTATGTATCTCATATAATCACTTACAATACACAAATAACCATGACAAAATAATAAGTTGAATTGCATGTGGTTTACAAGTCTCAAATGTGTATAAGTGTATCATGTATAAACTATCATGTCTCACCCCAAATTAGTGTGAAAATATGAAAAAGGGGCAAGGAAACTCACATGTCAAATAAGTATATGGTGAAGATTAACAAGATTAATATACGTTGTTCCAAGATAAAACGTCACGAGGCACCTATATATATATATTTACAAGATTAAATTTAATAACAAGTGTTAATGAATTAACGAGGACTAAAGTTCAATTTGGGTATTTGGGCATTTTTATAAATATTTTAAGTACAAAATATATTATTTATATGTTTAAATATAGAGAAAATGAAATTGAATCGTTTATAATGATTAATAAAGTTTAAATATAATATTTGAGTAATTACTTGAAATAATCATGATTTAAACAATATTATGTGAAAAGAAACTTTTTAGACCAACAATAATTTATTAATTATTATTAAAATCCATTTTATAAAAAAATTATTCAAACAAGCTTGCTAAAATGTTTTATATATAAAACATTTTTATGTAAACTTAGAAAAATTTACAGAAATTATTTGGAAGCTTTTGGAAGTATTTGGAATTTATAAAAGTAATTTTTATACATTTTAATAATTTTCTAGAATTAGTTTAAGGCAAAAAATCCTTTAAAAATTACATGAGGGTGCCCGGGTTCGAACCCGGGACCTCATGTATGTAGGGGTAATGCTCTAACCAGTGAACCAAGGCTCCAGTCGCGATAAAACTCCACTTTTAATTCTTTAAAAGCAAAGTTTAAACAAAACCCCCAATTTACATGAACCCTAGATCCACAATCGATCAGTTTGAACTCGGATTCGAGTGTTATAATCAGATTAACCTTAGGGCTTTTGTTCCCTAAGTATAATCGATTATAATTATGTTTTAAACTTACTTGATTGAAACCGAATTGACGTGTTTATGCCTGGTTTTGCTTCGGTTCTTTGCGCGATGAGTTGAGGTTTGGATTATGATCTTTTCGTGGTGATTTCAAGCAATTGAGTGAGTGATGAGTTTAAAAGGATCGAATGGAACATTAGCCCTCTGTTATATAACCCTGATTTGTACGTTAAGGTGCCGATTGAGCTTTGATTTTAATTCGAAATCCGCGGTTATGGTTAGGTGTGTTAATGGATGATTAACTCGAATTAAACCAAGCATTAAGCTTGACAATGATTAACCGAACGTTTTTGTACGTTTAATTTGATTGTTCGACTTAATGTAGGCATTGATCGGTCTTAAACCGATCGAAACATTGATTTCGATTAGAACCCGTTAAATTCGAGTGTTATGGTCCAATAGAACGTGGGTTCGAGTTCGCGAAGCTTCCCCGAGTCGTTTGGTATCTTTAATATGATTTAAAAACGTTTAAGTTGGCATTTTGGGGGTCACCGGACTCCGGCCGGAGGGTGGCTGGAGTGGTGACCGGAAATACGCGGGGAAGAGGGAAAGGGGGGGTTTGGGTTTTATGATTTTACAGAAATGGTCCCTACAGTTTTGTTTTTATTATTTTACGCACAAAACTTGCATTTAAAGTTTTAAAATTAACAATTTAACCCCCCTAACTTAATTGTTTTAAGTTTTAGTTAGTATAATTCTCATTATTATTATTAGTGTTATTGTCATTATTAGTATTGTTATTGTTATCATTATTAATTAATTGTTATTATTATAATCTATTTTGTTAATATTATTATTATTATTATTATTATTATTATTATTATTATTATTATTATTATTATTATTATTATTATTATTATTATAACTATTATTATCGTTTGATTTAATATTCTTATTTATTGACATTCATATATTAAAATTTTAATGGCAACTAAGGAATATGCATGAATAACCCATGAATTTCAAGATTGACAACAATGGCCCTTATAAGAATAAACGAGATTAACTATTAATTAACAAAAAAATATGAGATGTTACAGTCTCCCCAACTTAGAAGAATTTCGTCCCGAAATTAAAAGAAATGAAACTACACAAATAAGAACGGGTATCTCTTCTTCATGTGCTCCTCACGTTCCCAAGTAAATTCAGCACCACGCTTATTCTCCCAACGAACCTTGACGATTGGGGTTGTTGTGGTTCTAGTCTTCTTCATTATGCGATCCATGATTTCTACAGGTTTCTCGACGAAATGCAATGACTCGTCAATCTGTATGTCTTCCAACGGAACATGCAAACTTTCGTCAGCCAAGCACTTCCTCAAGTTTGAGACGTGAAATACAGGGTGAACTCCACTAAGGTCGGAAGGTAACTCCAGTTTATAAGCCACTTTCCCAATCCTTTTCAGGATTTTGAAAGGTCCTACAAATCTTGGAGCCAGTTTGCCCTTCTTTCCAAAGCGAACCACACCTTTCCACGGCGAAACCTTGAGAAGAACCATCTCCCCAACTTGGAATTCCAATGGCTTACGTCGCTTGTCAGCACAGCTCTTTTGACGACTTCTCGCCACTTCAAGGTTCTTGCGAATGATAGAAACTTTATCGGTCGTCTCTTGTATAAGTTCAGGACCAGTGATGAAGTTTTCACCAATGTCGGTCCAATAGATCGGTGAACGACATTTACGACCATAAAGTGCTTCAAACGGTGCCATCTTGATACTCGAGTGGTAACTATTGTTATACGAAAATTCCGCGAGCGGTAGATGCGTATCCCAATCACCACCAAAGTCAAGAACACAAAGGCGTAGCAAATCCTCCAAGGTTTGGATCGTTCGCTCGGTTTGACCATCAGTTTGAGGATGATAAGCCGTGCTTAGGTCCAGTTGAGTACCCAAGAGTTCTTGCATAGACGACTAAAAGTGTGAAGTGAAACGAGCATCTCGGTCGGATATGATGTGCAGAGGTACCCCATGACGACTTACAATCTCATCAACGTATATACGAGCTAACTTTGATGTCTTGTAAGTGTCACGTATGGGTATAAAATATGCCGACTTGGTCAATCGGTCAACGATCACCCATATGCTATCATGTCCTCGAGAGGTTCGGGGTAGCTTTGTTATGAAGTCCATGGATATGTGTTCCCATTTCCACATAGGGATCTCGGGTTGCTCAAGTAATCCACTTGGACGTTGATGTTCGGCTTTAACTTTCGTACATGTGAGGCACTTAGCTACATACGTCGCTATGTCTTTCTTCATTCCAGGCCACCAATATTGACCATGTAGGTCCATGTACATCTTATCGGAACCAGGATGAATAGAATAACGAGTTTGATGAGCTTCGTTCATAATAAAGGTACGAAGGTTATCGCGATTTGGAATCCAAATTCGATTCGCGAAGTACATCAACCCATTGGGTTTCGTTTCCAATTGGGTTAGAAGATTATGCTCCAATTCATCCTTCATTCTTCCTTCTCGTTGTACCATTTGTTGAGCCTCCAGGATACTAGACTCGATGTCACTATCTATTCTCAGGTTTTGTAGCAGTACGGTGGTCTCGTTGACATCTAGTCGGATCTCAGTATCGAACTCACCCAAAGTGTCAAACCATTGACGTCGATCGCGAATTTCTTGGAATGAGATCATCTTGTTGTGAATCTTTCGGCTTAGTGCATCGGCTACAACGTTTGCTTTACCAGGATGGTAACGAATGTCACAATCGTAATCACTAATCAACTCCACCCAACGACGTTGTCTCATATTGAGATCTTTTTGATTGAAAACGTGTTGAAGGCTTTTGTGATCGGTGTAGACTATACATTGCGTACCATACAAGTAGTGTCTCCAAATCTTCAAAGCAAAGACAACAGCACCAAGCTCGAGATCGTGTGTTGTATAATTCACCTCGTGAACCTTCAATTGTCTCGATGCATAAGCTATGACCTTCCCTCGTTGCATGAGAACACAACCAAGGCCTTGTTTAGACGCATCACAATACACGGTGAAATCGTCGTTTCCATCGGGTAGGGTCAAAATAGGAGCATTGCACAACTTGTGCTTTAACGCTTCGAAAGCTTCTTCTTGCTTGGGACCCCACTCGAATGGTTTATTCTTTTGAGTCAAAGTAGTGAGCGGTTTCGCGATCCTCGAGAAGTTGGCAATGAATCCCGATAATAACCAGCAAGACCAAGAAAAGAACGAACTTCGGTAGGAGTTGTAGGAACACACCAATTTTTCACAGCTTCCACCTTTGCAGGATCAACGTGAATTCCTTGGCTATTCACCACGTGTCCTAGAAATTGAACTTCCTCAAGCCAGAAATCACACTTCGAGAACTTCGCGTACAATTGCTCTTTCTTCAACAATTCAAGAACCAATCTCAAATGTAGTTCATGATCGGTATTGGACTTGGAATAGATAAGTATGTCATCAATGAAGACGATCACGAACTTGTCTAGATAAGGCTTGCATACTCGGTTCATGAGATCCATGAAGACAGCAGGAGCATTGGTTAAACCAAAAGGCATCACCATAAACTCATAGTGCCCATAACGAGTACGGAACGCGGTCTTTGGGATATCATCATAATGGACTCGCAATTGATGATAGCCAGAACGTAAGTCGATCTTCGTGAAGATAGCATCTCCTTGAAGTTGGTCAAACAAATCATCGATACGAGGAAGAGGATAACGGTTCTTGATGGTAAGCTTGTTAAGCTCACGATAATCGATGCACATACGAAACGTTCCAGCTTTCTTCTTCACGAAAGAACAGGTGCACCCCAAGGCGAAGAACTAGGACGGATGAAGCCCTTCTCGGATAGCTCTTGAAGTTGACTAGAGAGTTCTTGCATTTCCGATGGTGCAAGTCGATATGGTGACTTAGCCACGGGGTTTGCTCCCGGTATCAAGTCAATTTTAAACTCGACTTCACGCACGGGAGGTAAACCACTAAGGTCATCGGGAAATACTTCGGGAAAGTCTCGTACGATAGGGACATCCTTAAGTTCTTTCCCTTTGACTTTCGTGTTGACCACGTAAGCCAAGAAGGCCATATACTTCTTGCTTAAGCACTTTCGGGATTGAGTGCAAGACATGAGTTTAAGTCCCTTGGAGGATTTTTCACCAAACACTTTCAATGTATCTCCAGAGGGTAACAGTATACGAATGCACTTCTCGAAACAAATGATCTCGGCATGGTGTTTGGCTAACCAATCCATACCAATGATGACGTCAAAGCTTCCAAGTTTCATAGAGATAAGATCGATAAGAAAATCATGCGTGTCAAGACTTAAGATGCAATCACGAATAATGACGTCAACGGTGATCGGTTCTCCATCGGCAACTTCAACGGTAAGAGGTCTTTCTAGTTTCGTATGTGGCTTAGCAAGTATGGGTTCAAACTCTAACGGAAAAAAACTCTTATCGGCTCCGGAATCAAATAGGACATAGGCATAAGTTTTATTAATAAGGAACATACCTGTTCAATTTTAAAGGTATTTAACGACATAGGTAACACATGAAAAGAATTAGGTCACAAAAGTTACAGGTAAGTTAACATACCATTCACCACATCGTTGTTTGCTTGTGCTTGATTAGCGTTGATGTTGAAAGCACGTCCTCGGGCTTGTGGAACATTACCCACAAGACGAGGGCATTGTGGGCGGAAATGACCAGGTTCCCCACAGTTGTAGCAAACAGGTTTGTGACCACGGCGGCGTTGTTAGGTGCACGGTGACAAGTCGCCACCAAGTGACCATATTTACCGCATAAGTACAGATACGGCATGGTTGATTTCCCGGGTGATGGTACCTACAAATGTTGCACATAGGCTGAGGACCAGCATAAGCCCTAGCCCCAAGCACTTGTGCCACAGGTGCAGCCGCAGGTACAAGTTGTCTTTGGGGTTGTTTGGGTGCAGCCACAGCATAATTGCGCGCCGGTGTGAACTTGCGCTTCTTGTTGTTGTTGTTGTTGTAAGACGGTTCAGCTTTGGTCTCCTTAACAGCCTCGGTAGCCGTCTTCTCTACCTTCTTTGCACCCTTCACAGACATGGTGCCCGCTCGTATATGGTTCTCGGTGAGTTGAGCGGTGATAGTAATGGCTTCTTCCAAGGTTGTGGGTCGGCTACCCACCACAGCATCTTGAATTTGGGGTGGTACACCCTTAATGAACTTCTCGATGTTGCGGGGGACAGTGTCGACCATGTGAGGCAGCAGTATACTCAACTCATGATGCCTAGTTGAGTAGGCCAAATGATCACCATCATTTTGCTTCAAGTTCCAAAACTCTTCTTCCAACTTTTGCAACTCACTTCTTGGGCAGAACTTCGCGATGGCGATGTTCTTGAACTCTTCCCAGGTAAGTGTTTGCACAGCTTCAGGTCCACGGTTTCTCTTCTCGCTATTCCACCAGGTAAGTGCCTTTTGTTGGAGCACACTAGTAGCATAACGAACCTTGAGCGTCTCGGGACACTCACAATTGATAAAAGTATTCTCCATGCTTTCGAACCACTCAAGAAGACCAGTGGCTCCTTCCTTGCAACTAAAACTAGTAGGCTTGCAAGAGCTAAAGTGTTTGAAAGTGCAAGTTTGATTGTTCCCGTGTTGATTGTTCCTGTTTTGGTTGTTGCTATTCTCTCCATGACCATTTCCATTGTTGCTACCATTGGTCATTAAGGTGCTATTAAGTTCAGCAACCATGGTCGGGATGACAGCAGCCATTTGTCGAGCAATCATGGCGGCTAACTTACGATCGGAACTTCCACGCTTTCCATGATGACGAGACATGCTGGAATATACAAAATGAGTTAGATATGAGAATTTAAATAACAAGGATTATAGTTTAACAAGGATAAGGCAAAATTTGTAAGGCACATGGAATGGTTCCATTTGGTAACGCATTACCATTTGGAAACGTTGACACGTCAAGGTAAGTTGACCCACTCGCCTTAGAAATTTGTGTATGTTGACCATAGTTTATCACTCATCCCAGAAATCCCCAGGTAAGCATAACTAGTCCCGTAGGATTTATGCGATATGCTTGCCTTAGCCCGAGGGCCTTTTGCCAGGAAATCCAGAAACAGGTGTCTATGTGTCACACAAATTTCTTAGGTTCATGAAATCAAAACCTTGATGAGATTTTACATAGATTAGACATAAGTCTAAGGATCCAATTTATAAGCATAAGTATACAATTCCACGTGTCGTCGAGAATAAGATTAAGAAGTTTCATTTGTCGGGGAGAGTCAAAGTGTCAAAGGTAAGTTTAGGGAGACGAGTAACAAAGTTTTAAACAATTACAAGGCAAACCTATGCTAAGACATCAAGTTACACATAAGTAAGGTATAGCATTATGTAACATGTAACAATATATATATTTCCAAGAATATAAATATTTTTCTAAGAGGTTCATGCATAAGCTATAGTCTAGGTCACCATTTCTAATAACTAAATCCCTATAGTTATGGGCTCTGATACCAATCTGTCACACCCCAACCTTGACGGCGGAAACGTCGAGATGTGAGGGTTAAGATTGTTCACAGCCATAACGCTATATTAAATTGTAAATATTATTATCATAAGTCTTAAAATGAAATACAATCATAAGTCTCAAACAGAAATAAGTTCAAACATAACATAACATAATGTAAACTTTTTATTTTATTAACTAGGTCCAAGTCCTAGATTATTGCATGCTTCAAAAGATCACTTTAAACTTGAGGTTGACCTGAAACATGATAAAAATAAGAGTCAACTAAAATAATTGGTGAGTTTCCAAGGTTTTCATACATAATATGATAAAGTTTACAAGTAGCAATTCATGTCATAGGTCATAAGCAAGTAAGGTTATAGAACACATATCGTTACAACCAAACCTCGACTTGATTACAAGTATAAAAGATTGGCTAAGTGTATTTGGTTCTCATGATGAACAAGCATACGTCATCAGGAGTCGGCATACCTCGACTTTAGCACAATAGGCTTGTCACCCAAAGATCTAAGACGTCACCAGGCTAGTAATAGTTAATGACTGTAAACAAACTATGTATCTCATATAATCACTTACAATACACAAATAACCATGACAAAATAATAAGTTGAATTGCATGTGGTTTACAAGTCTCAAATGTGTATAAGTGTATCATGTATAAACTATCATGTCTCACCCCAAATTAGTGTGAAATATGAAAAAGGGGCAAGGAAACTCACATGTCAAATAAGTATATGGTGAAGATTAACAAGATTAATATACGTTGTTCCAAGATAAAACGTCACGAGGCACCTATATATATATATATATATTTACAAGATTAAATTTAATAACAAGTGTTAATGAATTAACGAGGACTAAAGTTCAATTTGGGTATTTGGGCATTTTTATAAATATTTTAAGTACAAAATATATTATTTATATGTTTAAATATAGAGAAAATGAAACTGAATCGTTTATAATGATTAATAAAGTTTAAATATAATATTTGAGTAATTACTTGAAATAATCATGATTTAAACAATATTATGTGAAAAGAAACTTTTTAGACCAACAATAATTTATTAATTATTATTAAAACCCATTTTATAAAAAAATTATTCAAACAAGCTTGCTAAAATGTTTTATATATAAAACATTTTTATGTAAACTTAGAAAAATTTACATAAATTATTTGGAAGCTTTTGGAAGTGTTTGGAATTTACAAAAGTAATTTTTATACATTTTAAAAATTTTCTAGAATTAGTTTAAGGCAAAAAATCCTTTAAAAAATTACATGAGGGTGCCCGGGTTCGAACCCGGGACCTCATGTATGTAGGGGTAATGCTCTAACCAGTGAACCAAGGCTCCAGCTGCGATAAAACTCCACTTTTTATTCTTTAAAAGCAAAGTTTAAACAAAACCCCCAATTTACATGAACCCTAGATCCACAATCGATCAATTTGAACTCGGATTCGAGTGTTATAATCAGATTAACCTTAGGGCTTTTGTTCCCTAAGTATAATCGATTATAATTATGTTTTAAACTTACTTGATTGAAACTGAATTGACGTGTTTATACCCGGTTTTGCTTCGGTTCTTTGCGCGATGAGTTGAGGTTTGGATTATGATCTTTTCGTGGTGATTTCAAGCAATTGAGTGAGTGATGAGTTTAAAAGGATCGAATGGAACATTAGCCCTCTGTTATATAACCCTGATTTGTACGTTAAGGTGCCGATTGAGCTTTGATTTTAATTCGAAATCCGCGGTTATGGTTAGGTGTGTTAATGGATGATTAACTCGAATTAAACCAAGCATTAAGCTTGACAATGATTAACCGAACGTTTTTGTACGTTTAATTTGATTGTTCGACTTAATGAGGCATTGATCGGTCTTAAACCGATCGAAACATTGATTTCGATTAGAACCCGTTAAATTCGAGTGTTATGGTCCAATAGAACGTGGGTTCGAGTTCGCGAAGCTTCCCCGAGTCATTTGGTACCTTTAATATGATTTAAAACGTTTAAGTTGGCATTTTGCGGGTCACCGGACTCCGGCCGGAGGGTGGCTGGAGTGGTGACCGGAAATACGCGGGGAAGAGGGAAAGGGGGGGTTTGGGTTTTATGATTTTACAGAAATGGTCCCTACAGTTTTGTTTTTATTATTTTACGCACAAAACTTGCATTTAAAGTTTTAAAATTAACAATTTAACCCCCCTAACTTAATTGTTTTAAGTTTTAGTTAGTATAATTCTCATTATTATTATTAGTGTTATTGTCATTATTAGTATTGTTATTGTTATCATTATTAATTAATTGTTATTATTATAATCTATTTTGTTAATATTATTATTATTATTATTATTATTATTATTATTATTATTATTATTATTATTATTATTATTATTATTATTATTATTATTATTATTATTATTATTATAACTATTATTATCGTTTGATTTAATATTCTTATTTATTGACATTCATATATTAAAAATTTAATGGCAACTAAGGAATATGCATGAATAACCCATGAATTTCAAGATTGACAACAATGGCCCTTATAAGAATAAACGAGATTAACTATTAATTAACAAAAAAAAATACGAGATGTTACATCCCTTGCAAGAGCCGGAGGCACACGTTGGAGCTTTCACCATAGGATGCTTGCTTGTTTACTCGAATTGTATCCAAGCAGTATTGAAGTGCTTGAACATATTGAAAATTCGGGTATTGTTAATACTTGCCAAAAACAAGCACGTGAAAATCCAATATATATCAAAACCTTTTGATATCGTGTGTTATTTACACTTGATGAAACACATCTTGCGGGTTACTAATATATTGTGCGTAGCTCTTCAAAGAAATGAGCAAGATATGTTGAATGCAATCACAATGATTAAGACAACAAAGAAAACTACAAACGTATATATTTGATGATTTTAATTCACTTTTAGAAGATGTCACATCATTTTGTCAAAACATATAATATTGAGGTGGTTAATATGGAAGATTACATTGACATGAAATATCGAAAAAGAAAGACTAACATCACTAGTAAACATTATTATGAGTTTAATAATTTTAACACGGTTTTGGATATGCAACTAAGATCTTAGAAACTGTTTCAGTGAGGTAACTGCCCATCAGTCAATTAATCAAATCCGTTTATTGTCAATAAATTCGTCTGTCACTTAGTTAGGTTCGTTTACTGTCAATAAATTTGATTACTAATTATAATTATTTCCAAGAGTGACTGTCATCCATAAATCATTTATATTATATTATATTTTATATATATTTATGTATATATATGTATGTATATATATATATATATATATATATTGATTATTAAGTTATGTAAATCCTAAACTTATATATTTTTAATTTATTTTAGAAATTCAAAAAGTATAACATCCGGTCACACCTAATTGCGAGACTCGAAACACGTGTAACTTATTTATGTCACGTAACCGTTATATTTTAAACTAGCTTTAGTAAACCCGTGTATTAAATGGGTTGAATAATTAAAATATTAATACAATGAAATTTATAGAATTTAAAATGATATTCCTATGATACACTTGAAATTGCGTACCAGTAAACATTATAAGTAATAAAACAATAATATCAACTTTTTAAAATTCCGTTTTTAACTTTTTTCCAAAAAAATAAACATTTTGTTGTAAAACAAACCGTATAAAAATATTGTTTTTTAAAATTTTCTTATCATAACTCCTAAAGTTAATTATTTTTGGTTTTTAAATAGTTTAGTTTTTAAAAGCACTAATTTTATATTATATCGTATTTTTAAAAAGGTCTGATGTTTTAGAATAAAATATTATTTATAAAAATTTGTTTATTTAGAAATGACATTAAAAAAACTTTTCTTAATTTATAAAAAACTATTTTTACTATAAAAATATTTAATAATATTTTGAGTAATTAAGTTAATTATTTAATAGAAGAGAGATGCATAAAATTTTGGTAAGAATGATTGTGGTGCTAGCACGTGTCATCTCAAGTTACTCTTTTATTAGAGTATGAATATAATGTAACATTTTTCCTTTATTTGATATTTAGGTTTAAAAGATTCACGTTAAACAAAAGTAAAAATAAAATTTATGGGGTTTATTTGTTAACTTAACAAACTTAAAAGGAACTAATTAGTGATTAGTCTAGGATTTTAAGTGTGTATATATATAGATTAGTCTAGGATTTCAAGTGTGTACATATATATATATATATATATATATATATATATATCTATATGTATGTATGTATGTATGTATGTATGTATGTATGTATGTCTGTATGTATGTCTGTATGTATGTTGTATGTATGTATGTATGTATGTGTCTGTATGTCTGTATGTTATGTCTGTATGTATGTTGTTGTCTGTCTGTCTGTCTGTCTGTATGTATGTCTGTATGTCTGTCTGTCTGTCTGTCTGTCTGTATGTCTGTCTGTCTGTCTGTCTGTATGTCTGTCTGTCTGTCTGTCTGTATGTCTGTCTGTCTGTCTGTCTGTCTGTCTGTTTCTGTCTGTCTGTCTGTCTGTCTGTCTGTCTGTCTGTCTGTCTGTCTGTCTGTTCTGTCTGTCTGTCTTCTGTCCTGTCTGTCTGTCTGTCTGTCTGTCTGTCTGTCTGTCTGTCTGTCTGTTGTCTGTCTGTCTGTCTGTCTGTCTGTCTGTCTGTCTGTCTTTCTGTCTGTCTGTCTGTCTGTCTGTCTGTCTGTCTGTCTGTCTGTCTGTCTGTCTGTCTGTCTGTCTGTCTGTCTGTCTGTCTGTCTGTCTGTCTGTCTGTCTGTCTGTCTGTCTGTCTGTCTGTCTGTCTGTCTGTCTGTCTGTCTGTCTGTCTGTCCTGTCTGTTGTCTGTCTGTCTGTCCTGTCTGTCTGTCTGTCTGTCTGTTGTCTGTCTGTCTGTCTGTCTGTCTGTCTGTCTGTCTGTCTGTCTGTTCTGTCTGTCTGTTGTCTGTCTGTCTGTCTGTCTGTCTGTCTGTCTTCTGTCGTCTGTCTGTCTGTCTGTCTGTCTGTCTGTCTGTCTGTCTGTCTGTCTGTCTTTCTGTCTGTCTGTCTGTCTGTCTGTCTGTCCTGTCTGTCTGTCTGTCTGTCGTCTGTCTGTCTGTAGTCTGTCTGTCTGTTGTCTTCTGTCTGTCTGTCTGTCTGTCTGTCTGTCTGTCTGTCTGTCTGTCTGTCTGTCTGTCTGTCTGTCCTGTCTGTCTTCTGTCTGTCTGTCTGTCTGTCTGTCTGTCTGTCGTCTGTCTGTCTGTCTGTCTGTCTGTCTGTCTGTATGTCTGTCTGTCTGTCTGTCTGTCTGTCTGTCTGTCTGTCTGTCTGTCTGTCTGTCTGGCTGTCTGTCTGTCTGTCTGTCTGTCTGTCTGTCTGTCTGTCTGTCTGTCTGTCTGTCTGTCTGTCTGTCTGTCTGTCTGTCTGTCTGTCTGTCTGTCTGTCTGTCTGTCTGTCTGTCTGTCTGTCTGTCTGTCTGTATGTCTGTATGTCTGTCTGTCTGTATGTCTGTCTGTATGTCTGCATGCCTGTATGTAGTCTGTATGTATGCCTGTCTGTATGTCTGTCTGCCTGTTGCATGTCTGGATGCATGTATGTCTGCATGTATGTCTGCATGTATGTATGCATGTATGCATGTATGTATGTATGTATGTATTATGTATGTATGTAGGTATGGTATTATGTATGTAGTATGTATGTATGTATGTTGTATGTGTATGTATGTATGTATGTCTATATCTATATATCTTATATATAATATATACATATATATATATATATATATATATATCTAATCTCTATATATCTCTCTCTCTCTATTCTGCTCCTCTCTCTCTGTGTCCTCTCTCTTCTCTCTCCTCCTTCTCTCTCTCCTCGCTCCCTCTCTCTCTCTCTCTCTCCCTCTCTCTCTCTCCTCTCTCTCTCTCTCTCTCTCTCTGTTCTCTCTCTGTCTCGATCTCTCTCTGTCTTTCTCTCTGTCTCTCGTCTCTCTCTCTCTTCTCTCTCTCTCTTCCTCTCTCTCTCTCTCTCTCTCTCTCTCTCTCTCTCCTCTCTCTCTCCTCTCTCTCTCTCTCTCTCTCTCTCTCTCTCTCTCTCTCTCTCTCTCTCTCTCTCTCTCTCTCTCTCTCTCTCTCTCTCTCTCTCTCTCTCTCTCTCTCTCTCTCTCTCTCGGGGTCCCTTTCCTTCCCCCTGTCCTCTTTAGTCTCCCCTCTCTCCCCCTGCTTCTTTTCCTCCTTTTGCGTTCCCTTTTCCCAAGAAATACGATATCTATAGTTTTTAATAATGTGCATATATGCACACACATTGTATTGCATATATGTATATTTTATAATTTTTCTAAATAAATTAAGGAGAAAGATGATTTATTAAAGAACGATGTAAAGATAAAATCAAACTGTCAATAGAATATGTCACGGACGACCCAACCCAATTGACCCCCCAATCCGTAATCACTCCACCTGAAACCCCCACCCACTAGCATGACCCCATCTCCGGTGAACCCCTCCCCTTGCGACCCTTGTTGCTAGAAAGAAAGGCCATCGTGCAACCGCTGCCATCGTCGTCACTTCGCCTATTGTTGGTAAGCGGCCTCTTTTGGTTTTGTTCTTTGTAACATTCAGGTTAACAGGAAGTTATTTTTTATCGGATCGGGTGACGGTTTTGGTTTGGGGTTGTCGGAATGATTCACACCACTACATGTGTGGGCAGCAACGTATGATGTGCATGCTGGGGTGTGCGTTGTGGTGTGTGTGATTCGATGTGTGTGTGTGTTTCACCCAGGTGTGCATGTGTATTGCGTGCATGTACGTGTATCGCACGTGTGTGTGAGTATTTGAGACACCCGATACTACAGCCTTCAACTGTTGTTGTGTGTATGTGATGTGTTGTGTGTCCAGCTGTGTGTATGCGTGTGTGTGCACATGATTTTATATGAGTATGTGTTTGGGTTTTGTGTAGGTGTCGTGACCGCGAGCAAACACTACAGCCTTCGACTACTATGTAACCTATATATGTGTGCTTGGGTTTAGGTGTGTTTTGTGTATGTGTTGAGTGTGTGTATGATCAATGTGTGTGTGTTTGAGTTGTGGATGTATGATTAATGTGTGTGTGTTGGGCTTTGTGTGGGTGAACCAAAACCAACACAACAGTCTTCGTGGTTGTATGTGTGATCTTATGTGTGTGTAATCTGGTGTGGGTGATAATGTGTGTGAAATGGTGGTGTGAGAATGGATTTGGTGTTTGTGTGTGTGGTTACATGTGTGTATATGGGTGTGTGATTGCATGTGTATATGGTTGTGGTGTGTAAGCTAGTATGATGTGGGTGTTAGTGTTTATTAATGTTTTGGGAGTGTAGATATGTACCTACGTAATGCATATGATGTGTGCGTGTATGCATCATCGTATTGATGGGTATATGAGTATGTATATTTTTATGAGTGCAAAATTAAGAGTGATCACCACAAGTAACCCGAACCAACCCTAAACCAATGTGACACGAACAGTCAAAGATAAATGTATTCATATGTTCAAATATTTATCATTAATTGTTTGAGACTTGCATTGGTCCACACATGTCAGTGAAGACTTATTATTTTCAAATCGCTCGTATTCAATCTAAGGTGATTTTTTTAGCCTCATTTTCCTTTTATTAGAATATCAACTAAAGGGGAAAAGAATGCTCAAAACCCTTTCATGTTGTGACTATTTTCGTACATTTTTTAGGCAATCGTGCGGTTTGTTTTGTCAGTTTTAATCTTGTATGTGCATGGGTATTTCTACATGGTTCATTTTACAACTATTTAACACAGGTTAGGAGCCAACATAAACGTATTGGTAGTACTATTGGGTTGACACCCCCACCCTCGTTTGTTGGTACACTGGATAGAACCAAAAATAGTCACGGACATACTATTCGGTGAATATAATCCGACAATTCTATGTGTACTTCGTTAGGCTTGGTTGTGAAACTCATGTCTACATTTGGTTCTTCTTGCTTATAACTTGCTTACACATATGTCCTATTTACACAACACATCACAATTTATTTATATTCACACATGCGAATTCACCAACCATATGTTGACCTTTTCTAGCATTTCTTCTCAAGTAATAACAAAGTTTGATACTAGAGGATGCATGTGCCTTAATGAGACCATTAAGGACGGTTATCATAGTATGTTGTTTGTTTTATGATTTAAACAATGCATGTTTTCTTTTTACTGGTTATGTTTGTTTACTTTCAGGCATGTTTGCCCTACTCTTTTCCTAGGATATGGGATTTAAGCATATTTATTTATTTGACGATGTATGTTATGGAAGTGACTAACTACAACACATGTCTCCATTTGTGTCAGTTGATGTCATGACACATTGGTTTCATATCATTTAGTGATTCTCTATTACATAAAAATGTGTTATTACGATCTCTCTGTTACATCATCGTGATTCTGCTATAAGCGGGGATGTGCCCGTAACCACCAAATTGCTTGCTTGTATGAGTTCTTAGAGTTTGTCTAACAATTTTTATTACTTTGATATTCCAAAGATACTAAGTTGGCAGAGATGTATCCATATGATTTTGATTATGATGATAATGACAAGCTTAAATATGACTCGGGATATATATTAGAAGTATCAAAGAAGATACAAGTTTTGTCGACATTAATGATATATCTAGTCTAGTAAGAAAATGATGGAAACAAGGATACATATTGAGTATCCTTTGGTTTATTGTTTATTAAAGTTATCACTTGTCTTGCCCATTTCAACGACAAGTGTTAAGAGATGTTTACCTTCAATGAAGCGTGTAAGGATATATTTGCGCAATCGTATGAGTGATGAATATATGAACAACGTGTGTATTTGTTACATTAAAAAGGAGCTTTTTGCAAAGGGTGTCCATTGAAGATGTAATGGAACGGTTGAAGACACGTATTGAACACCTATAAAATGTATGTTTTATTTGATTTCTTTTGGGATGTATTTTTGTTACCATTTTCAATGCAATTTAATTATATCCCGACTCGACCCCACCCAATTGGACAAACCAAAATGTTTACATTGTTTCGCTACAAATCAAATCATTGAAAAATAATGACCCATTGGGAAAATTTTCCTAGTTCCGCCACTGACCATTACTACCCTTCAGTCGACCACCACCACAACTCACCATAAACCTTCACTTGCAACTAAAATCACCATCACCATCCCCTTCATTTCCCTCATTTATGATGGCTAAATTCAACACACAACCATGATTTTTGTTTAATAATCTCACATTTAATTTTGTCGCTGTTATTATAAGTTCACCATCAGACTTACATAAACAAAACAATGAGTTTCACAGGTGATGGTTCCGACAAACTATAATGGTTTTTCGGATCAAAACTGCAATGATAGTGGTTGTAGGTTGAAGAAGATGAAGTGGGTGGTGAGACGTTAAAGAACATGTAGTGGGCATTCCATATTGGTAGTAGAGGTACTCCCATGAAAATGAACTTATTATAGAAGAAGGTGGTGGCGAAGGAAGGTGGTGGCGAAGGAAGGTGGTGGTGGTGGAGGGGTGTTAAGATAGTGCGATGAGGGAAGAGACGATTGTGGGGGGATAGGTGGGTCACATAAATTTCTTTATTTATTTTATGTTTTGTTATAAATGATTCTTGTTTTATTTTTCTAAACAAGGGATTTTGGTAATTTAGAAAAACTTAACTATAAAACTTAACACCCACGTCTCCAAGGACCATCATGTTACGATTTCGCAAACACTTGAGATCATTGATGTAATTTAATAAAGTTTGGGACTAAACTATGAGCATACCACATGGATCATATGTGTAACTAACTATTTTTAAAGATAAACATACACATATAAAATAATTAACAATAAGATATATACTCAGATGCTTAATGATATACCCCATACTTGATGGGTATGGTAGCGAGTGGGAGTCATGATTTTAATATTAGATATGAGGTCGAGATTATCAATACCCATCCAATTGTCATCCTACTACTATGATCTTTGTTACATTTAACTTCTCACTTATTTTACACTAGGGCCATGTAATTTATGATGCACGATTGCTACTAGTACACTACGATGACACCAAAGTTTTGTACAATGATAACCAAACTTATATATCATCCTAAGATTTTTTTTACTATTTTATTATGTATTGTTTATATATAATAAAGAATAAGTTTCTTTTCTTCTTGCTGAATAAAATTTTAAGTTTTTTATGTCAGTTGATGATTAAAACATCAACGAAAGCTAAATTGTAGGACAAAACATTAATGTAATTACATTTGTGAGGTTCTTTTTAAATTGAACTTAGGGAAATAAGTGCTATCTTTAAATCATCTTTACTTAAAGAGAAGCTAAATGTTTGACTAGGTGTAATTTTGAGGTTATACTTAACATACATTACATTCAGCAAGTTTATAAAGAGTGTGCATGATTCTAGAGAGAGTGTATTTCGTTAAATGAGTTTAGAGAGAGTGTGCATGATTCTAGAGAGAAAGCGTATTATATTCAAAGATTTTAGAGAAAACATTATGATTCTAGAAAAAACAAGTAATCTTTGGAATTCTTGACAAGGAGTGATAACATGTAACTTAAATTTAATTTGTTGAAAGCTATTGACAGTGATTAACACTTTATCTATAAATTATTCCCCTCTTTTGTTTCAAGTGTTAAGATTTAATTAGGTTTTACAATTACAAGCTTGATTTTTGGTTTTAAATCTTCTATTACATCCAACCCATCAAATAAGTTAATATGTATTCTCTCTACCTACCAAAAACTCATATATTTATTTTTTGTTACCAAAATAAAATTAAGCAAAATGACAACTATCATGGATTGGTCTCATTCAAGTTGATAATATTTGAGGTAGAACATTCAACATGACATAGTATCCATCCTTGACTTTTTGTCACATGGTGGATTGGTTTTGTGTATTTCTAAAACCGGTTTTTTGGGTTTGGTTTTGCTTGTACCCATACTTGAGAAAAGCAAAGCCAAACTATATGGTAAAATTAAAAAAATAAAAAACTAAGCTTATCAATATGGGCCTAAAGTTTTAAGCCCAAATTCATTATTTTGAGCCATTTTTTCAGTTATGAAATTTCGAGCCCAAATGATATTATTTAAGTTCTTGTTCTTAATTGTTCTTGTTTTATTCAACTATTTGTTCGGTTAGACAAATTTTTGCTAAGTCTAGTTAGAGACTTGAATCGGTTGACTCTTAACTATTTGTTAATACTATATGTTGTTTTATTCAAGATTATTTTTATAGGGTTGGGTTATTGTAAAAAGCCTAACAAAACTAAAAAGTATAAGAAGGCTTTATAGCCATTAGATTAAACATTAATGAAAAGCAAAGGCCCAAATTTACATGGTGGTAATATTATAATATTATTGAAACAATTAAGAAAAAGGAAGGCCATATAGTCCTTTCTTCTCTTGTAAACCGCTTACGCCTTCTTTCATCATCATCAACTTCAACCAAAACATCACAATTTAGAGAAAAAATCACTAGAAAACTTCATGGAAACTGTACAACCATCTTCTACGACGATGAATCAACCTACTTTACTATGCAGTTGAGGGGGAGAATGAAACCCTTCCTATAAGAGGGTGGAAACCCCTTCTAGCCTGGGCGAGCAACTCCTAGGGTGAAAACAAAACCGTGAGTTCTTGGATGGGTGACCCATCGGAGATGAAGCGGACAATATCTTGATGTGGTTTACTTGGCCTATTACAGATGATATCAGAGCTAGGGACCGGACTAATGTGCCAGCGAAGACGCTAGGCTCCGTAAGGGGGGTGGAGATGTAAGTCCTACATCGGTTGTCTGGAGAACAAAACCCACCTTATGAGGGGGTGGAAACCTCATCTCCTGAGATGCGTTTTGCCTGGGTGAGCAACTCATAGAATGAAAACAAAACCCTGAGTTTTTGGATGTGCGGCCTATCAGGGGTGAAGCGGACAATATCTTTGTATGATTTACATGGGCTGTTACATTGGTTAGATGTAAGTCCCAAATTAGTTTAGGGTAAGAACGAAATCCTCCTTATAAAGGAGTGGAAATCTCCTCTACCAAGATGTTTTTTGCCTGGGCAAGCAACTCGTTAGGTGAAAACAAAATCGTGAGTTTCTAGATGGGCGACCCATTAGAGGCGAAACAAACAATATCTTGGTATGGTTTATGTGGGCTGTTACAGATGGTATCAGAGCCAGGGACCAGACCGATGTGCCAGCGAGGACGCTGGGCTCCGTAAAAGGGTGGAGATGTAAGTCCCACATCAGTTGAGGGGGAGAACAAAACCCTCCTTATAAGGGGAGGGGGTGAAAACCTCCTCTACCAAGACATGTTCTGCCTGGGCAAGAAACTCGTTAGGTGAAAGCAAAACCATGAGTTTCTGGATGGGCGACCTATGAGGTGAAGCGGATAATATCTTGGTACAGTTTACATGGGCTATTCCAGATGCAATCTTTAGCACCGAGTGACACCACAAACTAAAACAATAGACAAATATGAAGCAATTCAGATTTCGCAAATGGAAGAACAACCACTAAAACTATGTTCAAAAGTATTCAAAACTTAAAAGAAGAAATCAACTACTTCAACTACTTGTAAATTTCACATCATTGAGTCATATTAGCAAACATTATCGTTATGTCTCAATAGAGAATCATTGTGTAAAGTAGTGTTCTGTCTTGATTAGTTGTTATGAATGTAAACTGAAACGCTTAGTTATGACAGGATATTGTGTTATGTTGTGTATTATGTAATAAAAAGCATGTTGTTGAAAATATTGTGTGATTTGGCATATTATGTCATATTACCAAACATTGTGTGTTGTTGTGTAATAAAAAAGCATCATTGTGTAAGGTAGTGTTGCGTAGCTTCGAGTAGTTGTTAAGATTGTAAACTGTAATGCTTAGTTAATACAATAGATTGTGTCATGTTGTGTATTATGTTAAGAAGCATGCTGTTGAAGAATATTGGTATGATTTGGCATCATTGTGTTATATTAGCAAACAACGTGTCCTGTTGTGTCATAATAGGGCATCATTGTGTAAAGTAGTGTTGCATCTTTGATTAGTTATTAAGAGTGCAAACTGTAATGCATAGTTAGCACAATAGGTTGTGTCATGTTTTGTATTGTGTAATAAGAAGCATGTTGTTGAAGAATATAATGTGATTTGGCATCATTAAAATTGTGTCATATTAGCAAACAATGTGTCTTGTTGTGTAATAATAATGCATCATTGTGTAAATTAGTGTTGTGTCTCTTCGAATAGTTGTTAAGAGGTAAATTGTAATGTTTAGTTACACAATAGATTGTGTCATGTTGTGTATTGAATAATAAGAAGCATGTTGTTGAAGAATATTGTGTGATTTAAAATTATTGTGTCATATTAGCAAACAATGTGTTCTTTTGTGTCATAATCAGCATCATTTGTGTAAAGTAATGATTGTTTCATTTGTGTAATAATAAGAATTTTGTTCTAGCATATTGTGTCATATTAACAACCATTATGCCATATTTTGTTATAATACACCATCATTTTACGATCATTTTGATGGGTGCAAGAAAAATTAAAAGAGTTAAGATCAAGTACTGTGACAACCCTAGGTTTAGGATTTTATACGCTAGTATGCTTAAATTACTTCGCTACACCTAGGCTAACTTGTATATATATTTTTATACATACATGTGTGATATACGTATGCATGCTTTTATTTTACTTACACATGTATATTATTTGTCCATGTGAATATATATATATATGATGTACGTATGCATGCATACATGCATGCACAACCTTTTACGTATGCATGTATCCATATTCATAACCTTATGATACCTAATGATATATGATCAAGATACACCAATTATACAACATCAAACAAACCAAAACACAACTCAACCAAACATCACAAACACAAGTTAACATCAAGAGAAACTTAACATCAAAACAAACCTAAACGAATCTTCTACACTTAAACCCCAAACCAAAGTACCATCTAAGATTGAGAACCGGTTCATTAACCCTTAAAACACCCGACTTAAGAGATGATTAACACCTCAAATCGGGTGGAACACCTCACCATCCATCAAACCGCCACCTAGCTCTTCAAACACCAAGCATATGTGTATGCATGCCACCTTGAGAGTCTAGCATCCTAGAGTAATGATGGGGCTCTTTAATGGCAGCCGACTCCACCTCTTTACTTGCAAACTCTCGGCTGGAACACAACAATTTGGACACAAACCACCGCCACATCCTCGGCTCCATCTAGACACACTCACAAAACCCGCCACCTTAACATCTAGTAGAGCCACCTAAGAGCTCTATAAACCACACATCATCACCCTAGACTTAGGAATAATGATTACCTCCTCCATTACATAAGTAACTCTCGGTTGGTTGAAGTCCACCGCCAACTTTCCTCTCTAAAAACTCTCGGTTACTCACCACCACCGATCCCCGCAACCACAACACCACCATTCGGCTAATCACACACACTCGGGCATCACCACAAAACAATAACAAACCATTATCATCATCACCTCCTACTTACATCACGGTTACAAGGCACCAACATCCAAGCCTCGTGGAAGCATCACCTCCCGAAAGATTGTCAAGAACACCAAAACCAAGCGGATTTTTAGGCCATCTTCACCTTCTCCTCATACTCTCCTTCTGTCAAAATCAAGGTTCTAACCCGTAAAACCCTACTTGATTAAGATTATGAAAATCAAACATGTGTTAAATAAACACATGTAATTAACCCTTTTGATTAAAACATTCAAGGTTCTTATAAAAACATATACAAAATCAAACTTATTTTTCAGACAAAAAGAAAGATTTTAAGAATCTGAAATAAGTAAACAAATCTTAAAAATCAAATTTATAGCAAAAATTATCAACAAAAGGGTTAAAAACCTAGTTATAACTTGTTAAAAATCAGTTCTGTATATTAACAACTATGATTGTGGGAACAAACATTAAAAATATATTTAGAATATTAGGAAGTAAAGTTCTGTAAAATTTGGTGCCATTCTTATAAATAAACTAATTTATATACAATATCTATGAATATAAAAGGAAAAATCATATCAGAAGAACCGACCCTAGTAAATGTATGGAAAAATTATATATTGACTATTACAAATTATAGAATTTACTGGAAAATTTTCGTGACCTAACTCAAAATTATGTCTAAAATATGAATTTTTAATTATTCTGTCAACTAAAAATCAGGAAAAATACTTAAATTATGAAATAAATTATGAGAAATTTATAGAAAATATAAAAATAAAATAGAACAGTCTGTGTAAAAATTAGAATTTTTGAGCATGTTCTGATATTTTTATTAAATAAGAGTAAAATGAGAAAAATTATAACAATTGACTCTGCTATGATTTAGAACATAAGAAAATTTTGAGAAACTATAAGAATTATAAAAATTATTCTTACAAAATTTGACTAATTTTAGAGGCCCGAAGGTATTTCTAAGAAATTATCCAAATAATGTAAAAATTATAAGAAATGGTCTGAAAATAATAATAATATGAAATTTTAGTATATTATATATAATATTAGAATATGTCCACTGTAAAAATTTCGTGATTTATACAAAAGCCTAACTTATAAAATAAATTTTATAACCTGAGGTGCTAAAAATGTTAAAAAAAATACATTTTTCTAAACTATAAGTATTTTCTTGTTTATAGGTTATCATTGGGAGTAAAGGTGAGATTCATAGCCCATTTTTTTATTTTATAAAGTTTTGGGGAAAAAGCATACTAATTTACGAATTGATGCAATATTTCTGAGATTTATGTTACAACCATTAATTCGGATGTGGAACCGTTAGATAATATTGGTAGCGCTACTTAGGAAATATTTCCTGCATTAACAGAATGAGTGTTGTGATTCTATATTATCTGATTTATGAAATTATGATATGACAGATATGAATGATCTGATTGCTATGTAAGGTTTGGTTGTATATAATGCATCAATGCTAAATGATTAATAAACCTATGAAGCTCACCAACTTTATGTTGACTGTTTTGAGTATGCCAGGAATTCACCATGACTAACAGCTTAATGTTCTCCTTTGATGTTTATAATGGCTGGGGAGAGGTTGTGGGGAAAGTTTGTGTAAACCTGACAGTGAACTTGAATGATCTCAGTGTTTCGGTGGATGCTCACTTCCATCGTCTCTGAAGATGTTGTTGTTAGAACTTTAAGGATGTAATAGGATTATGTTATTTCAAATTTTGACTGTCATGAATTAATGTAATCCTAATCCCTATGTTATGAAATGTGTTAAGTTTATGTGATAATATCTATTGTGCTTTGCTATGAAATATGTCATGCTTATGTGATACTTGGTAAAAGTTGTGAATCAATGAGTTCTGAGCAAACAAGTCACACCCTAAGCATTTCACGCTTCCGCCGGGATGTGACAGGTTGGTATCAAAGCCATTGGTTATAGAGAATTAGGTATCATAAAATACCTAGACTATAACCATAAGCTCATATCAGTATGATTATGTGTATATATGAATTTGTGTGATATGATTTCATGAACACTTTAACATTTTCTTTTAATTTATAGTAAGGGATTTATAATATATGGAAATAGGTAGCTAAGTGTTGGGTTCAAATTATGAAAAGATTTGTTTTGCAGCCATGAGTACTGATAACAATCTCTGTGAGACTGACTCATCCGAATACTCAGATTATAACAATCACAAAGAACTTACACCTGAACCTGAACCTCAGCAAATTTTAGAACCCCCTCAAACCAAAATTGAAAATAATCATAAGCCCAAATTTTATGTCCGTCGTGCACCGGTAATGGTAGGAGGATATACCATTAAAACTCCTAAGAAAAAGGTACGACCCGAAAACAAATTCAAAGCCAAGCAAGACGAAGGCAAGGAGATACAAGAAATTGACTCCCCCAAAAACGAAGAAAGAGAGGCTAAAAGACAAAGGATGAATGAAGACCAAAACGCAGCCGCTCAACAAACCCTTAAACAGTGTAACACCCGGAAATTTATTATTTTGAAGCCGACGAAGAAAGAAAAGAAATAAAGTTCAAAGTCGAGGGACCAAACTCGCCAACGAGGAAAAGTTGGGTAAGGTGGTGATATGTGTAGGGAGAGGGCAGCCCACTCTCCCCACACTTCACATATTTTCAGATTTGAGAGGAAGAGAAGAGAGAAAGAAGAGAAAAAGGGAGAAAAGTGGTGTTTCGGGGGATTCGAGTGTCCAAATCCGTCGAGTAGCAAGCCAAATCGAAGCTCTTGTCTTTGTGCTCGATTGTGTGAGTTCTAGGACCCCACTTTTACTTGTTTTCAACTGATTTTGGGGCTGGAAGATGTTCAAAACCCGTTTTTACAAGTGTGTGTGTTTTACCCATTTGGGTGTGATGTGTATAATGCGTCTAGAGTATGATTTCGGGCTTGTGTGTGCTTGTATGGTGTTATGGTATGCATTCCTAAGGTCCAGGAGGGTTGATTTAGGCTTAGAATGGGTTTGGATGAGCTTGGAGGCCGAAAATGGCAGATTGGGTTCGGGATGAACTCCATTCTGCATCAGCTAGGGCTAGGCGACCGAATGAAGGCCATACGGCCGAATGAGGGCGATTGAAGGTCATTCGCACGATTGGGATTCATTCGCACGATTGAAGGTTCAATCGAACGACTAGGGTTTCAATCGCACGACTGGGAGTCCAGTCGCATGAGGGTTGTACGACTGAGGGTTCAGTCGCATAGATGCTTAGTCGCATGAGTCCATTCGCATGAGGTTAGTCGCATAGGTGCCCATTCGCAGTAATCCCATTCGCACGAGGTCCATACGCACGATTGAATGTTCATTCGCATAGATGACCATCCGCATGAGTCCAGTCGCATGATGTTCAGTCGCATGAAGGCCATGCGACTGAAGGGTGTCCATACGCCCGAATAGGGCTGTTGCACTCGAAGGAATGTGTAGTTTGACTTCTGGCCTTCGGGGAAAGGTGCAGATGTAAGTTCTGACGTAAAGTAACCCGTAAGAACATGTAAGAGGATGGTTATGGCCTTAGAGAGCATGTAGGGCATGATGATGATGATGTTGCATGTTTATGCATATTATGAATGTATGATGTTGCCCTGTATGATGATGATGAATGCGTATGAATGTTCCTTATTATGATGTATGCTTATCTTTCTTGTGGCTTTACATGTCATGCTAATGAATAAATGAATGAATGAAGTATATGTAATGTAAAGCGAAAGATAATGAAAGAGGAACATGAAGTAAGAATGCATGCATTAATGAAAGATGAATGAACGAAAGAAAGGCTTGCAAGCATATATATTGGGGTGAGCGACTTTGTGTTGCAAAAGACTCGGATGAAGTGCAATCATTTAGATTGCCTATGAGGTGAGCAACCTTGTCGTTGCAAAAGACTCGAGTAAAGTGCTATCGTGATGTTGCCTTGGGGTGAGCAACCTTGTTGTTGCAAAAGACTCGGATAGCTTGCTATCGTGATGGGCAATTGGGGTGAGCAACCCTAGGGGTGCAAAAGACTCGGATAGCGAGCAATCATTGAGATTGCCATTGAGGTGAGCGACCATGCTGTCGCAAAAGACTTGGAAGAAAGAATGAACGAAAAGAATGGAAGATAATGAATGAGATGAATGATAATAATGACATTATCTATGTATACGTATGTTGAATGATCGCATGATAAAAGGAATAGTTTTTTTATGAAAGTAAAGTATGTTTTATTATTAAAACTAGAACTCACTCAGCAACGCTGACTTTTATTACATTTTCCAGTTGGCAGGTAAATGATTGCTGAGGATGGCACGGCGAGGCTACTCGACTCTTTTGGGATGGCATCCAATTATATAGCTTTTGTGATGTAATGCAAACATGAATTTTGTAACCGGATAATGATGTATTATTTGGCAAAAGTAATTATAATGAAACGTGATGTCATTTTTGAATGTTTCCGCTGCAAGGATTTCTTAATGTAATGTAATTATAGGTTTTATGTGCGATGAATGACCAACTGTAAGCTTCCCGGGAACGGGGCCTTACAAGTTGGTATCAGAGCCAAAGTTTAAGTGAAATGGGTAAATTTTCAAAATAAACCTTAACTTAAACTGAGAATGGGACGAATGGGGAATGGGATGCCAAACTGAGTAGCTGCGTGCCATCAGGTATTTTCTTAAGTTAAACGGTTTTATGTGCGCATGGTATATGTTATGTGTTGTATGTAGATTTGAATACTGATGTAGTCAGGATAGGTAATGCTTGGGGTATGAAGAGTAAAGTAAGTGGCTAATCACAACTGGCCACTGTAATTAGGGACTTACTATACTTGACATAAACTGAGTTGTTTCCTTGAATGACCGTGTTGGTGTTTGAATCTTTCAGTGTGTTAGAGAATGGCTGGTGGTAGATCTTCTAGAGCTTCTAGGGGTGGAGGCCGTGATGGCCCTGTTGCTGAACCACGCCCTAAAAGAGGAAGGCCTAGAGCTGAGAAAGAGGTTCCTGCAGAACCTGAGACTCCTCATCCAGAAGCTGGGGATGAGAGTGCGAACTTAAGGGCCTCGGTAAAGGAGGCTGTTGTGGAGGAAGTACATCAGGTCATGCAGACAATCTTACCGTCTGTGGTGACCGAAGTCATCAAGGCTGTGAAGGAAGGGGAAAGGAAGGAGAGAAACCGGGCCTCGGGGGAGCAACCGGAGCCTGAAACGATTTTCTCCGATAATGAGGAGGAAGAGGAGCCTGTGCGGGAGGTGGCACGAGGCTGTAACTACGGGGTGTTTATGAGATGCAAGCCCCCTACTTTTGACGGTAATGGCAATGCTGCCGCTGCTCACCGATGGGTGAGAGAAATGGAGGCTGTTCTCGACATCAGCGAGTGCGGGGAAGATCAGAAAGTAAAGTTTGCCACCCACTCCTTTGTGGACTCGGCACTATGCTGGTGGGACAACGTTGTCCAAGCGGAGGGTAACCGGGCAATCGGGAGAATGAGGTGGCCCGAATTGAAGAAGATGGTGATCGAGGAGTTTTGTCCTCATCGGGAAATGGATAAGGTTGAAAGGGAGTTTCTGCAACTGGAGGCGGGAACCATGACACACCAACAGTA
This sequence comes from Flaveria ramosissima, assembly GCA_025215565.1. Lineage (NCBI taxonomy): Eukaryota > Viridiplantae > Streptophyta > Magnoliopsida > Asterales > Asteraceae > Flaveria > Flaveria ramosissima. Next base: position 57,901,632 of record CM046029.1, on the reverse strand, counting down.
CACCACGAAGTTCAACGAGATGGCACGTCTGGTGCCGGATCAAGTGACGCCTCTGTCCCGAAAGATCAAGAGGTATATACAGGGTTTGCCGGCGGATATTCGCAGGCACATGATCGCCGCCCGGCCGAGCACGTTTAGGTCGGCGGTGGATTTGGCGGGAAGATTGTATGATGAAAGAACGGTGGTGGTGACTGATGGTGGCAGAAAGAGCGGTGGTGAACGAGGCTGGCAGGGGAAGAGATTTGGTCGGGGCAATGCCTCGATGGGTAATAAGAAGGCGCGGGTGGATGATCGCCGTGTGGTTATGTCAGGTGCGGGATCGAGAAGGTGTGGTAAATGTGGACGGGAGCATAGCGGGGAGTGCAGGTTTGGGTCGAACTTGTGCTTCAGGTGTGGAAAGGCGGGGCACATGGCAAAGGACTGTCATGCGGTCCGATGCTTTAACTGTGGTGAAGAGGGTCACGTGCTCAAAGATTGTAAGAAGCCGAGGGCTGAGAGTTCAGGGGCAAAGAGGACGGGAGGTGATGGACCGAGGGCAAGCGCCAGGGCATTCACCATGACACAGGAGGAAGCTAGAACGGACCCTGACGTCGTGTCCGGTACGTTTTTGGTGAACCAAACTTTAGCTTCTGTGTTATTTGATTCTGGTGCGAGTAAGAGTTTTATTTCTGCTGCTTTCTGTGCTAAGCTACCTGTTAGTAGTAGATGTGTTGATGCGCCCTTCGATGTAGAAACTGCCATAGGTAAGTCTACCAGGATTTCTGAGATGATAGAGAACTGTGATGTGGAACTCGAGGGTCATAAGTTTCCTGTTAGACCGTTTGTGATGACCTTAGGTGGTTTTGACTTGGTTCTTGGGATGGATTGGTTAGCGGACTTCGAGGCGAACATTGTGTGTCGCAAGAAGATGATTCGGTTGTCGGCGCCTGACGGTAGTTCAGTGACGGTTTATGGTGATCGGGTTACTACGATTCCGAAGGTGATCTCGATGGCGGTGGCGGGAAAGTATATGAGGCGTGGATGTAGTGCCTACTTGGCCTATGTAAAGGATGTGGATACGCCAACACCACAACTAGCCGATGTACCAGTTGTGTGTGACTTTCCAGACGTGTTCCCGGAAGACTTATCAGGAGTGCCACCTGACAGAGAGATCGAGTTTCAGATTGATCTGATACCGGGTGCCCAACCTGTTGCCAAGGCACCGTATCGGTTGGCTCCGACCGAGATGAAAGAGTTGATGGAGCAGTTGCAAGAGCTGCTAGATAAGGGGTTCATTAGACCGAGTATCTCTCCTTGGGGTGCTCCGGTCCTGTTTGTAAAGAAAAAGGACGGTAGTATGAGGATGTGCATCGACTACCGCGAGCTGAACAAGTTGACAGTGAAGAACCGATACCCCTTACCGAGGATAGATGATTTGTTCGATCAGCTTCAGGGTGCCAGTTGGTTTTCGAGAATAGATCTTCGATCTGGTTACCATCAGTTGAAGGTGAAGGAGCAAGATATTCCTAAAACAGCTTTCCGTACGCGCTATGGTCACTACGAGTTTCTTGTCATGTCTTTTGGCTTGACCAACGCGCCAGCTGCTTTTATGGATTTGATGAACCGTGTGTGTCGGCCTATGTTGGATAAATCAGTGATTGTGTTTATTGATGATATCCTGATTTACTCGAGGAGCGAAGCAGAGCATGGCGGTCACATTCGGGAAGTTCTAGAGACGTTAAGAAGGGAGAAGTTGTATGCTAAATTCTCCAAGTGCGCGTTTTGGTTGCGCGAAGTTCAGTTCTTGGGTCACGTGGTGAATCCCGACGGGATTATAGTGGACCCGGCAAAAGTGGAGGCGGTTATGCAATGGAAGTCGCCAAAGACGCCATCCGAGATTCGTAGCTTCTTGGGTTTGGCGGGTTACTATAGAAGGTTCATCCAAGACTTCTCCAAGATTGCTTCTCCACTAACCAAGTTGACCCGAAAAGATGTGAAGTTTGTATGGGGTCAAGCTCAAGAGAAGGCGTTTGAAGAATTGAAGGCGAGATTGACTCAAGCTCCTGTTCTGTCGTTACCCGATGGAAGCGAAGATATGGTGGTTTAATCCGATGCTTCTTACTCGGGGTTAGGGTGTGTGTTAATGCAGAGAGGAAAGGTTATAGCCTATGCATCCCGACAGTTGAAGGTTCATGAGGTCAATTACCCTACTCATGACTTGGAGCTGGCAGCCGTGGTCTTTGCATTAAAATTTGGAGGCACTACCTCTACGGGACGAAGTGCACCATATTCACTGACCACAAGAGTCTGAAGTACTTCTTTGAGCAGAAGGATTTGAACATGAGGCAGAGGCGGTGGTTGGAACTTATAAAGGATTATGATTGTGAGATCCACTACCATCCGGGCAAGGCCAACGTGGTGGCTGATGCCCTTAGCCGAAAAGAGAGGCCCGAGCCGATTCGGGTGAAAGCCTATCAGTTGATCATGACCTCCGATGTGATGACACAGGTTAAAGAGTTTCAAGATGAGGCATTGAAGGAAGATCATCTTAACTCTGAAAGAATGAGAGGTCTGGTTGGAGAATTGGGTGAAAACACGTTCGGTGTTAGAACCCGATTTGATCGTGTGTGGATTCCTCGTTTTGGGGATCTACGGGGGAAGATAATGGATGAAGCTCACAAGACTCGGTACTCCATTCATCCTGGTGCCACGAAGATGTACCATGATATGAAGAAAGATTATTGGTGGCCGGGTATGAAGCGCGATGTGGTGGAGTACGTGAGTAAGTGCCTTACTTGCTTACAGGTGAAGGCCGAGCACCAAAAGCCGTATGGGAAGATACAACCTTTGGATATACCGGAATGGAAGTGGGAGCACATCACCATGGATTTCATTACAAAGCTGCCGCGTACCCCGAAAGGGTACGATGCCATATGGGTGATAGTTGATCGTTTGACGAAGAGTGCTCACTTCCTACCGATCCGCGAGACATATTCATCTGAGAGGTTGGCTGATCTATTCATCAAGGAGATTGTGACTCGTCATGGTGTGCCGGTGTCTATTGTGTCGGATCGCGACACCCGGTTTACATTTAAATTTTGGAAGAAATTCCACGACGCTATGGGGACGAGGTTACATATTAGCACGGCTTATCATCCCCAGACTGATGGTCAGTCAGAAAGGACCATTCAGACGCTGGAAGACATGCTTCGGGCATGTGTGATTGATTTTGGTGGAAGTTGGGACGACCACCTACCGTTAGCCGAATTCTCATACAACAACAGTTATCATGCCAGCATTGGTATGCCCCCATATGAGATGCTATACGGTAGGAGATGCAGAACGCCCGTTTGTTGGGGTGATATTGGTCAGAAGGAATTGGGGAGCGTCGAGGTAATCGAGGCTACGACTGAGAAGCTTGAGAAGATCAAAGCCTTCATGAAGGCAGCCAAAGATATACAGAAGTCGTATGCTGATAAACGACGCAGGCCGATTGAGTTCCAGGGTGACCGGGTTATGTTGAAGGTCTCACCTTGGAAGGGTATCATTCGCTTCCGAAAGCGGGGCAAGTTGAGCCCAAGGTATATAGGCCCTTTCTGAATCATTGCTCGAGTAGGAGAGGTGGCCTATAGACTGGAGTTGCCAGATGAGTTAAGTGGAATTCACCCGACATTCCATGTATCTCATCTAAGGAAGTGCTTAGCAGATGAAGATATGATTGTCCCATTGGAAGATATCGAAGTGGATGAACGGCTCAATTATGTGGAGCAACCAGTGGCAATCATCGACCGAAAGAGAAAAGGCTAAGGAATAAAGTGGTTCCTCTTGTGCGTGTACAGTGGAAGCACAGGAAGGGATCCGAGTCAACGTGGGAGACTGAGGAAGAAATGAGACAGCATTACCCACGTTTGTTCGAGGAATAACAGGTTTCGGGGACGAAACCTATTTAAGGGGGGTGGACTTGTAACACCCGGAAATTTATTATTTTGAAGCCGACGAAGAAAGAAAAGAAATAAAGTTCAAAGTCGAGGGACCAAACTCGCCAACGAGGAAAAGTTGGGTAAGGTGGTGATATGTGTAGGGAGAGGGCAGCCCACTCTCCCCACACTTCACATATTTTCAGATTTGAGAGGAAGAGAAGAGAGAAAGAAGAGAAAAAGGGAGAAAAGTGGTGTTTCGGGGGATTCGAGTGTCCAAATCCGTCGAGTAGCAAGCCAAATCGAAGCTCTTGTCTTTGTGCTCGATTGTGTGAGTTCTAGGACCCCACTTTTACTTGTTTTCAACTGATTTTGGGGCTGGAAGATGTTCAAAACCCGTTTTTACAAGTGTGTGTGTTTTACCCATTTGGGTGTGATGTGTATAATGCGTCTAGAGTATGATTTCGGGCTTGTGTGTGCTTGTATGGTGTTATGGTATGCATTCCTAAGGTCCAGGAGGGTTGATTTAGGCTTAGAATGGGTTTGGATGAGCTTGGAGGCCGAAAATGGCAGATTGGGTTCGGGATGAACTCCATTCTGCATCAGCTAGGGCTAGGCGACCGAATGAAGGCCATACGGCCGAATGAGGGCGATTGAAGGTCATTCGCACGATTGGGATTCATTCGCACGATTGAAGGTTCAATCGAACGACTAGGGTTTCAATCGCACGACTGGGAGTCCAGTCGCATGAGGGTTGTACGACTGAGGGTTCAGTCGCATAGATGCTTAGTCGCATGAGTCCATTCGCATGAGGTTAGTCGCATAGGTGCCCATTCGCAGTAATCCCATTCGCACGAGGTCCATACGCACGATTGAATGTTCATTCGCATAGATGACCATCCGCATGAGTCCAGTCGCATGATGTTCAGTCGCATGAAGGCCATGCGACTGAAGGGTGTCCATACGCCCGAATAGGGCTGTTGCACTCGAAGGAATGTGTAGTTTGACTTCTGGCCTTCGGGGAAAGGTGCAGATGTAAGTTCTGACGTAAAGTAACCCGTAAGAACATGTAAGAGGATGGTTATGGCCTTAGAGAGCATGTAGGGCATGATGATGATGATGTTGCATGTTTATGCATATTATGAATGTATGATGTTGCCCTGTATGATGATGATGAATGCGTATGAATGTTCCTTATTATGATGTATGCTTATCTTTCTTGTGGATTTACATGTCATGCTAATGAATGAATGAATGAATGAATGAATGAAGTATTATGTAATGTAAAGCGAAAGATAATGAAAGAGGAACATGAAGTAAGAATGCATGCATTAATGAAAGATGAATGAACGAAAGAAAGGCTTGCAAGCATATATATTGGGGTGAGCGACTTTGTGTTGCAAAAGACTCGGATGAAGTGCAATCATTTAGATTGCCTATGAGGTGAGCAACCTTGTCGTTGCAAAAGACTCGAGTAAAGTGCTATCGTGATGTTGCCTTGGGGTGAGCAACCTTGTTGTTGCAAAAGACTCGGATAGCTTGCTATCGTGATGGGCAATTGGGGTGAGCAACCCTAGGGGTGCAAAAGACTCGGATAGCGAGCAATCATTGAGATTGCCATTGAGGTGAGCGACCATGCTGTCGCAAAAGACTTGGAAGAAAGAATGAACGAAAAGAATGGAAGATAATGAATGAGATGAATGATAATAATGACATTATCTATGTATACGTATGTTGAATGATCGCATGATAAAAGGAATAGTTTTTTTATGAAAGTAAAGTATGTTTTATTATTAAAACTAGAACTCACTCAGCAACGCTGACTTTTATTACATTTTCCAGTTGGCAGGTAAATGATTGCTGAGGATGGCACGACGAGGCTACTCGACTCTTTTGGGATGGCATCCAATTATATAGCTTTTGTGATGTAATGCAAACATGAATTTTGTAACCGGATAATGATGTATTATTTGGCAAAAGTAATTATAATGAAACGTGATGTCATTTTTGAATGTTTCCGCTGCAAGGATTTCTTAATGTAATGTAATTATAGGTTTTATGTGCGATGAATGACCAACTGTAAGCTTCCCGGGAACGGGGCCTTACAAACAGCTCAAGAAAATTCAACGAGGAATCAAGGACATTCAGAAGAATGTTAAAGAACTAAAAGCACCCAAGAGAAACATTTTCTCAAGAATATGGAAATGGGTGCAGGGTGCAGGACCGTTTAAGGGCTTTAACACAATTACAACACAACAACACAATGAGGAGATTAACTAAACTTTAATCAAACAGTGAAATGGGTTAACCAAAGTGATACAAAGAACACAAGTAAAGCAAGAGACAGAACAAGAGAGTATGGGTTTCAAGGAGGCAGTATATTGCTTTCTCAAGTTCTTTTACAAGTGTTACAAAGCATAAAGAAAGATACAAGAACTTGAAATACTTATACTACAACCTACAGCCGGCTATACTTTGAAAGCCAGCTGGATACAGTTGACTAGACACTAACAAAATCAATTATAGGATCAAAAGGCATATCTGCCTTTTGACCTTGTGACTATGACATGCCATAGCTCACATCCTTATACATTACAAAAAGGATAAAGTACATAAAGTGGAAAGTTAAAGACTCAAGACCTCAATGTACAGTTACCAAAAGCATGGACCTTTTCACCAACTCATGTAAGTTGGTGACTTTACAGAGATGCAGCGGAAAATGTGCTTTATGGAACAGTACATCAGATAAAGCATGTGTACTAAAAGTCTTCAGAAGAAATCTGTCTTCATAGGTTGAAGCTTCGAAAGACTTTGTCTCTGAAGCTTCGGAAGACTTCATGTTTGGCTTCGGAAGATATTGGTCTTGGCTTCGGAAGATTTTACACTTAGAGTATTTTCTAATGCATTGTGTAAAACTTCCGAAGCATTCTTCACTTCAGTACTTAGTGCATGTTGCTGAGACACTTTGGATGTTTTGGATTGCATCAGACTTAAGGAATCCTTACACAGGGAAATTAGAAACTATCTTTAAATTCTAAAATATGGAAATCTCTAATAAGAACTTGAATGAAATACATCTTTTGTGTTTGAACTATTATTCGTTATGTGTTAGCTAGAATATTATTAAGAATCTAATTTCTTTTAATATTAACTACAAATAACTATAGAAAGACATGCCGCCGAGAAGAAATACACAACCCGTAAGAAGGACGTCGCGAGTGGGACGACCTAGAACTAGACTTGGGGAAGAAACACCTATAAACTCGACCGCCAATGAAGATGAAAGGATCTCCCGGATAGTGTCACAGCAATTGGAGGCTGCCATACCCATACTAGTAACTCAACTCCAACAAAACCTAAACCTCGGGACAACAACACCCGGCAACGAGATACCAATGGATGATGCCATGAGAGAACAACCAGCAGAGGAGATTGTAACTGAGAAAGGATGTTCTTACAAAACTTTTATGTCATGTAGACCCCGGGAATTTGATGGTAGAGGCGGAGCTGTACAAGCTCTACGCTAGTTAGATGAGATGGAATCAACTCTGGAAATTAGCAAATGTGCCAATAACAACGGAACCTTGTTTGCTTCGCATTCATTAAAAGGGGAAGCACAATCCTGGTGGAAAATGGAGATGACCACTAAAGGTAGGCATGTTATGAATGAGTTAAGTTGGGAGGAATTCAGAGGATTGGTTATAGAAAAATACTGTCCTTATAATGAAATAGAAAAATTAGAAACTGAATTTTTAGCATTGGAAATGAAAGGAGCAGCACATCGGGAGTACACCGACAGGTATAATGAACTCTCAAGGTTAGTACCACATCTAGTGGCCCCAGAATCGAAAAGGATAGGAAGATATATTTGGGGACTAGTGCCACAAATAAGGGGACTAGTAAAATCTGCTATGCCCAAGACCTTTCAAGATGCTGTAAGTTTATCAGGAAGCTTGACAGATGAAATGATAAGAAATGTATCGTTGGGTAACCCTAGATCAGGAGAAAATAGAAAGTGGAGTGATGATAATCCAGGAGGAAGATTTAAAGGAAATCCTCAGAAACTAATAGTTAGACAGCTCACCCGGAACTTCCTAGGAATGACACGAGAAAAGAAACCACAGGCAGAAAACCAGCCATGGTGCAGTACTTGCCAAAGATATCATCAAGGTAACTGTGCGATGGTAATCTGTTACAACTGCAAGAAAAAGGGACATATATCCCGAGACTGCAAAAACCCTGCAAATCCAAAACCAGTCTGCTTTCAATGTGGAAATGAAAACCATCGCCGGAACGAATGTCCACAACTAAAAGGAAAGGCTCCGGTTAACCAGAACAACCCTCGGGGAAGAGCATTCGTAATACAGGCGGAAGAAGCCCGACACGAACCAGAGGTTGTCACGGGTACGTTTCCTATAAACGATCAGTATGCTACTGTACTATTCGATACTAGAGCAACCCGTAGTTTTGTTTCAAATATGTTTAGACCATTGCTTAACCTAACCTCAGAAAAGCTAAATCAAAAATATATGATAGAATTAGCTGATGGTAAGATAATCGAAGCTTATGAAATCATTCCTAATTGCACAATGAATCTAGATGAAAATATTTCAATATAGACCTGATTCCTATTGATTTAGGAGGATTTGACATTGTTGTAGGAATGGATTGGTTAAGTAAATATCAAGCTGAAATAGTATGTGGTAAGAAAATGATCAAAATTCTTTTGGTTAATGAAAATAGAACACTGTGTATATATGGTGAAAAACCTAGAGGTATCATAAAGATAATTTCTTGCAAGAATGCACAAAAATGTTTAAGGAAGAAATGTTTGGCTTTTCTGGCCCATATTGTTGACACTAAGATAGACAAAGTAAACCTAAAAGATGTTCCAATTGTCAATGAATATTCTGATATATTTCCTGATGAATTACCTGGTTTACCACCCCTTCGTCAAGTAGAACTCAAAATTGAATTGATACCAGGAACAGCCCCTATTGCTAAGGCACCCTACCGTTTTGCACCTACTGAAATGAAGGAATTAATGAGCCAACTTCAGGAACTATTGGATAAGGGATTTATACGCCCTAGTGTATCACCCTGGGGAGCACCAGTTTTATTTGTTAAGAAAAAGGATGGAACGTTTAGAATGTGTATAGACTATAGGGAACTCAATAAGGTAACTGTGAAGAATAGGTATCCCTTACCTAGAATAGACGATCTATTTGATCAATTACAGGGATCTAGTTACTTTTCAAAAATAGATTTAAGATCGGGGTATCATCAGTTAAGAATACAGGATGAGGATATACCAAAGACAGCATTCAGAACAAGGTATGGACATTATGAATTTATGGTAATGCCATTTGGATTAACCAATGCTCCCGCCATATTTATGGATTTGATGAATAGGATATGTAAGCCCTATTTAGATAAGTTTGTCATAGTCTTTATAGATGACATTTTAATCTATTCTAAGAATAAGGAGGATCATGAGCAACACCTAAGATTGACATTGGAGTTATTAAGAAAAGAAAAATTATATGTAAAATTCTCAAAATGTGAATTCTGGAAAAGATAAGTGCAATTCCTTGGACACATAGTCAATCAAGAAGGAATACAAGTAGATCCAGCAAAAATAGAAGCTGTTAAGAAGTGGGAGGATCCCAAGACACCAACAGAAGTACACAACAGATTGTGTCATGTTATGTATTGTATAATAAGAAGCATGTTGTTGAAGAATATTGTGTGATTTGGAATTATTGTGTCATATTAGCAAACAATGTGTCCTTTTGTGTCATAATCAGCATCATTTGTGTAAAGTAATGATTGTTTCATTTGTGTAATAATAAGAATTTTGTTTTAGCATATTGTGTCAAATTAACAACCATTGTGCCATATTTTGTTATAATACACCATCATTTTACGATCATTTTGATGGGTGCAAGAAAAATTAAAAGAGTTAAGATCAAGTACTTCACCAAATTCACTAATGACGAGTCAACATCAATAATTATCAATAATGAAGAAACTGATTCTACTTGTTAGTACACACTATTATTATTTAATTAAACAATGTATCTTATACTTATTAATTGTCTAATATATTTCATAATTTTTTGTTTTGCAGATGAACTTGAAAATATTATAGAGGATGATATGATGATCAAGGCTTTTATATTTGAAAGAAGAAGACATTTAAAAATGTTAGGAGAAAAAGAAGAGCTTAGGGTAGAAATAGATTAAAACTTCAACTTTCTATTGCTTTTTATGTTGGTTTGACATAAGACAATGGTACTTTGAAGTTGACGATAATACACTAGCTATACTTTAAAGTAGGCTTTCGTAGTTGTAAACACTAAATTTACTATGATTTAAAGTTAATATTTGCATATTAGCTTAAACTAGCTGTATTCCGGATTGTGCGTTGCGCGATTGGTTCTGTCATGTTTTTTTCATGTTGTTTGCTTTTTCTAGATGTGTACTACCTCGCCTACCTGTTGTGTCTGTTTTGAGATATAAATTTGATAGGTTGATTAGAATACATGTTGCACTTGCCATTGTTTTGAGTAACTGAGTTTCAATAAACCATTTTTGTTAAGACAATTGGCAGGCTAAGACCTACCCATGAAAATGCAGGAACTATTTACCATTAAAATTCTAAGCAGCACTCCCTATGCATAGTAAGTTAATAGATAATCCAATATTTCCCAAGTATTATAACAGTTTGAGCACATTTGCTTATTTATTTTTGAAACAAAACCCACAATGTTGACAGCCTCAACAAAACAAAAACTTCAATGTTGTGTTGAAGAAAGTTCAACATAGATATAAAATCATCATTCATCGTAGATGCGTAAGTCAAATCGATAACGGATCATTGCCATCTCTTGCAGCTTGATCGATGTTGATTTGCGTCATATCCCCAACGTTATTGAAATCGATAACGGAATACATGCCGTCTGCAACCTGGTGCATTCTCTTCCAGTGTTGTTGCTTTGCCAAAGAAGTCGCCGACAACATTGGTTTCGTTACTATTGCTTAAAACCCACCTCCCACCGGAGTTGTACCTTGTGCTCGCCAAATTATTGGGTACAACCTTCTAAAACTAAAAGTACAACTCCTTGATACATAATACACTTGATAAGCATAAGGTATAACACAACAAACCACAAACCACTTGCAAATTAGTAATATATAAATAAACACAATGGGTACATTATACAATCCATATAACATATAACACATTTGTAATTACACAATTATTAAAGACTCAATAGATACATATACCTAATTAGTAATTACAGAGTCAAAAAGACACAAATGATACTTTGATTTACAAAAGTTGCTATGCTTTAAAGTTACACAATTGAAACTTATATTTGCATATTAACTTGAATAAAACAATGGGTATATTACACAATACATATAACATATCACACATTTGTAATTACACAATTGAGTAAAGACACAATAGACACATATAAAGTAACAAATTCACAAAAACTAAAAGACAAAAATGACACAAATGATACCTAACTACAAAATGAATAAAAGATACAATTGAGACATCATAAAATCAAACTAAGAATTAGAACAAACAAAATGTTATGTAATTACGCTATACATAAAAGACACAATAGACATAATTTATAAAAGAAACAAACTCGGATAATACACATAAATATGATAATGTTACTATTTGTAATGAGAAATATATACATGAAATTCTAAACAAATTACATGTATTACAAAATTTAATAATAAAGAAACAATTATCTAATTTTGAAAAATTGTTCAACTGCTTGATGATTGATTAACTGCTAAATTACATGATGTTTGATTGTTTCTAAGAGTGTGTAGATATAACTTGCAAGTGCGTTGATTTGGGCTTGCCTTTTATCATTGATTTCAAATGTTTGTGCTTGCCTTTTATCATTGATTTAATAAGAACATGGAGTTTAACATTGCATAGATCACTTATTCCGGTAATTAATGCAAATCTATCTCTTCTACTTGGACGTGGGGCAATAATTTGAACCTCATCACCCTTGGGCATGTAACTCTTCAAGTATTCAAGATAAAGTGTAACCAATCAATTTATGATATTTTCATTCGAAAATCGAATAACACGAACTACAGCTTCAACATCAAGCCATTTCTTTTTAGATAGCTCAACCATAACAGTAGATCGTAGTGGAGTATTTCAAACAACATACCTTGTCCAACGCCTAAAGACATACTTTTTTGGGAACTATTATATCACAAAATTTAAGAACATAGAAATATATTCTTACATAGCATTCCAAACTACTCAAACCTATTGCAGCTACATGATATTGTCATATCTTCTTTTTTAAACAAAACCTACACAGAATACACAATGAAGTATAAAAACACGATGAATTAATAAAAATATACAATGCAGAAATAAAGAAGACACAACACAAATAGAAGTAACATAATTACACTTTCAAACTATACAAAAAGCACAAGAATAAAGAAAAACAAGTATAAGACACAATGCATGATGTAAACATTAAATATAAAATACAAATTAAAGCACCTATTAACAACTTATTAAATATAAACTATAAATTACAACTTCTTTATATCTAAACCTCAAAAAACAATCTCAAATGAAAAGGACACAATAGCAAATGTATAACACAATTGTGTCAAAGGATGTAAGACATTAGAACATTAAAGACACAATGATACATATATATCAGACAAAACAATGACATAATGATAATGTTTCTTACTAGTACATCAACAATATCATTCAAATAGTAATACGTTAAACACAACTATGATACAAAAGACACAATAATCATCTTAAATCAATAAAAAGTTGCAAACTAAATTAACCAAAAAAACACATCAATGATACAGATTACACAATCATCATCTTTAAATCCCTAACGAAATCACCAATCATCTCCATTGCATAATAAAACAATCGAAATATCAAAATAAGACACATTACGATTAACAAAAAGTATTAAAATTGATCAAATCAACATCAAAACTATACATGTCGGACGAGTACTTTGTGGTTGACATCTAGCTGCTTCATTCTTCACAATGTGCAACAAAAACTAGATCACATCTACAATAAATCGATAATTGAGTAATAGCAATACTAACAACCAATTCCAAATTCGTTTTTTAATCAATCAACCTACAATCATATGCAAAATCGAACAAAGCTTCAAACAAAACTCATAATCGCTCATTTTCTTGTTGTTTTTCTTTTTAGAAGATGTAGTATTTTACTTTTTGATTTTACCCTTTATTATCAAATTAAAGCATTGTCACATGCCAGCACCATAAGTCTTCTTAGGTCTTTTTGGTTAGGAAGGTTTTATGTTTGAACCTAATATCTTCTTACGACCCATATATTTTTTGTTGCCATACTTAGATTGTTTATGTTCAATTGTTTTTTGTTAATATTAGACGATCTAGAATCAAAATCAATGAAACGAAATTAAAATTACCTTTAAAACCCATACATAACAAATCAACAAAATTGAAAAGTACTTTTCAAAACCCTAAAAACTATGACTCCATTCGAAGACAGCCAGTCTACACTACGGTTGTTCAAAACGCTTGTCATTCAACGCTTGCTTGATGCTCATTCAAAATTTGCTCGAAACATGCTCGTTCAAACTTCTGCTCAGTTGTAAACTCAAATTGGTTTGTAAACGAGCCAAGCACGAGCAAATGTCCAGTCGGTTCGGCTCCGCTTGGCTCATGAACAATCCTAGTCTACACTAAAAAAACACATAATATTTTAGTGAACCAAAGTAGTTTAGCAAAAGAAATATCAGTGGACCGTCCCAGTAAAAGGACCACGGGATAAGACATTCGGAAACCTAGAGCCGTGACCTTAATGCAAAATATTTTTGTCTCCGTCACAATATCATATGATCATGTTATTAAATCCACACCGATCAGCAAGACGTCTGGTTTAACGTTGGATCCGAGTTCAAAAAGATTGCTTGATACACACACAATCTTCTTTTTCCTGAGGCTTCGCATCTTTCTCTCGGCGTTTGCGTATTCATTTATATTTATACCCAAATAAGATCTGCTCTACATCTTCTCCAAAATCACAGTGAATTCGTAAAATGCCGAACAAATCACTGATTTTGCACGGCGTCGCCGCCGCGGCTCTAGCCGCCGGAGCTCACGCTTTCTTCTACTACCGCCGGTCCGCCACCGTGTTTCGGAGTCGAGTTGTCGGCATTATTCCAGCCCGATTCGCTTCTTCACGGTTTCACGGGAAACCCCTCGTTGAGATCCTCGGCAAACCCATGATCCAAGTGGGTTTAAGTTCACAATTCAACTATTGGTCTCATTGATTAGAATTTAGTGTAAAATTGACTAATTGTAGTGTTGTGATACTGAATTTGAGTTGATTTTCAGAGCATTTTCGTATGATGTCAACAAATCTGTAGTGTAGTTGATGCTAATTGCTTAGATGTGATGAAATTGGTGATTGGTTAGTTCACAGTTTTAGGTTTTCATTTGCTTTTAACAGAGAACTTGGGAGAGAGCAAAGATGGCGACAACATTGGATCGTGTTGGTAAGTATTTGAGTTTAATTTTGAATTTGGGGATAAAATGTTTGATGTTTGTAATCAGTTTGAAATGGGTCATTGTATGAAAGAATTGTTTCTTTATAGAGTTGTGTTGAGAATTCATAGGTCTAATACACGATATGTTTCCAATTTGCAAGTAATTATGTTAAGAAATCCCTCAATACTTAGCTATATAGGTTCTATATAATCTTTCCATGTGATAAAACTGATTTATGTTCAAATTTGGTAGCTGAATTGAATATTGTTGTTACTGTAGTTGTGGCAACGGACGATGAAAAGATTGCAGAATGCTGTCGGGGTTTTGGTGCTGATGTAATAATGACTGCAGAATCGTGCAGAAATGGTATGAGATTAGGTTTCTTATAAGGATCTGTCGATTAGGAGATAATATTATATGTGTGGGTCAATCGTAGGAGCCGAAAGGTGTAGTGAAGCACTTCAAAAGCTTGACAAGAGGTATGATATTGTTGTCAATATTCAAGGAGATGAACCTCTTATTGAACCTGAAATTATTGATGGGATTGTCAAAGCTCTGCAGGTATCACATGCTGATCAAATTCATTAAATTTTATATTTTTTATATATTTATTGTTTGATTATACTGATTTGTGCCATTCGCAGACCACCCCAGATGCAGTTTTCAGCACTGCAGTAACATCTTTGAAACCAGAAGATGCTTTTGACCCGAATCGTGTCAAATGTGTGGTCGATAATCGTGGTTATGCGATCTACTTTTCTCGTGGGCTGATCCCTTTTAACAAGTTCGTGTATCTATTATCTTCGATTTCTGCTCGCCTTAACATTTTCCATTTGTTATCCTGATATTGAATGTCTTTTTATGTTCTTATTATCCAGGTCAGGGAAAGTTAATCCTGAATTCCCATATAATCTTCATCTTGGTATTCAGGTACCTGATAGATTAGAATTTTCGTGATGTATGTTTATAAATTCGGTACATTTTTTCAAGCGTAATAATCTCATAATCTTGTCTTTTAGAGCTATGATTCAGAATTTCTAAAGATTTATCCGGATCTGACTCCAACTCCATTGCAACTGGAAGAAGATTTGGAACAACTTAAAGTTCTTGAGAATGGTTACAAGATGAAGGTACTGAAAGCTGTTTTTTTCCCAAAAAAAGTGTAGTTAATTTTTATAAATATTTGAAAAATAAACCTTCGAGGAGTAGTGCTGTGGTAAGCACCTATTTATTCTCTTAGTAGAGATCTCATATTTGAACCCTGCTTCCACTGGTTTCTGCCATAACCTCTTGAAGGCCAACGTTTTCTCACAGACCAAAGAAAACAAGATTTGAAAAATGAAATATGATGTAAGCTTTCTTTTCTTTAATCCTTGCAGGTAATAAAAGTGGATCACGATGCTCATGGTGTAGATACTCCAGAAGATGTAGCGAAGATAGAAAGTTTTATGCGTGAAAGGAATTTGTTTTAGCCTCATTTCATGTTTCAAAGAAGGTTTTTGCTGCCAAAATCTTGATGATTTCATCACTTTAGTGTTTGTTTTCAGTTTGTTCATTTTCTTGATTGTAATTTATCTCATCACATTAGTGTCTGTTTTCAGTTTGTTCATTTTCTTGATTGTAATTTTGAAACTGATGTATATTTCTAGTGTATTTGTTTTAGATTTTGAGAATACTCTAATTGTAGAAAGTTTTTACTTCAAAATTAATTGTTATGTATCTGTAATTTAAATCTGATGTTATTAAAGTTATTCATTTGTATGCTATAAAGAAAGAACAAGAACCAAATTTGATGCTAATTATTTTTTACCGGTTAGACTTGTGTATCATCTTCTTTTGAGATTTTTGTGCACTCGGCATTTTACTCGGACATATTCTTTCTCCATGACAAGTTTCTAAGGTTTTGAGTTACAACTGAAGCACATGCACCTTAGAGAATAAGTAAAGATATATAAGAGTTAGTGATTTGAGACCCTTGGTCCGTATTTATTGATTATAACTTATGGAATTGTATAATTTTATTACTTAATAACTTATAACTTATGAAATTGTATAATCTTATTACATAGAATGACGTTTGTATAAGACTTTGATATTTGAACTATTTGTCTTTTATTTTTTTGTTGCGAACGTCTATATCTTGATTTAACTTTGCTTTGCTCTTTAAATCTTTATCTACATGTTCAATATCTTTATCTTTCATTACAAATGACCATTTATCAGTTTCATATATTGTACTACCTACGATAGGTTGTAATTTGTACACCAACTTGTTACACGACACACAAGCGCTATTCTTTCATCTCAATTGAATTTGACAGGAAGATTTTGATTCGGGTAGTAATTATAGAAAGTGTAGCTCTTTTATATGCACAACAAAACACTTGCTCTTTAAAAACTTAATCAAAACTTGTTAATTTAAACAACACACAACTAGTCACTAACACAAACCTTTTAAGAAGCCAACGCACAAATATTTAAGTTGATCAACAAGTATTTGATCGTTGTGTTAATAAATGTGTACATAATCCAAGCATGTAGAGTCTGTTGTTGATCATTTGTATACAAGTACTGAGACTAACAAATATTTGTTCTTAAGGCTCATAATGAAAGCAAACTATTTTTGTATCGGATCATATAAAATAAATGAACTTGAAGAAGAGGGAGGTTCCAAGAAAAGGATAACTTTTTGCTCTTAGGTTATAGATTACGAGGACGAGAATTAAATAGATAAAAGCTTGAGTCGCGCCCTTATTAGCGTGAGTTTGGTTCAAATTCCGACTGCAACTCTAGCTAAAGCAATTATAGAAGTTTCAACACCGATTAATTTTAACCTCTTGGTGTACGAACTGTAGAATATGTGGGTCTCGAACAAGAAATCGAATGTAAAACAAACCAAAAGTTACAAGATTTGGGTTCAATCTTCAAACAATCAAACTCAATTGGATTATCTCTTATTCTTGAAACACTATTAGAAAAATCTATTTGTGGGTTATTCGCACAATGATTTATCGGATTAGACAGAGATCTTTTAAGATGGAGATGAATTTTTGATGTATCTATGATAAACTTTTCGCAATAACCGTAAGAACCCTCTTTTGTTTTCTGTTTGATTGAGAAGAAGGAAAGAAACAACAATGCAGATCCCCCTAAAAATGCCGATCCCTTTCTTTCTTTTTATGACCAATAATGGGCACGTTGGTTTTGTATTTTAACAAAACATTGATAACCCAATATTAATTTAGAAGTCCAACTTTAATTAAAGAAATCCAAGTAATTATATACCTAAGCCTAATGTTAACACAAAGCCTAAATAACATTCAGAATTAAATCGAGTTCGCACTCCCACGACATTTAACTCGTTTCTCTAACGTTATTTTCTCTAACATTCAGAATTAAAGTTCCGATATACTCCTATACTTCTACGAGTGAGATGTCTTTGCCAAAAAGCTTATAGTGTCTAGCCTTTCAAATACACCAACACAAAATAATGACTATTAATAATTTAAAAAAGATAATACGAGTAGCTTGGGATATACCCCTATCTATCCAGATAATGTTAAATAAAAATAAAATGATAGTTAATTATTAATTAACGTATTTTAAGTAGATAAGTAGTTTGTGTTGTGTGTCTGGTATCTAGAACATCCTAGGGGTGTTTATGGTCCGGTTTAAAACTGAGAAACCACCAAAACCGGCCATTGGTTTGGTTTCGCGGCCGGTTTATATTTTAAATGTTCGGTCGGTCGGTTTCAAAAGTTTCAAACCGTAGTGAACGATTCGTTTTACGATTTATACCAAAATCCGGGTTTAAAAAAAGAACGAAGAGTGTGGGGGGGGGGGTATAGATATAGGGAGAGATATAGACGTATATATAGAGAGGGAGAGAGATAGAGGGAGAGAGAGAGAGAGAAGAGAGAGACAGATAGAGAGGGAGAGGGAGATACACACACACACACACACACACACACACACACAGAGAGAGATAGAGAGAGATACAGCGACAGAGAGAGAGAGAGACAGCGACAGAGAGAGAGAGAGACAGAGAGAGACAGAGAGAGAGACAGAGAGAGGAGAGAGACAGAGAGAGAGACAGAGGGAGGGAGAGAGAGAGAGAGAGAGAGGGAGAGGGGAAGAGAGAGAGAGAGAGGGAGAGGGAGAGAGAGAGAGAGAGAGGAGAGGAGAGAGAGAGAGAGAGGAGAGACAGCGACAGAGAGAGAACAGAGAACAGAGAGAGACATAGAGAGAACAGAGAGAGATAGAGAGAGAGAGAGACACACAGCGACAGATAGAGAGAGAGAGACACACAGCGACAGATAGAGAGAGAGAGAGAGATAGATAGAGAGAGAGAGGGAGGACAGAGAGAGAGAGGGGGAGAGAGAGAGAGGAGAGAAGAGAGAGAGAGAGAGAGAGAGAGAGAGAGAGAGAGAGAGAGAGACACACACAGCGACAGAGATATATAGATAGATATAGATATATATATATATATAGATATATATATATGTAGATGTATATATATATATAGATGTTATATATATATATATATATATATATATATATATATATATATATATATATATATATATATATATATATATATATATATCAATGGTTTAAGTTTGTTATGAGGTGGCAATGTGAAATATGAATTATATGTGATTTGTGAAAAGGTAGATTAAATGAAAATTTTGAAATTAATAGTCCGCTACCTGTCTCCAGTTTTGACTTTTCAAAATTTCTCAATTCAATCGTTTAGTGAACGGTTCGGCTTTCAGTTGTATTTTGGTTGTTTTTAGGCAATTTTGGATTGTTTTTGACCGCTTCTGGAATTGACCCGAACGGGCCTATAAAGCCCAAACCACGAAACCAAAACAGTTCGGTTTGATTTAATATTTTTTACTTGTAACGGTTTGATTATGGTTTTTAGTCTTGAGAAACCGTTACTAACGGTTTGATTATGGTTCTATTTAAATACCCGTGAAACCGACCTCAACATCCCTAAGGGGCTGCTTGATTTGCTTTTGACCTTGTTAAAATGTTTGACCCACTAATCCAGTCAAACATTTTGGCCGGTCAATATGTTTGCTTCTCATTTTTTTGCGTCTGACTTGTTTCGACGCCACTAACACATGCATATTTTTTCCTTTACCCGATCAGTTTTAAAACAAACTCTTATCCAGTCATTGCATTTTAATCGAGTAAGGAATTTGAAAGAGCCAATAATACATTCTTCTATGCCATCTTGGATTCCTACGTGGGAGTGTGGAGTCGAGGGCAATAATGTCAAACCATTCTAATATTCCTCACCAACACGCCTATATAATGAACCCAATGTCTTTTAACTCTCGACACCCCTTTACCGGTATTAGGGTTTATTTCGGTTAAAGGGTACAAACGGCGACCCACACCAAATAAAAACCCTTTGATTTCGACCAATTTCATCGATTAATCTATCGATTTTGCTCCATTGAGTGCGAAACTACTCCGAAACCCTTTGATTTTGAGTTACAATTATCTAATTTGTACCAGGTATAGTAACCTCTTCGCATTGCAAAGGTTTTGCAGAAAAGAAGTAATAAAGATGCAGTTATAGGCGCAAAGATTTGATTAATTTTGTGTTTTCGTTTTATGATGTTTTCACAAAAGTTGAAGGTGGATCTTTTGTGTTATTAATTGTTCAATGTGAAATTTAGGGTAGAATACGAATGAAGGATCTTGTTGGTATTTGAATGATAGTTAGTTTAAAGTTGTTCAGGTTGAATTAACGGTGAATTAAGTTAGATGTTGCATTGATCATCTAGTACTATGATGCATTATCTTGGATTGATTTTGGATGTCTCTATTATATTTTTTTGATGATATAAGTAATGGTTGTGTGCATCTTTAAGGGAAGGTGCATAAGTTAGTAGAATCCAATGTTTTCAGAACCGGATCGGACGTCGAACCGGACGTCTTACTGGTTTGGTGGTCGGACCGGTCGGACCGGTTGGACCGGATTTAACTATATTTTAATTATATTTTTATATGTAATTAAATATTTGTTGGAAATAACTAATAAGAGTGTGAAAGGGAGTCTCTCTAACACCCTTGTCCCACATTGATGTGACAAATGAAGCATTATGTGTTTATACGTGATAACAAGGTGAAAAGTATTGAATGTCTTTATGATACCTTTTACACCATGACCTACCCGCGCGCAGGGGGGTGCAAAAACGGGTTTCTGGCTGGAAAATTTGGGTCGCCCACGCACGACATGCGGACACGAATGCCGTTCGAAATAAACCGGGTCCGCGTGAAGCCGGTTTTTTTGCTTTTTTGCTCTTAATTTATGGTTTAACACCCCGTTTTTACCCATTAAAACAAAAAACCAAAAAAAAAAAAAAAAAGAAATCCGGTCTGAACCGGTCCGGTTTTCCTGGTCCGACCAGCAACTCGGGACGAACCGGCCGGTTCAACTGCTCAAAAACGAACCACCCCGGACCGGACCGGACCAACCACCGAATCCCGGCCGAACCGGTCGGACCGGCCGGTCCGATCCGGTCGTAACAACATTGGTAGAATCTTTAATCTGTAAATAAATTATGAATCTTTTCATAAATCCTCAGGTGATGATGGTATATCCTTGCGTGCGACATTGAACCGATGGATCTTGAAAACAAGAAGTATGGAAAAGGCAAGTCGCTTTATACGCATTTTGTTCGATACAGTTTTCTTGTAGCTCAAGTAGTCTTTTCAGGGATTTTGTATGATTTATGTTTGAAATATCTTTCACAAGTAACTTGTGCTATTTGCAATGTAGGTCCTAAGGAACTTACCGGGGCTGTGGATCTCATAAAATACTACAATTTGTATCCTTACTATGAGTTCTTCTGCAAGAAGTCGGTTCCGTCATCAGTTTCAGATACACATTACCTTCGTAATGTTGTTGGAGACACTGAAATTCGAAAGGGTGAAGGGATGCAATTGAATCAGCTTATTGATAATAAATCCTTTCCAAGAGAGACAAATATACACATACATCCATTTGACCTTAATTCCCTCAGGGATGCCTTTTACTTGAGGGAAATGGCTCCCGTTGACCTTCCAGATGTAAGAGAACTGACTATTTATCGTTTCAAGTTTCAGTCTTTCAAGTGAATACCATGTTATATCTGTTTTTTTAGAAGCAGTGGATAAGAAATGTCATAGATTACATTGTTCTGTTTTACCTATGTTATATATCATGTAAAGTACTGAAATATATAGTTACTTAATTATATAAGTAATAAAAGATGTTATTTTCTTGTGTTTTGTAGTCGGAGAAAGGGATTCCTACACAAGCTGGAAGATCTAAAAGTGACTTGAAGGACAAGGAAACGAAGCATAAAAAGCACAAAGACAAAGATAGGGAGAAAGATAAAGAACATAAAAAACACAAACATCGTCATAAAGATCAAAATAAGGTAAAGGATAAAGAGAATCATAGAATTAGTCATCCTGTCTCTGGTGCTGAAGATTTGAAGAAACCCCTTGAGAAGGTTAGATTTTTCGGTCATATTTTATATTAACCACTCTTCTTTAGAGAAATATTACAAAATTGCACTCTTTCCTTGTGAGTAATAACCTAATTTTTGCTCATGTTTAAGTCACATGATTATTTGTATTATCTTTTAATGAAATCAGAAAAGGAAGATTGATGGAGATAACAACCTCAATGTCATTCAAAGGCACCAGCATACTAAGGTAAATTTGATGAACTTTTTTCCATTTAAAGTGATGCATATTTTGTTTAGCTGTTTGTGATGGTTGTTATCTCCTTATTATTATTTGCCTTTTTGGCTTACAGTTTTGTTCTATTTGTAGTATAAGAGATCAAAGATGGATGAATTTGGTGTGATAAGGTTAGCAGCTTAAAAGTGGGATGTGGTGTAGACTATTTTTTGTCCTCAGATGTTGCAATTGGGTATTTAACAAGGTCCTTATGAGAGTCAAATTTGAATGAGGTACTCAAGTGTTTTTCATTTTCATCGACTTTACCTTTATTATGGTTTCTATATTCTACACGCGTTGTGAAATAATAGGTTCATGACTTCATCTTTTTTAGTTAGGAGGTTTTTTGTATATCCATCTATAGATTCAATGTCAAAAGATATAACAAACTTGTTATTTCGGAACTGGCCAAAACGGGTTTGTGTTGAAGTGGGGGTCAAAACCGGTCGAAAAGGGTAAACATTGAAAATTCATCATTTTTTTCTAATGTCTGATTAGTAAGTTTACATTCCATTGAGCTGAAAGTCCATGCTCACATAGACATTTATTTAAGAAACACACAATTTGGTTTTTGTGCAGAAAAGGCGGAAGCAACTGCAGATTACCACGAAGGTCAATCCACCTGTTAGTTCAAGGTACAAATTGATAAACACGAGCTTCTCTGTATCATAGACATGCTTCGAGTCTTTCATACGCCCCAGGTGATTGAAAATCATGGTATTTTCGGTTTAATGACGCATAGGACATATCTTACAAAGTTACAGGTCAGCAATTAGTTATCATCATCATTAATTGTTAAAGAGTCATGCTACCTATTATACGTAATCTTCAATTTTGTATGCATTATAAAAAGGTCTGAGAATGAGTGTAAATCCAATGTAGAAGATAAATATATGAAAAAGCTGTTTTGTGTTCATTTTCACCAATATGCAATATTACAATCTTGCACATACAACATACTAAAGAGATGAAAAGGTTAATTTGGTCTTAATTGTTTTTCTCATCTGTCATTTTAACTTTGTTATACTGCAAATTATTTCGAATCAAAGTGTAGTTTCAGTTCTGCTGCAAATTCATCAATGTTCTTGTCTGAACTTCCACCTTCCCCGACAGCTTCTTTCGCCGAATCCCTCCATTTCATCGCGTTTTTCTTGATTTCAATGCTTTTCTCTCCTTCCATGACTTCCCTTATGCACGAATCCAAAACCTGTCTACTCACAAACCCATTAGCATCAGGGTTAGCCCGAACGCCAACACCCCAAACATCCTCCACATACTTTGCATTCGTGGTTTGGTCTGACCACTGAGGCATCGCAACCATCGGCACACCCAACCCAATCGCTTCAAGAACTGAGTTGAACCCACAATGTGTCACAAAACAACCTATTGACTCATGAGCCAGCACTTCCAACTGTGGGCACCATTTCACCACTAATCCTGACTTTGACTCACCATTGACAAACTCTTCATAAAGCTTGTCCTCCTCACAAGACTTGACCACCCACAAGAAGGTGAACCCACCTTCGGTCAAACCACATGCTATTTCTTTCATTTGCTCCAGTCCAGGCTGTGTCATGCTCCCAAACGATAAGTAAACAACCGACCCTTTTGGCTTCCCGTTTAGCCAGTTCATGCATTCGATACTCTTCGGGTTAAACAGATTGATTATGTAGTCTTTATCATCTAACAAACGCTTGTCAAGGTACATTGATGGAAGTGTTGGGCCAACCGTTCTAACGCGCCACAGCTTTGCCATCCAATCAACCACCTACACAAACGACGATCAAAGATAAAAACGTATATTTTATCTCTATTGGGTCGAACAAAAAAAGTCAAATCAATCAAAATTCACTAGAAATGTATTTTTGATACTTATAAGCGCCTCAACTTAAAATAGTTGGAAACTTATGAGAAAAGTGTTTTGTGTCAACCCTACCCGATCCGTTCTTCTTTGATTTGTACAAAAGAACTTGATCTGACTTGCTCCATTTGCTACTTTTACATTGTAAGTAATTGTTTTTTAGAAAACAAATGCATACCTCTTCCTCCAATTTGTAAAACGAGTTGAAAAGCACCCAATCTGCCTGATCAATGTTGGTAAACTGGCTAAAAAGTAGATCACAAACAGCTGGAAATAAGCCGAATCTGTGCACAAATGAAGGAGTCTCATGGTTCTTGAGCTGCGGTAATCCTGGAAGTGAAACTACCGAACCCGCCAATGGGATGGTAAGAAGCTTTCTATTGACATGATAATAAACACTGTTTACAGCACAAGTTTGAGTAAAGAAGGCAGCTGCGATCAACCCGAATCTTTTTGCGACATCGAGACCCCAGGGCAAAAACCCGTCATAAATAAGGGCATCAGGACGTTGTAGTCGTAGAACAAGATCAGATAATGACTTTGGTCCCACTTCCCGAAGCTTTGGAAAGTAAACATCTGGTGGCACGATTTGATCAGGGCCATTGTTGTCGAACCCATCAGAGAATGTTTCGAAGGTGATCATGGTGTTTTTGTCAGTGGTGACAGATTTTGTGAAGGAAAAAGTTGTTGCGAATGTTGTTTTGATGCCTTTTGCGTCCAAGCGTTTGCAGAACTCGAGCATCGGGTTAACATGGCCTTGAGCGGGGTATGAAATGACGAGAACATGAGGCTGTTTTTGGGATGAACTCATCTTGTTGAGTTGAAACTTTGTTAAAAATCTGAGATAAATGCATTGGATTTGTAGATTTATAGGATTTAATATAGTAAATTCCGCCATTGCATTTTGTATGCATACATCTTGAAGTTTGTTTTGGCTATAATATCAAGAACACATTAATATATTTATACACAGAAATGTTTGATACATAAGTATTTTAATAAGACAACAAACTTATATAACTCTTTATTACATATAGCGCAACTTATCGTGACATCATTAATCTTGATTCATATTTTCTATAAGTACAAACAAAAGGAAGACACACAAACCAACTTTAACACTTAAACATAAGTATCAGATACTATATGACTCAAACTATTTACTAAACTAGTGTCATATGACACGAGTGTACGTGGATCCGCACATGAACAGATTAATATATTAGTATTGATTAGCGGGTCCTTGACAACGAGGCAAAGGACCCCCACATAACCCTGGGTTACCTGCATAACTCTCTACTGATATGTTAGCATTTTTAAAAACTGGAACCTGTCCATACAAGCTATTGTTTGCAACATTAAACACCCGAATTCGAGTAAGTTGCCCTAACGCTACAGGAATCTGACCAGAAAACCGATTGTTATCGAGTTTGAGGACATTAAGGAATAAACAGTTTGCAAGGTCTTGAGGAATCGGACCCGAGAAATTGTTTGATGATAGATCAAGAGATGTCATATAAGGTAACATCTTGGATATGTTGTTTGGAAGATTTCCAAACAAATGGTTTCCTGAAAGGTCTAATCCTGTCATTGAGGTATAGTTTGCAAGCCCAATGGGCAACATGCCCTTGAGTCCTAAGTTTGCGAGCTTGATGTTATAACCCTGTTCTCATTTTGGTTCCAACATACAACGCCAATGAATATACAAATGTGTCCTTGAGTAATATTACTAAAATCCCATGTAGATAACACGTTTTTGGGATCTTCCAATGAATCTTTAAGGGCTTTTAGGCAACTGATATCGCTATCAGCACCTTTGGTGAATGTGAAGCATGTAAGCATCAAAAAACATGCAATGATTACATGTTTGATGCTCGGTGCCATTCAACAAGAAGGTTAAAGGTTTATGTTGGGAAATATGAAACCTGTAAAGAACAAAATCAATAAAAATGAACCCACAAGAATGAAACAGGAACCTAGATTGAATAGGGATTTTGAAAACAATGAAACCAAAGACCTAACTCAACGTGCCATGTTGTATTAAACGGGTTGTGTCCAAAATAACATACCTACTGAAGTAACTGAACCAAACATGATATGCTTTATTAAACATGTCACTTTTTTTTACATCTTGACACAAACATCTTCAATAAACGGGTTACACGAAAAGTCATATTTGACACGATAAAATGCAATCAATTCAATCACACAAATGACATGTTCAACACACTTAAATGTAAACAGTTCAATAGCAAATTATGAAAATCTTGATAAATTTGATATTAGAATTAAATTTTATTTAAACTTCTTATAATATTAAGGTTGACTTATATAAATATTGTGATCTCTAATCAACAAAATTATAACTTTTAACATTGTGATCTCTGAACAATAAACCCGTGAATTTTAAAACAACACAAAAATATTATTAGATAAATAGAATCATGCTCGAAGAGTATTCTAACCTATGAATTGAAAACTTCATGTTCTAAGGAAAAATGTAATTTTACATGTTTAGCGAGGGTTATAGGCAATTTCTTCAAATACGAGTTAGAACCCAAACAATCAGAACCTAATAATCAACAATAGCTTGTTACAACTACACAAAACCCTTAAATTATACTCAAACTGGTCTTAAAAACTCATATATCATATGGGTTGGATAATAAAAATACAAAATATAAATCACTATATACTTCTAAATACTGAAATAACTTATTATACATAAAACAAGTACAGTAGATTTAATATATATAGTACATTTCTATTTGCAAATGAGAAACTAATTAAGAAAAAATGAATTTTTTGAATAAACAATGAATTTTTTGATTAAACAAAAATTGAAACAGTAGTAATAAAAGCCTGAATAAAATTACTGTATTAATTACTATTTATCATAAAAATGATGAAAATAATTTAAGTGGGAAAATGAAAATTTTGATGCTCTAGAATTGTGCAAAAGTGTCCAATAGTAAGATAAGATTTGATTTCATATAACTCATTTAGGAAGTTAAGATATAGCAAACTCTAATCGAAGATTTGTTGAATCAACAAAACTTACATAGAATTAAGCATGAACAGGTGAAAATATCAGAAAATCTGTTGTAATTTGTGGATAATAATTTACATGAAATTGAAAGTGTATGAAAGACAAAATAATTATGAAGATGAAGAACAATAGAACATACAATGGGGGAACTGAAGATCTTGTGGAACAGAGGATGCCTGAGTATTATGATGAAATGATATTATTAATACTTAATAGTGTGTGGTCAAATAAGCAATTTCCTTAGAAACTTCAAGCGACGACCTCACCTAAAGCATAGAAACTTTCATACAAATATTATTTATTTTTGTGAATTTGGACTTGAACAAAGTGAGTTTGAAGATTATATTGATTATTTTATTTGCCCCTCAATTTTACATGGTCACATTTTCTTCTCCCATCGTCACTGAAAGCTTTTGGTATATATAAAAAAGGTTATCTGAAGTTAAATATCTTTTTTGAACGGCAAATGTTCGACGCTGCTTCGAAGAATATGTGTTATTTTAATCGGTCCCACCTATCCGTTTTCCAGCCGGGATCGCACTCTTAACCCCCTCAGGAGGAAACTTTTTGATCAAAGTGAGACTTGAACATATGACCTCCCCTTATTTACATATTATGGGTATCTCACCTTAATCAGTTGGGTTAAAAATCATTAGTATGTGTAGTTAAATATCTAAAAGGTAAACTTTTATAGTTTCATGGAGTAATAAATTTCCTTATTTAATGCTGTCATTTAATGGTGTTCGTTGGCTCTCATGAACATTGATGTGAAGAAGGGAAGACTGAGGTGGAAGAGAAGAAAGATGTCAAGAACATCGCCTGCTCCTAATGTTGAAGTTTTGTGTGCAAGTTTGTCACAAAAAAAAAAACATATTTATTTGGTTTTTGGTTAACTTTTCGTTTATTTTGGTTTCCATACTCAAGCATAACTGAGTTATAAATTCAGTTTAATTGGTTGAATTTGTTTTGTTTAGACATGTTTTCAGTTCAGTTCGGTTTGGTTAACAAATTATAGGCTAAAAACATTCAATAACCAAATAAATCGAATAAACCATTAACCAAAGAGTTGAACACCCCTACCATGTATCATGTATGGATTAATATTATAAAACTCTTTGATGCAAATGTGGTTATGTATTGTGAGAGAAAGTTTAGTCATGTAAGCGTCACGTACACAGTAAATGTGGTCACACTCACTAAACATGTAATGTGGCTTTGGTGAGTGTGACTAGTTTTTGTAATTGTTAATTAATCATTATCATTAATCATTTATAAGGATTTTTTTAATCTTTTTTTTTTCATTCAATGGAGCCAATGGCTCTTTTCCTTGCCCTAATGAGCCATGCATCAACAACTTTTTTTCCTTGCCCCCAAGCTCATGAGCAGGCTCACGCCTTCACCTCACGCCCCTTCCAATGTCAAGGGAGTGGAGTGACATGTAATGGTTGGATGTTGGTCCAGCCTACTACGAGGTTCCATGCCTATAAGCCACTTACATGTCACTCACGAACAACACTCATGGTGGTATTGTTGGATATCGTGTATTAATTTTAACAATTATAACCATTAACTTTTAGTAAAAAAAATCGAATCTTTATCATATTTACAACAGAAACACTACACGATTAATAATTTAATATACCTTAAATTAGGCATTCAATTACACATCGTTTCTGTCTATTCCTGTTACAGTAAGACACACTTGTTTTTGTATGGATCTTACTAGCGAAAAGGCATTGAAAGTGTTACGCCTTCTTTCTTCTTTCCAATTTATTTCGGGAGGGAATTGAAAACATCTTTCCCTTGAAAGCGATCGATCTTGATTGAGTTGACAAGTCATCGCTAGCTCTTAGTACTAAAAAATGCAATGATCTATTCCACAAGTCAAGCATAGAGAGAAGATATGCGTGCTTCTTCTTCATAAAAGAGAACTCCGCTTATAGAATGCAAGCGGACAACAATACAATCACAACCATAATGTGTTAAAGCTTTTACCTATAATGATCAAACCATAGCTTCACATTTTGGATTCAACAATGGTTTCACTGGTTAACCGGATCACCAAATCAAATAAGGCTTGCAACAATTGCAACACGCAGCAAATCAATCCGGAAACTGCGACAATGGTTTAGGGAGGTGATGATGGATTATGGTGGTGGTTGTGAGGTCGCAACCATGAGATCCCAAGGGGGTCGACGACTTGGGCTAGATATTAGGGTCAGGCTTTTTCAATAGGTGTCCTTAAGTTTAAATCTAATCCCTTATTTATATTAAAACTATCTACAATTTAAACCCCGAGTAATTAACATGTAATCTCTTTTGATAATTAATATTTAATTTATGGTTTTAATTAAATTTGAATAAATAAACCTATAATCGTTTAATCATTAAACCATTTAAACCATTTCTATTAATTATTTCACCGAAAGATAAACCCTTGATTATATGTTCACTAAATAATCAAAAATCATTATTTAGCGTCATGTTTCGTGAACTATAACGTGTAACTTTTAAACGTTATTATTTTGTTGTTGTTCAAAGTGTAACTATTTGAATCGTACCTCGATAACACCATTGTATTATCAATAATCAGACATCTAATATACAACATGTATAACATATGGTCTTGCATTTATCACTTATAGACGGTACTTTTATTTGGATTCACTCAAATGATTATGGCTACTCTAGACCTGCCACTAGGGTTTAACCTAAGCCTTCTTATAAGATGAAACCCTATTCTACATCTTAAATAATCTTTTTTTCTCTTCTTTTACCTTATCCTTTAAAACAATAGACATCTATCACTATGTACACAAATCTTATTTTTGTATATACAAACTTGTCGGTTCTTGATACTTCTCATATGGCATGTTAACTTGATCATAATAGTGTGCGTGGGCCTTCGGCACCATAGACATTATAATGGGACGTTGATGTTAGCAACCCTTATTTTGGCTCGAAAGAATAAAGAGTGGCAAATTGATAACCAAACCATCTAGGCAACTCCAAACCAAAAGAGTCTTAACCTACATTTTTGCTTAAATCTTAATACGACCTTCATTCCTTTGTAGGTTTTTATAATAGGCGCTTAGCAAATTTGATCAATATGTAAGAAGTAACACTAACCTTTACATCAAGTGCATGTTTGAGATTGTTTATTTTCCCTCGACTTTTGACTTATTAACTTTTGAGAAGTTAATAAGTCAAAAAAGTGTTTGCCAAACCCAAAAGAACTTTTCAAACTGACTTTTTATATAGGGTAAAAAGAAGGTTTTAAAAAGTAAGAGATTACTTATTGACTTTTAAAAACTACTTATGATCCAATTTTCTATTATACCCCACTCTACCTCCTATTAACAACTCTCATTGTTTTTAAAAGTATGTATTTTCTTGTTATTTTATAACATTTTAGTTTATAAGCTAATCAAACACTTTTTTAAAAGCTCCTTTCGAAAAGTTATAAGTTAATAAGTTCTTTTTGTCAAAAGTTCCTTTTCAATAAAAAAAATAAGCAATCCCAAACATGGTCCAAATTGATATGGACAAAAAATGTGCACCTTGCAAGTTAGTCATGAGTTGTTGCCGTTCTCATCATCATGACTGCCACTAGTGGTGCACATCCAACCTGGTTACCCGACTCGACCCCAACCCAACCCGGTAGCTCCCCAACCCATGTCCAACCTGATTCAACCTGTAGAGTTTAAGCCGGTTTGTCCCCTCCACACCATAATCCGGGTTCAACCTGGTTTTTTCCTGTAACATTCTTGAAAATCCAATATATTTTATTGATTCTGTTATTTAATATGATACTTGCTTAACTTAGTTTAAGATACAAAAATAAGAAATGGTGCTACGATAGTATAATAATCAAATTAGAATCGTCACAACATGAACCATTTCACGGTATTTTATATGAACCTTAACAATTCTATGGCATTAATATGTATTACGACTTAATATTTCACTATATTTCATCGAACCATCGAGCATTGGTGATTTAACCGATGCGAGTCGTTAAGAACACCGACCACATTTCACAAATTACGATACAATATCAACATCAAATACCAAACTTAAAGTCAATATTTTATGTCAACAATGAATGATCTACATGAGCATGGAATAAGGATTTACGCTTATATTTATATGAATATAAATATAAAACCACCACCTTTTTAACAAAACACACATAACACACCGAATACTAACTTGCACTGGTCGAAAATAAATGCAAGCTTAAGATTAGATAATATTACTAGAACCCTTAAATGGATTACAAAAATATATAAGTTTAAGTTGTAAGAATTATAATGAAAGTATTTATATTAACGCCGTTCTATTTTTACGATAACATAAACGAGATAGTTAACCTAGTTAACTAATCAAATAACCTATTTTAAACATCTTATACCTACAAATCATTAAAATATATGACAATCATCATCTTTTATCACTCAAAATTGGCCCCCTCTCCATAATATCTCATAAATGTCATTGCCATCCATATCTATCCTAATGATGATGATATTTACATTGTTGCTTGCAAGACTAACCAAGACTACAAGGCCCCTCTTGTGGGCATCTTTCAAACGTGAGTATCACAACTCTTTCATTATTCTTTTTCCTACCATACCTCATCTTCTTAATTTTATAATGCCTGTATATATACCTCCAATGTGTAAAACAAGAACACTTCAACAACCCCCCATAATCCACTACTTAAAATCAACCATCTCCATCCCCTTGTGCCCCGCTCTATCTTGACAAAAAGGGCAGCCCAGAAGCTGCCAATGAACACAGCAAACCGCAACACTCTTGCAACTTTGTTCAAGCTTCGTTTCTTGCCAACGTTGAGGTATTCATTCACTTACACATAATCAATACTTAATCATGTTTAAGAAAATGAAATTATGAATATATACATTTGATTAAGTCATCTAACATTCAAGAAACAAGTGCATTACTTGTTCACATAAAAAAATTATGGCTTAAGCGTTGCTTGATTTATTATATAGATTCTGTTAAAAAATTTCCTTAACTTTAATAGGTCATAACTTGGTCAAAACAAAACCAAAATGAACGATTCTTAGCCTAAAATTAAGTTCAAATAAACATCTTTCCAACCATAGTAAACTCAAAACTTTTCGTTAATATTTAGACACTCAAAAGTTAAGTACAAGACGAAATGTCAAACCTAGATTTTTTCGGCAGAATACTTAGGTCGACTTTGGGAGGGCATAACTCCCTCAATTTTTACCCAATTATCTTGCTTCTTTTTTTGTGAGTTAGTGTTATGAGTTATCTTTAAAACCCAAGTGGTCTCACTTAAAATGTTTAAGTTTTCAACCCCTAACCAACTGAAACATTTTTGAGACTCCAGAATATATCTGCACATAGTTTTGAAAGAATATATTATTTTTGGACTACTAAATAAACTCTATAAAATGTTAAACTTATTTTTAGAGTAAGTTAAAACTCATATGTAAGTATGGTAAAAATCCCACATTTTATTTAGTACATTTGGTTAATTAAACCTTAGCGCAAAACGACTCGTAAAAATGCAGAGATCAAGCAAACAAACTTTAAACCACAAAATGCCATATAATCACATGGAAACTTATAATTATGACAAAATATACTCATTTCATAATATGTATATATGTTGACATACTTATTCTTAAATATTAAGTACATAATCGAATATTACCAACGGTTCGTAAAATATGCAAAACCTTAAATTTGGATAAGTTACTTTTCAATTAGTAATTTAAAACTAAAACTTATATTATGTAAAACTTGACTCGTCACTTCGTTTAACGACTTACTAATGGGAACGCAAACCTTCTTTCACCACCACATATATATGTAGGAACTACTTCGGTTAAAGTTCAATCGATCTTGTTTCACGTGATATGTATCCAAACCAACAATCTGTGAGTTCTCGTAGCCCCTTTTTACTTTTACTAATTTCGGAGGAGAAACATGTTACTTAACGACTTTACAAGAATCACTACTATTATGTCTTATGTTTATACACATTTTGACGATGAATGTTTATTTATTGGGTTGGACTTACTAATACCTCGCTATCTTACACAAGTACTTAACTCCGGGTTGGAGACGCAGCTTTAATATAGATAGTTCTATCGGGACTGGCAATCCCCATTCTCTCGACTGATTGGAACGCGTAAATCCACAGTCATCAATATTGAATGGTTATTACCACGCAGACTATAACTTGACTTTTTCTCTATACTTGGAATAAGTATCGGACGAGGCGCGCAGTCAAAGGCTTAGTTGTGGACTCATAAATACATTTCATCTTACTTGTATTATGGCTACTTTACATAATGAGTTTTTGATTCATACTTGACTACTTACTTTGCAACAATTTATCGAGTCTCAAACCTACGAGCTCACCAACATTATTGTTGACCCATTTCTAACATGTTTTTTCAGGAAACTAACAAGGTTAGCTTTGGACATTATCATACATGGCACGACTAGGACACACACGGAGATTATCTTGTATAGGCTTAGGAAATCCAGGCTCAAATGTATAAATCTTTGAAACTTGTACCCTAATACATTGTTGCCATTGTTTATTTTGAATACATGATTAGATTTAAATATCGTATTACCATGTGTTCAAGATATCCATTTACGTCATCTCCTTGTGATTCCGCCATCGGCGAGGGGTGTGACATTTCCCGACCCGGTTTAAACCCAATATAAACCTATTATTTTACCATTTTGTCCTCTTGAAACCGGGTTGGATCCGACCTGAAACATGATCAAACTCGGTTTGGATTCTCTTACCACAACCCTACCCGATTTCAAGTTTCTACCTGGTTTGTGCACCTCTAGTTGCCGGCTTACCATTGCCACACCTCTATCATAGACAACACCACACCGCCACCGCCATACCCAGCATCATTTGCTGTCATAAAAGCAAATATAACCAGTGAACACATTTGATATGTAAACCTATTTTTTTTTTATCAAAACTTATTTTGACAGGCCTAAATTTACAACTTTTTAAATGAATTGGTCTAAATTGTTATTCATCGTTTTTTCATAGTTGTTAAATGTGATATTATAAAATTTTTAGAGTAAAAATTAAAATATCGGTAAGTAAATATCCTAAAGTGTAAACCAAAATGAAATGAATATTGAAATAAGAACACTTTAGGTATTTCAAAATATCAAAGTCCTTGTTTAAAGCAAAGAACGACAAAGAAAATGACTCCTCGTCGTCTCTCACTTCTTACTATTTCAGTTCCAAGGAAGGAGTGGTGTTTACGATGAAGGATGGTGGTTTATGTGGGTCCAGCCCTGAACTTATAACTAATTTTAATAAGATAACATAAACTCATAACTGTTTATTACATAAAGTGTCATGTACTTAAAAAGTACAACCAAAAGAAATCACAAAATAAATATAAGGTATTAGATGCTATATGACTCATAAACTATTTTCTAAACCAGTGTCACATAACATGAGTGTATGTGGGTCTGCCCCTAAACTGATTTATATATTAGTGTTGATTGGTGGGTCCCTCACAACGAGGCAAAGGACCATCACATAA
Organism: Flaveria ramosissima; assembly: GCA_025215565.1. Taxonomy (NCBI): domain Eukaryota; kingdom Viridiplantae; phylum Streptophyta; class Magnoliopsida; order Asterales; family Asteraceae; genus Flaveria; species Flaveria ramosissima. The sequence continues at coordinate 57,866,901 of CM046029.1, read as the reverse complement.
CCCTGGGTTACCTGCGTAACTCTCTGTTGATATGTTGGCATTTTTAAAAACTGGAACCCGTCCATACAAGCTATTGTTTGCAACGTTAAACACCCGAATTCTAGTAAGCTGCCCTAACGCTATAGGAATCTGGCCAGAAAACCGATTGTTATCGAGCTTAAGGACATTAAGGTATGAACAGTTCGCAAGGTTCCGAGGAATATGTCCTGTGAAATTGTTTGAGGATAGATCAAGAGATGTCAAATAAGGTAACATTTTGGATATGTTGTTTGGAAGATTTCCAAAAAAATGGTTTCCTGAAAGGTCTAACCCCGTCAGCGAGGTACAATTTGCAAGCCCAACAGGCAACAAGCCCTTAAGTCCTACGTCTGTAAGCCTGATGTTTAAAACCCTGTTCTCATTAGGGTGCCAACATTCGACGCCTATGAAACTGCAAATGTGTCCTTGGGTAATGTTACTAAAATCCCATGTAGATAACACGTTTTCGGGATCTTCGATTGAATCTTTGAAGGCTTTTAGGCAACTAATATCGGTTTCAGCACCATTGATGTATGTGAAGCATGTAAGCATCAAAACACATGTAACGATGACTAGTTTGTGGCTCGGTGCCATTCAACAAGACGGTTAAAGGTTTGTATAGTGAAATATGGAACCTGCAAAGAAGAAATCAATAAATATGAACCCACAAGAATGTAAAAGGAACAAACCCAACGTGTCGCGTTGTATAAAACGGGTTAAGTTTGACTCGACACGTTTAACACACCTAGTGAACCAAACATGGCACATTTAATTAAACATGTCATTATCTTAAATATTAACACAAACATATTCAATAAACGGATTACATGACACACCACGTTTAACATGATTAAATACAATCAATAACATGTTTAACACGATTATACATAAACAATTCAATAACAAGATATGAAAATCACTAAAAATTTGATATTTTACGTAAATCTTTTGTCTAAGAAGTTTTTCAATATTAAGGTTAGTTTATATAACACCATTCGATATCTTATAACAATATAAAAAACTATTAACTTTGAAATTTGTGATTTCTGATTGTTTATAATTTGGGGGTATTTGGATGAGAGTATTCAAAGTGATCATCGAAACCTAAACAATCAGAATCAAATCATCAACAATAACTCGTTACAGCTCCACAAACACCCCTAAATTATACTCAACTTTGAGTTCATGAAATCCAATTACGAAGTAAAGATACTGCAAACCCTAATCGAAGATTTGTTGAATCAATAAAATTAACATAGAATTATGAAGATGAAGAACATACAATGGAGAAATTGAAGATCTTGTGGAACAGAGGACACCGGAGTGAATTATGATGGAGAAGATGAAGTAATATTATTAATAGTGTGGTCAAATAAGTGATTTCCATAGAAACTTCGAGCGACGACTTCACCTAAAGCGTAGAAACTTTCATACAGATATTATTTCTTTTTGTGGAATTTGGACCTGAAGAAAATGAGTTTGATGATCATTTTATTTATTTTATTTGCCACCCCAAGCCCATTCAAATTCAAACAAGTTATTTAAAAGTTAAATATCTAAAAGAGTAAACTTTGAATATGAAGGTGAATTTCGTTTATAAAAGTGATTGTAACGGGTCCGTTGACTCTCACAGATGTTGATGTTAAAGAAAGAAGGTTAAGGTGGAAGAAAAAGATCGAATAACATCGTCGGCTCCTAATGTTGAAGTTCATGTGCAAGGTCGACAACTTATGTGATAGGCCGGGCAGAGGCTGATAGCCCGCCTCGTTTTCCATCAGTAGTGTTAATTTTGGTATGATACATAATTTTTTATAATATTATTGGGCTCCCCTCCTCCTAAAACAAAAATATTTAAGCTCCGCCATTGATGAGATGCAAAGAAGAGAGGAGGGTTTTTTGGCGATGTTTGGGTTTGTGAGGTTTTCATCGAAAAAAAATTGCAGCGCAAGTCCTTGTAAGGCCTCGTTCCCGGGACGCTTACAGCTGGTCATTCATCGCACATAAAACAAATAATACCCTTTGACTTTCATAAAATATTGCAACGGAAACATTTAAAACTTCCTTCCATTTCAATATAATAGCTTTTACCAAATAATACATCATTAACCAGTTACAAAATACAAGTTTGCATTACATCACAAAAGCATTATAAATGGATGCCATCCCAAAAGAGTCGAGTAGCCTCGCAGTGCCATCCTCAGCAATCATTACCTGCCAACTGGAAACACAAAAAAATTCAGCGTTGTTGAGTGAGTTCTAGTTTTATAATAAAACATACTTTACTTTCATTAAAACCTTTCGTTTCCTCATGCGATCATACATCATACGTATACACAGATAATATCATTATTATCTTCATCATTCATTCATACTGTAACTTTTAGATTCTTTAATCATTACAACTTTTCCCTTTTCCATCAACCATAAACCTTACCCTTCTGTTCATGGTATTGGACCTAGGCCTATCATAAACCTTCTATAATGGTGCACCGCACCTCATGGCCACATCACCTAGGATAAAGTTTAGGTGTACTATGCAATACCTTTCTGTTCATGGTTCTGGACCTAGGACTATCGTAGACCTTCTATAACGGTGCGTCGCACCTCGTGGTCATAGTACCTAAGGTATGCAGCAATAGTTCTATACAAATGGTCAATCACAAAGAAAGACCCCGATGTGCATACCATGCCTGCAAGACTTTCTTTATTTTCATTACTCATTAATGCATGCATTCTTACTTCATGTTCCTCTTTTCTTTATCTTTCACTTTACGTTACATAATACTTCATTTTATTCATTAACATGACACGTAAAGCCACAAGAAAGATAAACATACATGCAGGACCGTTTAAGGGCTTAACCACAATTACAACACAACAACACAATGAGGAGAATAACTAATCTCTAATCAAACAGTGAACTGGGTAACCAAAGTGATACAAAGAACACAAGTAAAGTAAAGAGACAGAACAAGAGAGTATGGGTTTCAAGGAGGCAGTATATTGCTTTCTCAAGTTCTTTTACAAGTGTTACAAAGCATAAAGAAAAGATACAAGAACTTGAAATACTTATACTACAACCTACAGCCGGCCATACTTTGAAGGCCAGCTGGATACAATTGACTAGACACTAACAAAATCAATTGTAGGATCAAAAGGCATATCTGCCTTTTGACCTTGTGACTATGACATGCCATAGCTCACATCCTTTTACAATACAAAAAGGATAAAGTACATAAAGTAGAAAGTTGAATACTCAAGACCTCAATGTACAGTTACCAAAAGCAAGGCCCTTTTCACCAACTCATGTAAGTTGGTGACTTTACAGAGATGCAGCGGAAAAGGTGCTTTATGGAACAGTACATCAGATAAAGCATGTGTACTAAAAGTCTTCGGAAGAAATCTGTCTTCATAGGATGAGGCTTCGGAAGACTTTGTCTCTGAAGCTTCGGAAGACTTCATGTTTGGCTTCGGAAGATATTGGTCTTGGCTTCGGAAGATTTTACACTTAGAGTATTTTCTAATGCTTTGTGTAAAACTTCCGAAGCATTCTTCACTTCAGTACTTAGTGCATGTTGCTGAGACACTTAAGCTGTTTTGGGTTGCATCAGACTTCAGGAATCCTTACAAACTCCCCCTAGGCTGATGCTACCAAAACACTTAGAAGATCTTCAAATGTTGGTAGTCTTCAGTACAATCAGGACCATTCCTTTCTTCATGAGATGGTCAGGATCATCAAGACTTTCATAATATCTTCTCATCTCAAAGAGATCATGCAGAGGTAAGTTGATTATGTCTTGCCATGAGTAGACATTCTCAACACCTTGATCTCTGATAACAGTCCATCTCTCTGGATTTGTAGAGTAAGTCCAGGACAAGATGGGTGTCTCACTAGTTAGAGGAGCCACTTGAATAGGAGTTGATTGGGCTGCCTCATCATGCACTTCCTCAGGTTGATCTGATTCAGCCTGAGGTGCAGAGGTAGATGACTTTGGCTTCTTCTTCTTTGTCTTTGGTTTAGAAGCCATCCTCTTCTTCCTCTTGGTTGTCTTTAACTGAGAAGACTGGTCTGCAGCACCATGTTGATCATCAGTGTCTTTCTCAGTTGGGTGTTCCTCCCTCACAGGTTCAGAAGGAGAGGGAGTTTGACCCTGCCTAGGATCAGAAGATGAAGCTTGCTGGGGCTCAGCTGGAGGTGCTGGTTGAGGTGTCTCTGGTTGCTCAAACTTGACCTCCACTTCAGGTGGGACTTGACTTGGAAGAGAGTGCAAGTCAATAAGTTCTCCACTCTTAATCTTCTGCTTGATCACCCTAATATGCTCATCCATGGTGGATAGAGACATGGGGCCAAGTCTCCTTCCGGAGAATCCATACAGCTTCAAGAAGCTCACCATTCTTTGTCTGTCAGCAGACTTCTTTGCATTCTTTTGAATGGTGGCCCTTGACTTTGCAGCTTCTTCCCTTAGTTTCCTTTTGGTTGTCTTTCTTTCCTTGACTAACTCAAGCTCAAGTTGTTTAAGTACTCGAACTCAATGAAGTCATAGGACAAAGGGAGAAGTGCATCTGCCTGATAGAAGCCTGTGGCACTCAGGTAGTTGATCATCTGATCCTATCTTCCTCTTTATCTACCTGAGGTTCTTGTGGAGCCACATCTTCCTGTGCAGGACTTTCTTGAACTGGTGAGAGAGTAGGAGCATGCTTGTAAAGTCTTTTCTGTCTCTTCTCCTCTTTGAGTTGGAGAAGTATCATTGCATCCTCTTTCTCCTTCAACTCTCTTGACACTTCTCTGTCAGCCAGTTCATTTAGTTCTTCTAAGGGGAGGGAGATGATCTCATCAATGTCATAGTTCCTGGTCTGTAAGTAGGTAATCCTGACTGCCCTTAACTCATCATCCTGAGTATTTGGTCTGGGGGCAGCCCTGATTGCAGCTTGCATGAAGCTAGATGACCCAGTGGAACTTTCTCCCCTTAGTCTCCTTTTCCTCTCTCTCTCTTCCTCCTCAATTTCCTCAGGAGTCATTATCCTTTTCCCTTTGTCACCAACAGACCTTTGTGACTCAGGGAGGATTGAAGCTTGGCCTTCATTGCTTGGAGTAGCTTCCATGCTCTGGCCAGAGAGAGGCTGAGAAACACCTTCACCAGCAGGTGTCTCAGATGGAGTTTGGACCTCAGCAGCAGTTGTTGATGATGAGACAGGGGTCTCAGGTTCTGTCACTGGGCCTTCAGTCAAGGTTTCCCCTATGAAACTAATCTTAGGGTCCACCTCAACATCCAGTTGACCGATGACATTGCCTGATTCCCTAAGTCTCCTTCTTAGAGAGAACTCTGCCATGATCCTGTCTTGGATTCTTTGAGCCAGCCTGTCAGCTTGTCTTGAATTGCTTGGATTGACAAGTGGCAGGTTGACTAAATCCAGTCTTTCATAGAAGCTCAGGCTTTGGAATTGAAAAACTTCTTGTTGGCCTTGAACTCTTTGAAGTATGAGGGCTCTTCTGTCATCATCATACCTCCACCTTATGATTTGATTGCTAGTTCCTAGTGGTGGAGATGAGACAGCCCTTGGTATGCCTTCCTCAAAGAGACTCCTGATGAGAGAGTCTATAGAGTCCACATTAATGTGAACTTGAGGAAGTTGCTGAGAATGCACAACAGCAAGTGAGGATGGTGAGTCCTCTATGTCCATTCTCTCTGAAGAACTCCCAGGTTCTGTGGTTGTAACAACTTTCTCCCCCTTTTTGGTAGCATCACCCACTTGCATAGGTGAGCTGGAGGATAAGTCAATCACTTCCACAGGTTCTTGTGTTCCTGGTTGAGCTCTCCTTAAAGGTCTCCCAGCTAGTTTTTCCTGCAGATATGAAATCTGGAGTTGCTGATCATTGACCCTGTTTTGTAAGGTAGTCACTTGAGATTCCAAGTGACTAACCTTAGAGACTAAGTAGGTGCATGTTTTTGACAGTTTTTGCACCTTTAGTCTCAAATTCCCCTCATCTTCATCAGAAGATTCATTGGGGGATGAGATGATTGGACCAAAGTCCTCTCTCTCACCACCAGCTTGAGTTTCTTGGCTGCTGGTTTTCCTCTGCTCACTGGCAGCCTCAGTTGAGATGCCAATGGGCTGAGTTGCCATGGTTGAGGTCTTAATGATGTAATCACTTTCAAAAGTGAGAGCCTCTTCCATATGGACATCCTGAACAGGTTCAGAAGTGTCCACCTCAGTAATAGGTGACTGATGGGGGATAGACTGAGGAGAGTCAGAGGTACTCATCTCTCTTTGAGTAGGGGAGGAGAAGAGAGACTCATGGTACTCACTGAATCCTAAGTCTTCATCAGTGTAAAAGGATAGGTTGGGAATTGGTTGGTTGAGATCCAAAGGCTGGGGATGGTAGCTGTCCCCTGAAGGTTGTCCACTTGAGTGTTGAGACTCAGAGTGAAGGCTTAAGGTTGTTGGGCTATTGAGCTCATCAGGGTGAGCTTGAGGAACCTCAGCCCTGATAGGTGAAGTAATGGGAGTGGTTTGCTCCTCAGGAGAAGTGGGAGCTCTAGTGTCCACTTCTTCCTGTAAGGTTGAGTATTTGGGGGCCTGCACAGACTCAATAGTCTGAGCAGGGGTTCGTTTGGATTTTCTTTGGTAGGTGAGGGTGATTTCTGGTCTTTTTAATGGTAGGGACAAAAGAGGTGTGGGTTCAACACTAGCTTGTGTTGCTAGGTTGTCACCTTGAGCAATGAGCTCTAACATTTTTGGGACTAGGGCTGTTTCTACCCCAGAGAAGCCTACAGTTGGCTTCTTCATTATTTTAAAGATGCCGGGCTTCATCTGTCCCAATTTAAGAATATTACCTGTTTCCCTCAACTGTGAGCCCAGTTCACAGTTGAGAATGTGTTGAACATATCTAGGAAACATGTAATACTCTAAGGAGTCTAAGTTTGCAAGTAAATTAGTATAAACAAATTGTGAATACCTGAACTTGACCCCTTGAACCATTCCATGAACTATGAAGGAGAGATCCTCAGGAATCTGGTCCCATCCACCATGCTTGTTTGACAAGCTGTGGATAACCACATGGAGCAGGAATTTCCATTGGGATGAGACCTTCCCTTTCCTAAAGGTCTTTACAGAGAAATCTCCCTCATAGCCCATCTGCTCAAAAGAATGATTTACAGCTTCTTTTGGGAAGGACACCTCACCTTCTTCATCATCCAGCTGTAGATGTTGGTTAATGATGGCCGGAGTGATGAAGACTGTCCTCCCTTGCACTGTGGCAGACAGTGCCTTCTCCCCATCCATAATGACCTCTTGGCAGGTCTTCCAGAATTCAAGCAACTGATCCTCATATAGAGGAGGATCAATGGTCAGGGAGGTGAAGTAGTTTGACAGAGTCAAGAATTGGCAAATCTCTGAGAAACTTGCATCTTTCTCAGAGCTTAACAGAGCAACTTGATTATGTTGCCTGTGTAGTTGCATGGAGAAATCAGGGTTGTTTCTGCGGTTAAGGTTGGCCATTTTAGAAGCTTAAGGGTGAAGAAAGGTAGAAAGCAAAGGCGGTTTAGAGAATTAGGTTAGAGAAACAGTAGAATTGAGGAAGATAGTGGGAAAGAGGGGGAACCGTTGGGTATTTATATGAAAAGGGATTTGAACCAAAGTTAATGAAAGAGGATAAACTTTGAAATCCGAAAGTCGGTCCCACCTCTGAAAAAGTAGTTTACTTTTGCTCAAAAAGTAGTTTTCTTGGAATTCGAAAAGCTTCCGAAGTTTATTTGTCTTCGGAAGTTTTGATTTAAAAAGCTTCCGAAGCTAAAATGGCTTCGGAAGATTTTCCTGAGAGTCTTGATAATTTATGCTTCGGAAGAGAAATAAACCCTTGAATGCTTTGTATGAAAATAAACAAAGCTTCCGAAGGTTAATTTTGCTTCGGAAGGAAAAGGTTCTTGAAAATAGATAAGTGTCTGAGATAAGAATTTTAAGCTTCGGAAGATGAACTTTACTTCTTCCGAAGGTAAAATCTCTTAGACAGTTATTTATTTTAAAGACATGTTTTTCTTCCGAAGATAAAATCTTTATCTTCCGAAGTATCAGAAATTTTCAAGAATCTAAGGAAAGTCTTCAAAAAGAATTTTACATCCAAAGAAAACATGAGCTTATGAAAGTGATGAACTAGACAACTTAGGACACACATATTTTAAGAAGAAATAATTAGAATTAGTTTTAATAAAAAGTCTACTCAAAGTTAATCATCCCAATAGCTGATATCAGATACTTAAATCTCTGTTCATCAAAAGCTTTGGTGAACAGATCAGCATATTGTTCATCTGTATGAACTTTGACTAGTTTAATTAATCCTTTTTCATAGTTATCTCTTATTAAATGATACCTGATGTTGATGTGTTTGGTCCTTGAGTGCTGCACAGGGTTCTCAGTGATAGAGATAGCACTATTGTTGTCTATGTGGATAGGAGTCTCTTTGAAGTTAAATCCATAGTCCAGCATCTGATTTTGAATCCAAAGCACTTGAGCACAGCAGCTTGCAGCAGCAATGTATTCAGCCTCAGCAGTTGATGCAGACACACAGGATTGTTTCTTGCATTGCCATGAGACCACCCTTCCACCAAGGAATTGACATCCCCCAGATGTAGACTTTGCAGTCATATTGCAACCACCATAATCACTATCTGTATAGGCATACAGATTGAAATTTGGATTCTTTGGATACCATAGACCAAGTGTTGAAGCACCTTTGAGGTATCTTAAAATCCTTTTCACAGTGATTAAGTGAGACATCTTAGGGTTGGCTTGATATCTTGCACAAATACATGTAGCAAACATGATATCAGGCCTGCTAGCTGTAAGATACATAAGAGACCCAATCATAGCCCTGTATAAGTGCTCATCTACACACTCCCCCTCAAGATCTGGACCAAGGGAGTGGTTTCTGGCTATGGGTGTCTTAGCAATCTTACAATCAGTCATATTGAACCTCTTGAGTATGTCTTGAACATACTTTGACTGACTTATGAAGATGCCATCTTCAACCTGCTTCACTTGAATTCCCAGAAAGAAGTTGAGTTCTCCCATTGAACTCATCTCAAATCTGTCTTTCATCAGCTTCTCAAAGTCTTTGCAGAGCTTTGGATTAGTTGAACCAAAGATGATGTCATCAACATATACTTGAACCAGCAATAAGTCATTTCCCTGTCCTTTGATGAAGAGGGTTCCATCTATAGTACCTCTTCTGTATCCATGCTTGCAGAGATACTTAGATAGTGTCTCATACCACTTCCTGGGTGCCTGATGCAGCCCATAAAGAGCTTTGTCAAGCTTGCAGACATAATCAGGATGATCAGGGTCTACAAAACCAGGTGGCTGTTTGACATAAACCTCCTCATCAATCACTCCATATAAGAAAGCACACTTTACATCAAGTTGGTAGACCTTGAAGTTCTTGGATGCAGCAAATGCCAGGAATATCCTAACAGCTTCTAGTCTTGCTACAGGAGCAAAGACATCAGTGTAGTCAATCCCTTCTTCTTGTGTGTATCCTTGAACAACTAGTCTTGCCTTGTTCTTGATGATGATTCCTCTATCATCCTTCTTGTTTCTAAAAACCCATTTGGTTCCAATGGTAGTCTTCCCATGAGGAAGAGGACAAAGGTTCCAAACTTTCTGCCTTTTGAATTGAAGCAGCTCTTGTTGCATAGCTTCAACCCAACTTCCATCCTTTAGAGCTTCATCAACTTTCTTGGGCTCTATCTGAGATAAGAAACAAGAGTGAAGACAAACATTTGCTTCATGGGTTTGTCCTCTTGTTCTTACCCCTGTGACAACATCTCCAATGATGTTTGTGGTGGGGTGAGACTTGTGGATCCTTAGCTGAGGGATCACAGCAAGTTGCTGGAAAGATCTAAATTTGAGAAATTTAAATCTGGTCCTGAAGATTCACCCTCCACATTATCACACTTATCAAGATTAACTTGATCCAATGAGTGTGAGACATCATTGATGTTGTCATCTATGGTGTGGTTATTAGCATCAAGAAATTCCTGATCACTATCACCATCACCATTGTTGTCTTCTACAAGTGAGGTATCTTTATCTGGTTGAGAGGCCTCTGAGCTGGAATTTGAAGGCATGCCAGATGTATCAGCTGAATTTGTCATTGTTGTGCTGATAGAAACCTCATTTGCTGAAGTAGTTCCAACTGGAGCTGAAGATGTATGAGTTGAAGGTCTTCCTAGCTCAAATCTTGGATCAGGATCACCTGTATTTAGATTTTCTGCAGATCCTGAAACATGCTCACAAGATTTGTTAAAACAGTTGGTAACTAAATCAAGATCAAACAGCCAATCCGGACCAGAACCAGCCACACAGGGAGTGTGCTCATTGAAAGTCACATTGGCTGACTCCTCAACAATTCTAGTTCTGAGATTGTATACTCTATAAGCTTTAGCTTGAGAAGAGTATCCAATGAAATGTCCATCATCTGATTTCTCAGCAAACTTGGCAATTTGATCTTTGGTATTCAAGATGGTGCAGGGACATCCAAATGACCTGAGAAAACCAATGAAAGGTTTCCTCTTGTGCCAAAGTTCATAAGGAGTCTTACCATGTGTCTTAACTACTAAAACTCTGTTTTGCACATAGCAAGCAGTATTGACTGCCTCTGCCCAGAAGGTGATAGGCAGTTTAGAGTCAGACAACATAGTTCTTGCAGCTTCAATAAGTGTCCTGTTTCTCCTCTCAGCAACTCCATTTTGCTGAGGAGTCCTGGGAGCACTATATTGTCTTGTAATACCTTTTTCATCACAAAATGCATCAAGGATTTGGTTCTTGAATTCAGTTCCTTGATCACATCTTATGGTTTTGACCTTGTGATCACATTGATTCTCAACTTTTAAGATGAAATTCTTCAGAATCTCAGGGGTTTCATCCTTAGTTCTAAGGAAGAAGACCCAAGTGAATCTTGTAAAATCATCTGTGATCACCAGACAGTAAGAGGTCCTTCCTAAACTCATTACACTGGTGGGGCCAAAGAGATCCATATGTAACAAGTGTAGGGGAGTAGTGATGGAGTTCTTTTCCTTAGGCTTGTGAGATACTTTGTGTTGCTTCCCTTTCAGGCATGCCACACAATGATCATCACTAGTAAACTCTTTCTTTGGCATTCCAGTTACCAATCATGTTTAATTAATTTATTCATGTTCTTAAAGTTTACATGGCACATTCTTTTATGCCATAGGAAAGACTCATCACTATTTGCTTTAGATAGAAAGCATGAAACTTCTCCTGAGGGAGATGTTTCTTGCAAATCCATCTTGTACATGTTCCCTTTCCTGGGGGCTCTGAGCAGGATATGCTCATGAGGAATGACCACACCAGGTTTGAGAACAATGCACTCATGCTCAGTAAAGAGCATGTTATGACTCTGATCACAAAATTGGGATACACTCAGAAGATTGTACCCAAGCTCCTTAACAAAGTTTACCTTCTCAATGCTGAGCTTACCATTTGTGACCTTGCCCCTTCCAGAAATGTAACCACCTTCATCTCCTCCAAAAGCAACTGGTCCTCCATCAATTCTCTCAAAATTATGGAGTAGAGACCTATTGCCTGTCATGTGCCTGGAACAGCCACTGTCAATTATCCAGACATTCCTGTTGGTCTTGAGCTGTTCCTGCACAGAGAAGATGATTAGTTACATTTGGAAACCCAAGCCTTACTTGTCTTGGGCTCATTAACAGTAATAGAAGGTAATGCAACAGTAATAGATCCTATGGTTGTACTATAGGGATCTTCAGCTGTTGTTGATGGAGAAACCTCAGTCATTTGGTCTTTCTTAGACTTCCACACCACCTTTGGAGTCTTGGACTTGACCTTCAAAACCTTAGAAGCTTTTGGAACTTCATAAGTTTTGATGACTGATCCTTCGGAAGAGTCTACAGTCACTGCAGCAGACTTTAGTGCTTCGGAAGAACTCCTTTCTTCCGAGACCAACTTTGCTTCCGAAGGTAATTTTCCACTTACCTCTTCTTTGATTTGGAGCTTCCGAAGGAAACAGACTTTCCTTCCGAAGCTTGAGACTTCTTGAGACTCTTTGAAGTCTTTGTTTTAGTCATGTGGACAGTACTTTTAGGATTGTATGGGCAATCCTTAGCAATGTGAGAAGTACTTTCACACATAACACATAACATTTTCTTCTTCAAAGAAGTCTCCCTTTGAGAGCAAGACTGACTTTGGTCACATCCCTTCTCCATCTTCATCTTGGTAGATGCTGAGACAGTTCCTTTGGGCTGTGAACTGTTCTTGGAGTTTGATGGTCCAGGCTGTGCAGCAGTGGTACACAGCAAATCAGTCTTCTTCTTGGCACTGAGATGATTTGAACAAGAACCATGACTCTTAGCTGAGGAGTCTTGGTTGATGTCTTCAGTCCTTACTACTTTGAAACCTGCAGAGATAAAAACTTGTTTCTGCTTAGCATCAAAAGTAGCCTTGATTTCTTGAGCCTTCTTTGCTTTTCTTTTGCTCTTTCTGATCAAGTTCTTTCTTTTGGACTTGGTCATCACAGTTGATTTCTTCTCCTCAGAAGGATAGTGGCCCTTGGAAGAATCCTCTTCTTCACTCTTCTCAGAGGAATTCTTCACTATCACTTCTTCATCATCCTCACTTACAGGATCTATGAGAGGAAGCTCATCTTCACAAGTTCCACACCTAGGAGATCTTACAGACAAGATTGTGTGTGGAGGAGCTATCTCATTTGATCCTAGTCCCTGTCTATTTTGATAACAAACTTTGTTGTGCAGGGATGAGGATATCATGTTCTTGAAGGTCTCTTCTTCAAGAACACTCTTCTCTGCCTTGGCTTTGCTGATCACAAGCTCAGCCTGGCACTCAGTTAACTTAGTGATGAGATCTTGGATCTGAGTTCTGAAATCTGTATGTTCATGTTTTAGTACTGAAATGGTTTTCTCCAAGTCTTCTATCTTTAACTTGTAATCATTTTCAGACTTTCTAAAATCAGATTTTAATATGTTTAATGACTCAAGATCAGATCTCATCTCTAGGTTATAGGACCTGTATCTATTTACTTTAGCAATGCATTCAGGGGAGCAAAGATGTTCCAATACCTTGGCTTCATCATGGTCAGCCATCAGTGCTTGGTTTGGAGAAGCATCCTCCACCTGAAAACTCCAGTCAAAGCCTCCTTCTTCAACAGCAACAGCAGCATGTTGCTTTGTCTTCTCAGCTTGAGGAGCTTTGTCAGCAAAGTTTGGTCTGGGTTGTGTTTGGCCCCCATTTGCTTTAGGTGCCTTACACTCCCTGGCAAAGTGACCCATAAGGTTACAGTTGTAACACTTAACTTTGCTTTTATCCAGCCCAAACTTACTGCTGGTAGCATTGCTTGGAAATCTTCTTCCTGTCCTCTTGTAGAACTTCTTGGCTCTGTGAGTGAGGAGAGCCATCTGCTGAACTATCTCCATGTATTCCAGGTCATCTGGATGGATACAGTCCAGGTCTTCAAGAGTGAAGAGATAATTCCCACAGCTTTCATCTGCAGACACAAAGGCTTGAGAAGAACTTGTCTCTTGGAATGGGCTTCCTTGAGTAAAGTTCTCCCTTGGTGTCTCCGGGAAGGTGATGAAAGGACCCTTTTGTGAGTTGTCAGGGTAGCATAAGAGATGATGCTGAGGTTCTATGCTGTCCCTTTCAACCACATGAAGGGCTGAACCCATTTGATTGTTGGAGTTGCCAGATGAACCTTGCATGTTCATCTCCATCTGGTATCCACTGAGAATCCCATACAACTCTGTAAGAGTAAGAGTCTTAAGGTTCTCAGTCCTCTTGATCACCACACAATAGTGTGTCCATTGCCTAGGAAGTGAGGACATGAACTTCCTTACAATGTCCCTGTTCTCAAGAGGAACTCCTCCATCCACTAGGGTATCCACAATCTCAACATACCTGAAGTATTGTTGAGTCATGGTCTCACCTGCTTTGAAGGTGAAATTTTCAAACTGCTGCTTCAGAAGATCTTTCTTGTTCTCCTTGGCTTCAGAGGAGCCTTCATACATCAGCTTCAGTGCATCCCACAGCTGTTTGGCTGTCTTGCACTTCTTGAAGCCTCTGTATACAGAGTTTGGGAGAGCAGTCTGAAGAGCAGTCATGGCCTTCCTGTCAATCTCTACTCTTTTTCTATCTTCATCTGAGTAGTTGGCCACATCTTTAGGAATCATACCAGCACCAGTAGCAGAGGGGGTGCTGGGTATGAAAGGTCCATTCTCAACAGATTCCCACATTCTTGAATCAAGAGACCTGATGAAGCCTTCCATCCTCATGCACCAGGTGTCAAAATCATCAAGAGTGATCAGTGGGGATTTGTTCATGGTTCCAGTCTCCATATCAGTCTTAGAGATGGCAGCCATTTGAAGAGTTTAGCTTTTGTGTGTTGTGAGGGATCTTAAGATGGTTAGATCTTATATCAAGAGCCTGGAAAGCTCTGATACCAATTGCAGGACCGTTTAAGGGCTTAACCACAATTACAACACAACAACACAATGAGGAGAATAACTAATCTCTAATCAAACAGTGAACTGGGTAACCAAAGTGATACAAAGAACACAAGTAAAGTAAAGAGACAGAACAAGAGAGTATGGGTTTCAAGGAGGCAGTATATTGCTTTCTCAAGTTCTTTTACAAGTGTTACAAAGCATAAAGAAAAGATACAAGAACTTGAAATACTTATACTACAACCTACAGCCGGCCATACTTTGAAGGCCAGCTGGATACAATTGACTAGACACTAACAAAATCAATTGTAGGATCAAAAGGCATATCTGCCTTTTGACCTTGTGACTATGACATGCCATAGCTCACATCCTTTTACAATACAAAAAGGATAAAGTACATAAAGTGGAAAGTTGAATACTCAAGACCTCAATGTACAGTTACCAAAAGCAAGGCCCTTTTCACCAACTCATGTAAGTTGGTGACTTTACAGAGATGCAGCGGAAAAGGTGCTTTATGGAACAGTACATCAGATAAAGCATGTGTACTAAAAGTCTTCGGAAGAAATCTGTCTTCATAGGATGAGGCTTCGGAAGACTTTGTCTCTGAAGCTTCGGAAGACTTCATGTTTGGCTTCGGAAGATATTGGTCTTGGCTTCGGAAGATTTTACACTTAGAGTATTTTCTAATGCTTTGTGTAAAACTTCCGAAGCATTCTTCACTTCAGTACTTAGTGCATGTTGCTGAGACACTTAAGCTGTTTTGGGTTGCATCAGACTTCAGGAATCCTTACAATACATCATAATACGGAACATATCATACACAGTCATCGTCATCATACAGGGCAACATCATACATACATAACATGCATATATGCAACATCATCATCATCATCATGCCTAACATGTTCTCTAAGGTCATAACAGTCATCTTACATGCTCTTACGGGAACCTTTACGTCAAAACTTACATCTGCACTTTCCCCCGAAAGTCAGAAGTCGAACTACACTTTCCCTCGAGTGCAACAGCCCTATTCGGGCGTATAGACACCCTTCAGTCGCATGGCCTCCATGCGACTGAACATCATGCGATTGGACTCATGCGGATGAACATCTATTCAAATGGACACCCAGTCGTGCGTATGGACCTCATGCGGATGGAACTAATGCGAATGAGCACCTATGCGACTGACCTCATGCGAATGGACTCATGCGACTAAGCACCTATGCGACTGGACCCTCAGTCGTATGACTCCCCATGCGACTGGACTTCCAATCGTACGAATGGAACCTTAATCGTGCGAATGAACCCTCAATCGTGCGAATGAACCTCAATCGTGCGAATGAACCTCAATCGCCTCTCAATCGGCCGTATGGCCTCCAGTCGGTCGCCTAGCCCTAGCTGATGCAGAAAGGAGTTCATCCCGAACCCAATCTGCCATTTTCGGCCTCCAAGCTTATCCAAACCCATTCTAAGCCTAAATCAACCATCTTAGACCTTAGGAATGCATACCACAACACCATACAAGCACACACAAGCCCAGAAACAAACTCTAAACGCATCACACGCAACACACCCAAATGGGTCATAAACACACACATACAAAAACGGTTTTTTCATGCTTTCCATCCCTAAAATCGTTTGAAAACAAGTAAAAGTAGGGTCCTAGAACTCACACAAACGAGCACAACGACAAGGGCTTCGATTTGACTCGCTCCTCAACGATTTCGGCCACTCGAACCAACCCGAACCAACACTTTTTCCTCTTTTCTCTTCTTTCTCTCTTCTCTTCTTTGATGGCTGATTTTGGTGGGTGTGGGGAGAGGGTAAGGGTTGCCCTCTCCCTTAAATATTCCCACTTCCCCAACTTTCTCTCGTTGGCGAGTTTGATCCCTCGACTTTGGACTTTATTTATTTTCTTCTTTCGTCGGCTTCAAAATAAACAAATAACCGGGTGTTACAAGTCCACCCCCTTTAAATAGGTTTCGTCCCTGAAACCTGTTATTCTTCGGACAAACATGGGTAATGTTGTCTCATTTCTTCCTCAGTCTCCCACGTTGACTCGGATCCCTTCCTGTGCTTACACTGTACCCGCACCAGGGGAACCACTTTATTTCTCAGCCTTTTCTCTTTTCTATCGATAATTGCCACTGGTTGCTCCACATAATTGAGCCGTTCGTCTGCTTCGATATCCTCCAGCGGAAAAATCATGTCTTCATCAGCTAAGCACTTTCTCAGATGAGATACATGGAATGTCGGGTGAATTCCACTTAACTCATCCGGTAACTCCAATCTATAGGCCACCTCTCCTACTCGTGCGATGATTCGGAAATGGCCTATATACCTTGGGCTCAGCTTGCCCCGCTTCTTGAATCGGATAATACCCTTCCAAGGTGAGACCTTCAACATAACCCGGTCACCCACCTGGAACTCAATCGGCCTGCGTCGTTTATCAGCATACGACTTCTGTCTGTCTTTGGCTGCCTTCATGAAGGCTTTAATCTTCTCAAGCTTCTCAGTCGTAGCCTCGATTACCTCGATGCTCCCCAATTCCTTCCGACCAATATCACCCCAACAAATGGGTGTTCTGTACTCCTACTGTATAGCATCTCATATGGTGGCATACCAATGCTGGCATGATAGCTGTTGTTGTATGAGAATTTAGCTAACGGTAGGTGGTCATCCCAATTTCCCTCAAAATCAATCACACATGCCCGAAGCATGCCTTCCAGTGTCTGAATGGTCCTTTCTGACTGACCATCAGTCTGGGGATGATATGCCGTGCTAATATGTAACCTCGTCCCCATAGCGTCGTGGAATTTCTTCCAAAATTTAGATGTAAACCGGGTGTCACGATCAGACACAATAGACACCGGCACACCATGACGAGTTATAATTTCCCGGATGAACAGATCAGCCAATCTGTCAAATGAATATGTCTTGCGGATCGGTAGGAAGTGAGCACTCTTTGTCAAACGGTCAACTATCACCCATATGGCATCGTACCCTTTCGGGGTACGCGGTAGCTTCGTAATGAAATTCATGGTGAGGTGCTCCCACTTCCATTCCGGTATATCCAAAGGTTGGATCTTCCCATACGGCTTTTGATGCTCGGCCTTCACCTGTAAGCAAGTAAGGCACTTACTCACATACTCCACCACATCGAGCTTCATACCCGACCACCAATAATCCTTCTTCATATCTTGGTACATTTTCGTGGCACCTGGGTGAATGGAGTATCGAGTCTTGTGAGCTTCATCCATGATCTTCACCCGTAGATCCCCAAAACAAGGAATCCACACACGACCGAATCGGGTTCTAACACCGAGTGTGTTTTCACCCAACTCCGCGACCAGACCTCTCATTCTTTCAGAGTTAAGATGATCTTCTTTCAATGCCTCATCTTGAAACTCTTTAACTTGCTTCATTACATCGGAGGTCATGATCAACTGATAAGCTTTCACCCGAATCGGCTCGGGTCTCTCTTTTCGGCTAAGGGCATCCGCCACCACGTTGGCTTTGCTCGGATGGTAGTGGATCTCGCAATCATAGTCTTTTATGAGCTCCAACCACCTTCTCTGCCTCATGTTCAGGTCCTTCTGCTCAAAGAAGTACTTCAAACTTTTGTGGTCCGTGAATATGGTGCACTTCGTCCCGTAGAGGTAGTGCCTCCAAATCTTTAATGCAAAGACCACGGCTGCCAGCTCCAAGTTTCATGAGTAGGATAATTGACCTCATGAACCTTCAACTATCGGGATGCATAGGCTATAACCTTTCCTCTCTGCATTAACACACACCCCAACCCCGAGTAGGAAGCATCGGAATAAACCACTAGATCTTCGCTTCCATCGGGTATAGACAGAACAGGAGCTTGAGTCAATCTCGCCTTCAATTCTTCAAACTCCTTCTCTTGAGCCTGACCCCATACAAACTTTACATCTTTCCGGGTCAACTTAGTCAGTGGAGAAGCGATCTTGGAAACGTCTTGAATGAATCTTCTATAGTAGCCTGCCAAACCCAAGAAGCTACGAATCTCGGATGGCATCTTCGGTGACTTACATTGCATAACCGCCTCCACCTTTGCCGGGTCCATCATGATCCCATCAGGATTCACCACATGACCCAAGACTGAACTTCACACAGCCAAAATGCGCACTTGGAGAATTTTGCATACAACTTCTCCCTCCTCAACGTCTCCAGAACCTCCCGAATGTGACCGGCATGCTCAATCTCACTCTTCGAATATATCAGGATATCATCAATAAACACAATCACTGATTTATCCAACATAGGCCGACACACACGGTTCATCAGATCCATAAAAGCAGCTGGTGCATTGGTCAAACCAAAACACATGACAAGAAACTCGTAGTGACCATAGCGCGTGCGGAAAGCTGTTTTAGGAATATCTTGCTCTTTCACCTTCAACTGATGATAACCAGATCGAAGATCTATCCTTGAAAACCAACTGGCACCCTGAAGCTGATCGAACAAATCATCTATCCTCGGTAAGGGGTATCGGTTCTTTACCGTCAACTTGTTCAGCTCACGGTAGTCAATACACATTATCATGCTACCGTCTTTCTTCTTCACAAACAATACCGGAGCACCCCAAGGAGAGATACTCGGTCTAATGAACCCCTTATCAAGCAGCTCTTGCAACGGCTCCATCAACTCTTTCATCTCTGTCGGAGCCAGCCAATACGGTGCCTTGGCAACATGTTGGGTCCCCGGTATCAGATCAAGCTGAAACTCGATCTCTCGGTCAGGTGGCACTCCTGATAAGTCTTCTGGAAACACGTCTGGAAAGTCACACACAACCGGTACATCGACTAGTTGTGGGGTTGGCGCACCACATCCTTTACATAGGCCAAGTAAGCGCTACATCCACGCCTCATACACTTTCCCGCCACCGCCATCGAGATCACTTTCGGAATCGTAGTAACCCGATCACCATAAACCGTCACTGAACTACCGTCAGGCGCCAACCAATCCATCCCAAGAACCAAATCGAAACCACCTAAGGTTATTACGAACAGTCTAACAGGAAACTTGTGACCCTCAAGTTCCACATCACAGCCCTCTATCATTTCAGAAATCCGGGTAGACTTACCTATGACAGTTTCTACATCAAAGGACGCATCGACCCGTCTACTACTAATAGGAAGCTTAGCACAGAAAGCAGCAGAAATAAAACTTTTACTAGCACCAGAATCAAATAACACAGAAGTTAAAGTTTGGTTCACTAGAAACGTACCGGACACAACGTCAGGGTCCGTCCTAGCCTCCTCCTGCGTCATGGTGAATGCCCTGGCACTCGCTCTCGATCCTTCATTCCCCGTATTCTTCACCCCGGAACTCTCAGCCCTCGGCTTCTTACAATCCTTACTCACGTGGCCCTCCATGCCACAGTTAAAGCACCGGACCGTACGACAGTCCTTCGCTATATGCCACAGCTTCCCACATTTGAAGCACACATTCAACCCCAGCCTACATTTCCCGCTATGTTCTCTCCCACACCTACCACACTTCCTTATACCAGCATCCGATGCGACCACACGGCGGTCGTCGACCCGTGCCTTCTTGTTACCTGTCGAGGAATCACCCCGACCAAACCTCTTCCCATGCCAGTTCCGATCACCACCACCCTTCTTGCTACCTCCAGTCACCACCAGCGTTCTCTCATCATACAGTCTCCCCGCCATATCCATCGCCGACCTAAACGTGCTCGGTCAGGCAGCGATCATGTACCTGCGAATATCCGCTGGCAAACCCTGAATGTATCTTTTAATCTTTCGTGACAAAGGTGTCACTTGGTCTGGCACCAGGCGCGCCATCTCATTAAACTTGGTAGTATACTGCTGATGTGTCATGGTCCCCGCCTCCAGATGCAGGAACTCTCTCTCAACTTTATCCATTTCTCTATGAGGACAGAACTCCTCAATCACCAACTTCTTCAGTTCGGGCCATCTCATTCTCCCGATTGCCCGATTACCCTCTGTGCAGGACCGGTTAAGGGCTTAACAATTACAACACAACAACACAAAAAGGAGATTAACTAAACTTGATCAAACAGTAAACTGGATTAACCAAGATATTGATACAAAGAACACAAGTAATGATAAAGAGACAGAACAAGAGATTTGGGTTTCAAGGAGGCAGTATATTGCTTTCTCAAGTTCTATTACAAGTTTTACAAAGCATAAAGAAAGATACTAGAACTTGGAATACTTATACTACAACCTACAGCCGGCTATACTTTGAAAGCCAGCTGGATACAATTGACTAGACACAAACAAAATCAATTGTAGAATCAAAAGGCATATCTGCCTTTTGACCTTGTGACTATGACATGCCATAGCTCACATCCTTATCTATTACAAAAAGGATAAAGTACATAAAGTAGAAAGTTACAGACTCAAGATCTCAATGTACAGTTACCAAAAGCATGAACCTTTTCACCAACTCATATAAGTTGGTGACTTTACAGAGATGCAGCGGAAAGGTGTCCAGCTTTATGGAACAGTACATCAGATAAAGTATGTTACTAAAAGTCTTCGGAAGAAATCTGTCTTCATAGGATGAAGCTTCGAAAGACTTTGTCTCTGAGGCTTCGGAAGACTTCATGTTTGGCTTCGGAAGATATTGGTCTTGGCTTCGGAAGATTTTACACTTAGAATATTTCTAGTGTATGGTGTAAAACTTCCGAAGCATTTCTTCTTCAGTACTTGATGCATTACTTGCAGAGAGACATTGGATGTTTTAGTTTGCATCAGGCTTAAGGGAATCCTTACAAACTCCCCCTAGGCTGATGCTACCAAAACATTTAGAAGATCTTCAGATGTTAGTAGTCTTCAGCACAATCATGACCATACCCTTCTTCATTAGATGGTCAGGATCAATCAGACCTTCATAGTATCTTCTCATCTCAAAGAGATCATGCAGAGGTAAGTTGATTATGTCTTGCCAAGTATAGACATTCTCAACACCTTGATCTCTGACTACATGCCATCTTTCTGGATTGATAGAGAAGGTCCAGGATAAGATGGGTGTCTCAGCTGCCAGAGGAGACACTTGTATTGGAGTTGATTGGGCTGCCTCTTCATGCACTTCCTCAGGTTGATCTGACTCAGCCTGAGGTGTAGAGGTAGATGATGTAGGCTTCTTCTTCTTAGACTTTGGTTTAGAAGCCATCCTCTTCTTCCTCTTAGATGACTTTAACTGAGAAGACTGGTCTGCAGCACCTTGTTGATCATCCTTGTCTTTCTCAGTTGGGTGTTCCTCCCACACAGGTTCAGAAGGAGAGGGAGTTTGACCCTGCATTGGATCAGAAGATGAAGCTTGTTGAGGCTCAGTAGGAGGTCCAGGTTGAGGTGTCTCTGGTTGTTCAAACTTAACCTCCACTTCAGGTGGGACTTGACATGGAAGAGAGTGTAAGTCAATTAGTTCACCACTCTTAATCTTCTGCTTGATTACCCTTATATGCTAATCCATTGTGGATAGAGACATAGGGCCAAGTCTCCTTCCGGAGAATCCATATAGCTTCAAGAAGCTCATCATCCTTTGTCTATCAGCAGACTTCTTCATACTCTTTTGGATGATGGCTCTTGACTTTATAGCTTCTTCCCTTAGCTTCCTCTTAGTTGTCTTTCTCTCTTTGACTAACTCAAGTTCAAGTTGTTTTAAGTACTCAAACTCAATAAAGTCATAGGACAAGGGAAGAAGTGCATCTGCCTGATAGAAGCCTGTGGCACTCAGGTAGTTGATCATTTTGATCCTATCTTCTTCTTTGTCTACCTGAGGTTCTTGTGGAGCCACATCTTCTTGTACAGGGCTTTCTTGAACTGGGGAGAGAGTGGGAGCATGCTTGTAGAGTCTTTTCTGTCTCTTCTCCTCTTTGAATTGGAGAAGTAACCTTGCATCCTCTTTTTCTTTCATCTCTCTTGACACTTCCATGTCAGCAGTTCATTCAGTTGTTCTAAGAGGAGAGAAATGATTTCATCAATGTCATAGTTCCTGGTCTGCAGATAGGTAATCCTGACTGCCCTCAACTCATCATCTTGAGTATTTGGTCTGGGGGCAGCCCTGATTGCAGCTTGCATAAAGCCTGAAGACCCAGAGGAACTTTCTCCCCTTAGCTTCCTTTTCCTCTCTCTCTCTTCCTCCTCAATTTCCTCAAGAGTCATAATCCTTTTCCCTTTGTCACCCACAGACCTTTGTGACTCAGGGTGGATAGAGGGTTGGCCTTTATTGCTTAGTGTAGCATCCATGCTCTGGTTAGAGAGAGGCTGAGAAACACCTTCACCAGCAGGTGTCTCAGGGGGAGTGTGAATCTTTGCAGCAGTTGATGATGATAAGACAGGGGTCTCAGGTTCTGCCACTGGGCCTTCAGTCAAGGTTTCCCCTATAAAACTAATCTTAGGGTCCACCTCAACATCCAGTTGACCGATGACATTGCCTGATTGCCTAAGTCTCCTTCTTAAACTGAACTCTGCCATGATTCTGTCTTGGGATTCTTTGAGCCAATCTGTCAGCCTGTCTTGATTTGCTTGGATTGACAAGTTGCATATTGACTAGATCCAATCTTTCATAGAAGTTCAAGCTTTGAAAGTCAAATACTGTGAATCCAAGGATCGTCAACAGGAATTATCAGTGTGAATCGATGTCAAGTCAACGTTTGCGGAATTAACGTTGATTTGGTTTAATTGTGTTTGAACAACTTTAAATATCAATGAAAGATCAAGAACACACGTAACAAAACACAATTAATGATTAATCAATATTTTATTATAATGTGTTGATGATTACAAAAGAATTGAATGTATGATATCAAAGAATGCTATGATGTTATGAATGCTAAAGTTGATCGAAAGACTTTTGAAGATTGTTGTATTGCTATTGCTGTTATCAATCAATCAATCGTCTAACTCAATCGTGTTTGAATCGAAACCTAGGATCCATATTTATAGACAGAGGTGTTTCAGTTATAGGAAACACCGGATCTCTTGGGATTTGATTTGTTTCTGTTAAGGAATCATCGGATTTCTCGGGATTCGCATAATCGCCTTGTTGACTTGTTGACTTGTACCACTTGTATAATACAAGTGTTTGGACTCCGCAGGAATATTGTCTTCAGTAATAATTTGTTCTTCCATAGGTATTGGTCTTCCGAAGGTGTCTTGTTCTTCCGAAGGTAACTTGTTCTTACGAAGGTATTGTTCTTCCGAAGGTGTCTTGTTCTTCCGAAGTTAACTTGTTCGTCCGAAGGTGTCTTATTCTTCCGAAGGTGTCTTGTTCTTTCGAAGGTAACTTGTTGTTCATCCGCAGAAGATCTTTGGATGTATAATTACTTGTAAGAAATATATCTACGGAAGAACAAAATGTTCATCCATAGATGTTTCTTACACTTGGTCAATTTCACAAATTGACCAATTACAATGTTTGTTCCTGCAACCATACATAAACCAACACATATATAAATGGGTTAACCTATATATTTAATGCATACACAATAATGAAATACAAAAGTTCATTACAGATATTAATTCAAGTACTAAGCCTATACATAATGACTAGATCTACTGATTCTAGACCTAACAATACTCCCCCTTAGGCTTAGATACTTGTAATCAGTTCTTCAAAACTGAAAGATCCTTGATTCTGGCAATCATTTTGTTGTAGAAGTAAGAAACAACAGTCTTCTGATCATCATACTTTTAGTTGATCTTCATCTTGCTGATCTTCTTCAAAGTCTCATAACTGATTCCCAGAACATCTTCCTCCGTAGTGAGTGTGTCCAACACCTTGTTGTGATTCACCACTTCTAGCTCATCTTGTTCTGAGATTCTGAGTTCTGTTACTTCATCAAAAGTTGTTCCCTTCAGCAGTCCAGCATTAAATCTTCTTCTTTTGTATGCTTTGGCATGTAGTTTGTCAATTACTTGAATCACATGGACATGCAGGAATAGATCATTTTGTGCTTTTTCATCACTCAGCTTGGGAAAGAATTTGTCATTAAGATATGAGGTGTAGCTGGGATGGAGTAGTTTGATTTCCACAGGATCAAAGATCCTGATCTTATCTGCTTTCTTGTTCTCAGCATTTCTCAGCAGGACCAACTCTTTTGTCTTCTCAACATATCCCCATTCAGTGATTGGGTATGTGAATTGAGTCCCTTCAATGCATTTAAGTGCTGCTTTATTTCTGTTGTTGTAGCCAACCCTCTTCAAGAACTCATCATCTACATGTTCTGAGGCATTGGACTTGAATCTTTTGAGCCCTTTGATTCTCTTATGATGTTCTAAATCTTCTCTTTTAGCTTCTATCAACACATCATCTTTAAATTTTGTCTTCAACTTTCCCACTAGAGTTGAGAAGTCTCTTCCTCTAGGGTGAATTGGATAATTGCTGATGATTAAGCTTTGAAGATCTTTGATGTCATTCTCTGGCAGACTCACCACTGAGAGTACATCATGGAAGTATTCAACTCTTCCAGATGTTCTTTTAATAATGGCACAATCCCAGTCTGGATCATATTTCCAGGCCATGATCCTTTTTTCTTCCACAGAGCTGGGAGTTGTGAGGTGGTCTATCAACTGAATTAGAGTGGACTTTTGCTCAGTTATCTCTCTAACTGCAGTCCCAAGTGGCCATACTTTGCCAGGTATTACTTCTCTTGGCTCTCTGATCAATTTCTCCTTTCCTTTGTGCTGATCTTTAGGTTCAACAGTTATAGGTTCAGCAGGAAGTTTGCTTTGTTGCTCATAAGATGGGTGTGGAGCTTCACTTCTGAATTTTACATCAGTATCCAGCTTAACTTTCATCACATGTTCCATCATCCTTCTGAGTTCCCCTACAGATCTTCCTTTAAGCTCATGAGGTTTGTAATTATGTCCTTGTAACCAGCAAGTCATGTTGTATTTGCTCAGCTTGGCTGTGTCACAATGTCCCAACTCCTTCTTTGTTTTCTGAATTGATTGAAAGGTGCTGAAGGCTTTATAATCACAATTTGGAATCATAAAGCAGGCAAGCTCAAATTCTTTTAACAGGTTCTTCATCTCAGTCATGTTTAGTCTCTCAACCATGTCATATGGGAAACCATGGTTTATCAGTGTCATGAACATGGTTGATTCAGGCCTCTCTTCGAATATGTCACTTGTAGTCAGAAGATCATCAGCCTTTGAGACTTCTTGTTCTGGTGGAGAGTCTTCTTTGATTAATTCTTCCCACTCTTCATCACTTTCATCTTCTTTCTGAGAGATAGGCTTCACAGTAGATAAATCTACTGAAGGGGTGTGTTTAGGAGAAGTCAGCTTTTGTTTCTTGGAGAAACTTTCATCAATAGTTGTTTTCTTCTCAGCAGTACCAAGATACTTTATTTTCCTTGAGTACAGGATCATTTCTTTTGATTCCTCAGGACATTGTTTTGATTGTGCAGTTGAAGCCTTAGCATTAGATTCCAATGAGCTGATCTTCAATTTAAGTTGCTCAATTTCTTCTTCTTTTCTCTTTATAATATTTGACTGAGCAGTCATAGTGCTAGATGCTTGTTCAAATTTCATCATGATCTTTTCCTTTTCTTTCTTCTCAGATTCTGCTGACTCTTTAAGCTCAGCTTCCTTGTCTAGCAAAGCATCAATGACTTCTTTATCACTTTGAGCATCTTCTCTCAGTCTTTTTATTCTTGCTTGCTGTCTTATTAATTTTTCATCCTTTTCTTTTATCATTCCCTTCAGCTCTTGTATTCTTTCCTTTCTTTTGTTTGATTTGAGTACCAGCTTGTTGTACTCAGCAACCAGATAGCTCTTGCTTACAGGAATGTCATTATCACTTAGATCATCTTCATTATAAGCAATAACATCAACATGATCTGCTGCTGCATCTACTTCCTGATGCTGAGACTCAATCTCATCTTCTTTAACTTCCTCATGATCAACACTTGCTGAGCTTGACCTTGGTTCAGTGGCTTGATCTACATGCTCTTGAGGAGTTTGTTGTTGTTGATGATCAGTCACTGGAGATACTTGTTCAGTTTCATTTGAATGCACAGGGGATTCAGTCTTGGATAATGACAGTTTAACTTTACTTGCTTCTGAGACTAATTCTGTCTCCCCAGTGTAGATGCTCTTAGTAGCTGAATTTGTAGGTTGTTGGTAAAGTTGCATCTGAAGCTGATTTGGTGATTGGGGTTGAATGGGAGATATTGGTTCAGTATTTTGGCTGGCTGGTGATTGTGGTTGGGGTGTTTGTTGTTGTTGTGGTGATAGATGGAGGATTGGAGAGATAGGTTCTGTATTTTGGCTGTGAGGAGATTGTGGTTGAGGTGTTTGTTATTGTTGAGGTGATGTTTCTGGTGAGGGAGTGTCTTGAGCAGAGCTGGTAGCAGAGTTCTCTTCATCAATTTCCCAAACAAGCTCTTGAGGTATGTCTGCATTAGCATCAATCACATGAGCAAACATGTCTATGTCACCTCCTTCATATTTCCCTGAGATTTTGTTCAGCACAGATCTGCCAAGGTGTGCTTGGATAAACACACCACCCTCCACAGATGTTCCAGGCAGGTCTGCATTAATGATGAGCTGAATGAATCTTGGAAACATGTACATCTTATCAGCCTTCTGTACTCGAATGTGATCACACAAACAATTGAAGATGTACTTTGAGTAATTGTATGTCCTTCCCTCAAAGATGCCAATGATACCAGATGATATATGTCTTGAAAATCTGTCAAGCCCAGATTTTCTGTTTGACATACACTTCAGATAAGTGTGACACAAAAATTTGTATGGCTTACAGAGTCTTCCCTTCTTAATTTCTCCCTTTTCAAAGTCTCCATCATACCCCATTAAGAGAAAAACTTTTTCTATGTATTCATTTTCAAATACATCTGGGTGTCCAGCTTCAACATCTCCTAGTTCTAGAACCCTTCTTATTGTTTGTTCATCAATTCTCAGCCTTCGATTCTTAACTTCTGCAATAATGCCTTCACCATCTTCTTCTATGTGTGCAGAATTCCAGAAATCACTGATATGAGTGCGATAAATCGTCGGCTCTGCTGATAGGGCATAGAATATCCTCGATCTTCTCAGATATCTCATAATTTCTTGGCATCCTTCTGACACAGGATCGTCAGGGTTTAAGAAAGCACACACATTATGTTCTTTTGCGAATCGTTGATCCATCTGTTCATAAGAAAAGACTTCGTTAGAATCACATTATTGATATAAGAATACGAACAGTTGTGAGATAAAACAAGAATCAACTGGTTCATTCTTGATGATTACGACATGTTTTACCTTAATAAACGCTGATTAAGAACACAACTATATGTTTGCTTAAGGTTTTGATTTGATAAATTTTGAATGTTGAGGAAGTGGGAAAAGTTTTGTTGAGTGAGATTTTCTAGGTCTGAAAAAGTGAACGGAAAAAGTGAATAATGAATTTGACAAGTCAAACCTCATTATTTATACCCTCAGACACATTAATTTTCTCTGTTTTATTAAGTGGGTCCCTCAATGTATTCTTCCGTAGAAGTAATTTCTCATTAATTAAGTGGGATCCACAATTTACTCTTCCGTAGAACATCTACGGATCAACAACATCTGCTGATGTGAAATTGTAATCATTAAATTATTGATCTTTATTCATCCGTAGTTTACCAATCTACGGATAAACATTAAGATTGATTTCCACACAGTATCTTCTGCTGATGCAACGAAAATATTGTTGTATGTATGGCCCAAATCCATTGGTTAGACCATTTATTGCTTTAGGACCTCGTTGGCTTTGTATACATGACAATTTAGTACAAGAAAATTTAAAATAGAGATTTTTACTAAAAATTTTCATGTATCCAACAGCTAAGATGATGCTCAGATTTCAATTTCTTCAAATTGATAATGATATAGACATTGCTGCTGCTGATTGAGATGCTTTTTCATGAATTCTACTCCCCCTAAATTTGTGATTAATGATGAACATAAGCATTTATCATAAATTTCTTTAAGAGGAAATCATGAATTTGAACTATATGATAATGATCAGATACACATAAGATGGGATCATACTATAATGCTAAGCCTCTTCTGATGAGTTATGTTGTTTATTTGATACTAGAACAAGTTCTGATTGCAAGTATATTGTCCATATAAATCCATACAAGAGCTCATGTATCAACTAGGCATGCTGTTTATCATGTTTTCATATTGTTTTTGAAATAACTGTTATGGGCTTCACATTCAATTCACAAAGGTTTTGTCCTCCCTTTGCAAGTCAAATCATCACTTTTTCACACTTAAGACTATGTACTTTAAGTTATAATAGCTATCTTGAGATGTATTTGGCATCTCATTGATGCAATGTTGATAAAGCTCAAGATAATATACAGTTGATCACTTAGGATTCTTTTGAGAGCTTTAGATATGATCATCATCAGGTCACCAGGTCTTTACTCACGTAAAACAGAGGTGCCTTTAACCCAGGTCTTTGTTCACACAAAACAGAGGGATGATGAGGATCATGATCTTTTCACCTTTTGTAACTGATATTCAGTATGGTGATCATACACCCAGATCTTTGTTCACACAAAACAGAGGGAGTATGATTTGCAAAGATAGATAGTATAAAGTGTTTTACATAGTGTGTTTAGATGAATGATTTGATCACATTAGGATAAGACTCACTTTGTTTTCTCAAAATGAAGTTTCCCACAGACAATTATTATAGTATTATGTTTTGCATGCACTCAGGTTTGTTTCCACTCAAGATGAACCTACTCACATATCAAGAAACTTGCTGAGATATATTGTTATTTGTTTATTCAGGAATAGGCAAAGCTATAGTGTACTATCATTTCCCATGCATATGTCATACTGATGCATTATTACACACAGCATGTTGTTTGTTTAGACTTGATTAATCTAAGTTAATCATACCTAGAGACTCAATCAGAAAATTAAATCTGACTGAATCAAAGGCTTTAGTGAATAAATCAGCAAGCTGATTTGATGTATCCACTTTGACTAACTTAATCAATCCCTTTTCTGAGCAATCTCTCAGAAAATGATACCTAATCTCGATATGTTTTGTTTTACTATGTTGCACAGGATTAGCAGTGATAAACATAGCAGCAGAATTGTCTATATAGATTGAGTTTGAAGAAAGTTGTAACCATAGTCAAGCAATTGGTTTTGTAACCAAAGTACTTGAGAGCACCCAGCTGAAGCAGCAATGTACTCAGCCTCAGCTGTGGATACAGAAACATTTGTTTGTTTCTTGCACTGCCATGACACTAGCCTTGGTCCAATGAATTGACATCCACCGGTTGTTGATTTTCTGTTGCTGTTACATCCACCATAGTCACTGTCTGAGTATGAGTAGAGTGTAAAGTCTCCATCCTTGGGATACCATAGACCAAGTCCTGGTTTTCCCTTGAGGTATCTGAAAATTCTTTTTACAGCATTGAGATGTGACTCCTTTGGATCAGATTGGTACCTAGCACATACACACACAGCAAACATAATCAGGTCTACTGGCAGTTAAGTACATAAGTGAACCTATCATAGATCTAAATAATTTTTGATCAATAGATTTTCCAGAGGGATCAGGAGCAATCTTATCAATTGTTGATGCTGGTGTTTTGCATGAGGATACTTCAGCAAGATTGTATTTCTTCAGAATTTGATGTATGTATTTTTCTTGATTGATGAATATTCCATCTGCTTTTTGATGAACTTGAAGGCCAAGGAAGAATGTTAATTCACCCATTGAGCTCATCTGAAATTCAGATTTCATCAGCTCTTCAAAATTCACACACAATCTCTTATTAGTTGATCCAAATATAATGTCATCAACATATACTTGAACTACTAAGAGATCTTGATGTTCTTGTTTGAGAAAGAGTGTCTGATCAATAGTTCCTCTTTTGTAGCCATGCTTGAGTAAGAAAGATGATAGTGTTTCATACCATTTTCTTGGTGCTTGATGAAGACCATACAAGGCTTTATCTAGTTTGTATACCCTGTGAGGATAATGAGGATCTTCAAATCCGGGGGGTTGTGACACATAAACTTCCTCATCAATTTTCCCATATAAGAATGCACACTTGACATCCATCTGA
Source organism: Flaveria ramosissima (assembly GCA_025215565.1). NCBI lineage: Eukaryota > Viridiplantae > Streptophyta > Magnoliopsida > Asterales > Asteraceae > Flaveria > Flaveria ramosissima. Next base: position 57,836,274 of record CM046029.1, on the reverse strand, counting down.
TACACAGTAAACTTCTTATATGATGCATATGCCAAGAACACTCTTATTGCCTCAATTCTTGCAACTGGTGCAAAAACTTCATCATAATCTATGCCTTCTTCTTGAGTGTATCCTTGTGCTATCAACCTTGCTTTGTTTCGGACAATAATCCCTCTATCATCCAGTTTGTTTTTGTATAGCCATCTAGTTCCAATAGGATGTTGACCTTCAGGTAAATCAACAAGAGACCATACTTTTTGCTTTCTGAACTGTTGAAGCTCTTCTTGCATAGCTTCAATCCAGCTATTGTCTTTTAAAGCAGCTGTAATGTTTGGAGGCACCACTTGAGAAAGAAAACAGTTGAAGAGACAAAGGTTGCTGTACCACTTTGGCTCCTTGTAGTTCTCTTTTCAGGATTTCCAATGATATTGTCAAGTGGATGAGACTTATGAATTCTCATTGAGGGAGTTGACTCAACTGGAATAGATGATTCCAGATTAGTCATTTCCATTGCCTCTGACTGATTCATCTCAATTTGAGAATTCAAGAAATAATCAAATTGAGTCTCTGTTGATTGAGCTACAGAAGTATCTGCAGTTGGATTTTGCTCTTCCGCAGGAACTTCTGCGGAAGCATTTTGCTCTTCCGTAGGAACTTCTGCGGAAGCATTTTGGTCTTCCGAAGGAATTTCTCCGGATGTATGCTGATCTTCCGAAGGAACTTCTCCGGATGCATGCTGATCTTCCGAAGGAACTTCTCCGGATGTATGCTGATCTTCCGAAGGAACTTCTCCGGATGCATGCTGGTCTTCCGAAGGAACTTCTCCGGATGCATTCTGGTCTTCCGAAGGAACTTCTCCGGATGCATGCTGTTCAATTCCACATGTAATATCTGCTTCTACTGAAGTATTTTCATCTGAAGATGGATGTATCCTTGGGGGATCAGCAGATAAAGTTACTTCAGTCATAATAGGTGGAACAAATGGATAGCATACTTCATCAGATCCTGCATTGGTCAAATGATCATAGTTAAAAGATTTAGACAAAGCATCTATGTCAAATAACCATGATGAACCTTTAACTGACTTAGTAAACACATTTTCATCAAAAGATACATTAGGTGTCTCTTCCACAATGTTATGTTGTGGAATATACACTCTATATGATTTTGATGTTGAAGAGTATCCAACAAAGAAACCATCATATGCTTTTTCTGAAAATTTTCCTAATGACTCTTTTATGTTCAAAACAGTTACTTGACATCCAAATACTCTTAGATATCCTATGTAAGGTTTTCTTTTAAATAGGAGCTCATAAGGAGTTTTGTTATGTTCTTTGACAATTAATGTTCTGTTTGAACATTGCATGCAGTATTCACAGCCTCAGCCCAAAAGGTAATAGGTAGTTGTGAATCAGCTAGCATTGTTCTTGCTGCTTCAATGAGAGTTCTGTTTCTTCTTTCAGCAACTCCATTTTGTTGTGGAGTCCTTGGTGCACTGAATTGTCTTGCAATACCTTTGCTCCTGCAAAAAGAATCTAGTTCAAAGTTGACAAATTCAGTACCATTATCACTCCTAAAATTTTGACTTTTGTATCAAGTTGATTCTCAATCTTGATTACAAAGTCCATTAATGTTTCTGATGTTTCACTCTTTTGTTTTAAGAAAAAGACCCATGTAAATCTAGTGAAATCATCAACTATCACCAAACAATATTGCCTTTTTCCAATGCTCATTACATTGGTTGGACCAAAAAGATCCATGTGAAGCAATTTGAGTGGTGTAGTATTAGTATTGATTGTTTTGGATTTATGTGACACTCTGTGTTGTTTTCCTTTGTAACAAGAAGAACAATGAGTTGAGCAATGAAACTCTTTATTTGGCAATCCAATGACCAGGTCATGTTTCACCAATTTATTCATGTTCTTCATGTTAGAATGAACAAGCCTTCTATGCCATAATTGAGACAAATCTTCTGAAAGTTTAGATATAAGGCAAGTTTCATGTTTTGTGAGAGAAGTGTTGTTCATATCCAAAACATAAGTGTTTCCTTTTCTTGCTGCTTTGAGGAGAATCCAATCTTCTGGGACAATAAATCCTGGCTTAAGAATGTAACAGTTAGTGTCATCAAACAATGTAGTGTAGTTTTGATCACAGATTTGAGATACACTAAGTAAATTATACTGTAAGTTTTTACAGTAATTTACTTTATCAAATTTAAGTACACCATTAGTTATCATTCCTCACCAACAATTTTACCTCCCTTTTTATCCCCACCAAATGCCACATAAGAAGCATTTTTATGTTTGAAATCATGGAGAAGAGAACAGTTTCCTGTCATATGCCTGGAACAACCACTGTCAACATACCACATGTTGTCAGCTCTCCAATATTGTTCCTGCAATCAGAAAAGAAAATCAATTAGAAGTGACAACCCAAGTCTTAGTGATCTTGGGTTTGTCAACAGGATCTAAAACAGTTACTCTTTCATGAACATTTTTTGAAGTTTCAGTTTCAGATTTAATTGATTCATTCTGATTTGATTTGGATGAGGATGATTCTGCTGAATGGGATGTTATGAAGTGATTCATGATTCATATTTTCTGCTTTACTCAGAGTAACTTCATTTGTTTGAGTCTTTTGTTTTGATAATGAACCTTTAAATGTCTCACTATCTTTTGTTTTTGAAAGAGGTATATGAATGCCTTTTTCAAATTTATCAAAGAATGAATCATCATCCTTTGATTCCTTGTCTGACAAATCTACTCTTTTGTGTGGTGTTTTTGACTGCTGGAAAGATGGTCTTTTCCTCAGTATATGAACACTTGATGATGATTTGTCCTTTGGTTTTGCCTTTGATTTTTGTTCATGCTTCTTCAGTTTTGAACTCTTTTCAGAATCCGTAGATTGAGAATCTGATTCAGATTTGACTGATTCTTTCTTCTTTGAGCCTTTTGTCTTGTTCTTTTTGTTGAAATAACATTCCTGTGTGGAATGATTATTTTTGTTGCAGATAGAACAATGTTTGTTGAAGTAGCAATCAGTAGTCATATGATTGTTCATATTGCAAATAGAGCAGTAGCTGCTGAAGTAACAGTCTTCAGTGTTGTGATTTTTCATGTCACACCATTTGCAATACTTTTCTTCTGATTCTTTCTCAGAATCATTCCTTTTGTTTGCTGATCTTTGTTGTAGCTCTTTCTTCTTCAGCTTTGGATGTGCTTCACCTTTTTCCACTTTGTGCACATTTTGATTGCTTGTGGCTGAATTTCTCTTCCGTAGATCAGCAGCTGAAGTTTTCTTGTTCAGTTGATGATCTGCTGATGCCTTTTTCTTTCCTTTGACTTTTCCTTTTTCCTCAGTGATGACAGATTCATCAGTCAATTTCTTTGAGGAGTCATGCATACTTAGTTCTTGAAGACCTTCATTCAATTGAGCTATCCTCTTGCAGATGGTCTTCAGCATGTTTCTTTGTTTAGGAGGATATGGCAACTTTGTTTCTTCAAGCACTTTTGGGATATGGGTTTTCAGTTGAACATTCTTACCAGTGCTTGTTTGATCAACATCATGTTCATCAGAATCATCCAAGTCATCACATTTATCATAATCAAATTCTGAATCATTTTGATCTAATGATTCTGATTCAGATGATTCAGTTTCACTCACCTCAGCTTTATCATTAATTTTAGTTTGAGTTGAATCTTTTTCAAACTTAGTGCCAGGCACAAAATGATTTGACAGAGTGTTTGTCATTGTTGTAGGTAAGGATGTGTAATTATCATTTATAGGTGGTGCAACCGCATTATAACCCAACCCAGACCTTTTCTTTGATTCAATATGAGAATTTAGTAATTTCTCATATTGCTGAGATGATAATTGAAACTTCTGAAGTTTCACTTCAGTTGATGCATGATCAGCCATGGATTTTGTTAAGGAAGTGGTCAAATGCTCAACTTGGGCTTTTAGGCTATAGTTTTCAGAAACAAATTTTTCTAAATCCTTTTGCAAAGAATTAATTTTTATTTGATATAATTTATGTTCTCTAACATGGGATTCATTCAAAATCATTGTTTCTTTTACTTTATCAGTCAACTGTTGAGCATGGACTCTATATCGTTCAACTTCCTCAACACAAGTTGATGAACACAATCTTTCTTTTACCTCTTTTGCCATTGGTGGAACTGTTTGATCCATATGAGCCATCAATGCTTGATTCTCTTCCAAAACTTCCTTCTCATACAAACTCCAGTCACACGTTCCATCTTGAAGTATGATCAGCCCTGACTCCTTTGAGTTGCTAGGTCCAGCTGATTCTTTGGTGGCTGGTGGGGAAGCATTGATCAGTTGAGATTGTTTGTGCAGAGGTCTTTGAGAAGATTGTTGATTTGCTTGAATCTGATGTTGTTGATGATGCTGGTGTTGTCTCATCTCTGGATATGACTGTTGATTGCATTCTCTTGAGAAATGTCCATAGAGATTGCATTTGTAGCATCTTACTTTTGATTTGTCAACACCAATCTTTGATGTTTTGCTTGCTGAAGCCAAGTTCTTATTTCTCCTGAGATATTGCTTAGCTCTATAAGCAATCATGGCCATCTGCCATTGTAGATCCATCTCTTCCACTACATCAGGAGGCAGTTCTTCTAAGTCTTGTTGGCAAATATTGGCTGATGTTAGAGAGCTTCCCAGATATGCTTGAAAACTGGAGCTAAAAGCTGCAAAGGCTGCTCTTTGTTCTTCAGAGTCCAATATCACAGTTATTGGTTCTGACTGATTTGCTGAAAAGGAAGACTTAGCTGTGCTGCAGTTGTATCTTGTCTTTCAGTAGTTCTTCCTTTATTCTTTTGCTGCTTGTCTTGAGATGATTTCTTTGAGGGTTTTGAAGCATAGAAGCTAACTTCCTCCTCATCATCACTCCTAGCACAAGAGTTATCACTTTCATTGTTTGAAATAAATGCACTTCCTACATTATTTGTTTCTTTGAAGTGATAGGGTGAGACATGAGTTCTCACACTCTTGTTTCTTGATTTTTCGTCCATTTCAAGAGCTTCCACTTTTGCAACCAGAGTATCTAAACCAGTTGCTTTCAGATCTATAGTGTTCTTGAACATGGACACAGTATGCTTCCAACTTTCTGGCAAAGTGTGGAGCATTTTCTTGTTTAATTCCTCACTTGTATACTTCAACTCCAGAATATTCATCTCAGTGACTAACTGCATGAATCTATGGAGTTGTCAGGAATTGACTCACCCTCAATATGATGAAAAGTTTCATATTGTGATCTGAGGGTGTCTCTCCTTATACTTCTTATCTCATCACTCCTTCGCAGAGAGTGTGAAGTATCTTCCATAAGGAGTGTGTGTTTTATAGTTCTCACACCTGATTAATATCTCTTCAGGTAAAGCCTTACTAAGCAAACTGTTAGCTTTTATATCAACTTTTACCTTTTTGACATCATCAGGTGATAGATCTTGGTACTGATTGGTTTGATTTTTGTCATTATAATCCGGCCCAAGAGTGGGTGGAATATAAGGACCTTCAGTGATGGAAATCCACAAGTCAGAATCAGTATAGTTTACATGATTCCTGAACTTGATTTTCCAAGACTTGAAGTCTGCTTTTGTTTCCAACTTCGGAGGTTGGTAAGATGAACCACTGAAGTTGCTCATGATGTTAACAAGTTCTGCTATTCAATTGATTTGAATATAGAAAACAAGTTAATTAAAAACGATTACAGTTAAACGAAATCAAACACAATTAAAACACAACTAACACTGATAGATCAATCGATCTAAATCAATGAGCACTTGGCTCTGATACCACCTGTGAATCCAAGGATCGTCAACAGGAATTATCAGTGTGAATCGATGTCAAGTCAACGTTTGCGGAATTAACGTTGATTTGGTTTAATTGTGTTTGAACAACTTTAAATATCAATGAAAGATGAAGAACACACGTAACAAACACCAATTATGATTAATCAGTATTTTATTATAATGTGTTGATGATTACAAAAGAATTGAATGTATGATATCAAAAAATGCTATGATGTTGTGAATGCTAAAGTTGATCGAAAGACTTTTGATGATTGTTGTATTGCTATTGTTGTTATCAATCAATCAATCGTCTAACTCAATCGTGTTTGAATTGAAACCTAGGATCCATATTATAGACAGAGGTGTTCAGTTATAGGAAACACCGGATCTCTTGGGATTTGATTTGTTTCTGTTAAGGAATCATCGGATTTCTCGGGATTCGCATAATCTCCTTGTTGACTTGTTGACTTGTTGACTTGTACCACTTGTATAATACAAGTGTTTGGACTCCGCAGGAATATTGTCTTCAGTAATAATTTGTTCTTCCGTAGGTATTGTTCTTCCGAAGGTGTCTTGTTCTTCCGAAGGTAACTTGTTCTTCCGAAGGTATTGTTCTTCCGAAGGTATCTTGTTCTTCTGAAGGTATCTTGTTCTTCCGAAGTTAACTTGTTCTTCCGAAGGTGTCTTATTCTTCCGAAGGTGTCTTGTTCTTCCGAAGGTAACTTGTTGTTCATCCGCAGAAGATCTTTGGATGTATAATTACTTGTAAGAAATATATCTACGGAAGAACAAAATGTTCATCCGTAGATGTTTCTTACACTTGGTCAATTTCACAAATTGACCAATTACAATGTTTGTTCCTGCAACCATACATAAACCAACACATATATAAATGGGTTAACCTATATATTTAATGCATACACAATAATGAAATACAAAAGTTCATTACAGATATTAATTCAAGTACTAAGCCTATACATAATGACTAGATCTACTGATTCTAGACCTAACAAATACTTCTTGTTGCCCTTGAACTATGTGAAGAATAAGAGCTCTTCTATCATCATCATACCTCCACCTTATGATGTAGTTTGAAGTTCCTTGAGGTGGGGATGACATAGCTCTTGGTATACCTTCCTCAAAGAGACTCCTGATGATAGAGTCTATAGAGTCCACATTAATGTGAACTTGAGGAAGTTGCTGAGAATGCACAACTGCAAGTGAGGATGGTGAGTCCTCTATTGCCATTCTTTGTGAAGAACTCCCAGGTTCTGTGGCTGCAATGACTTTCTCCCTCTTTTTGGTAGCATCACCCACTTGCATAGGTGAGCTGGAGGATAAATCAATCACATCCACAGGTTCTTGTGTTCCTGGTTGAGCTCTTCTTAAAGGTCTCCCAGCTAGTTTTTTCTTAAGATATGAAATTTGAAGTTGCTGATCATTGACCCTGTTTTGTAAGGTAGTCACCTGAGATTCAAGGTGACTGACCTTAGAGACTAAATAGGAGCATGTTTTTGACAGTTTTGCACCTTTAGTCTCAAATTCCCCTCTTCTTCATCAGAAGAATCATTGGGGGATGAGATGAATTGGACCAAGTCCTCTCTCTCACCACCAACTTGAGGTTCTTGGCTTGCTGGTTTCCTCTACTCACTGGCAATCTCAGTTGAGATGTCAGTGGGCTGAGTTGCCATGGTTGAGGTCTTAATATGTAATCACTTGCAGAAGTGAGAGCCTCTTCCATATGGACATCCTGAACATGTTCAGAAGTGTCCACCTCAGTAACAGGTGACTGATGTGGGCTAGACTGAGGAGACTCAGAGGTACTCATCTCTCTTTGAGTAGGGGAGGAGAAGAGAGACTCATGGTACTCACTGAATCCTAAGTCTTCATCAGTATAGAATGATAGGTTGGGAATGGGTTGATTTAGATCTAAAGGCTGGGGATGGTAACTGTCCCCTGAAGGTTGTTCACTTGAGTGTTGAGACTCAGAGTGAAGGCTTAAGGCTGTTGGGCTTTTGAGCTCATCAGGGTGAGCATGAGGAACCTCAACCCTGATAGTTGAAGAAATGGGAGTGGTTTGCTTCTCAGGGGAAGTGGGAGCTCTAGTGTCCACTTCCTCCTGTAAGGGTGAGTATATGGGGACCTGCACAAACTTAATAGCTTGAGCAGGGGTTCGTTTGGATTTTCTTTGGTAGGTGAGGGTTATTTGAGGCTTTTAGTGGTAAAGAAGTAGAAGGTGTGGGTTCAACACTAGCTTGTGTTGCTAGGTTGTCACCTTGAGCAATGAGCTCTAACATTTTGGGGACAAGGGCTGTTTCTACCCCTGAGAAGCCTACAGTTGGCTTCTTCATAATTTTAAAGATGCCGGGCTTCATCTGTCCCAATTTAAGAATATTACTTGTTTCCCTCAACTGTGAGCCCAGTTCACAGTTAAGAATGTGTTGAACATATCTAGGAAACATGTAATACTCTAAGGAGTCCAAGTTTGCAAGTAAATTAGTATAAACAAATTGAGAGTACCTGAACTTGACCCCTTGAACCATTCCATGCACTATGAAGGAGAGATCCTCAGGAATCTGATCCCACCCACCATGCTTGTTTGACAAGCTGTGGATAACCACATGGAGTAGGTATTTCCACTGGGATGAGACCTTCCCTTTCCTGAAGGTCTTTACAGAGAAATCTCCCTCATAGCCCATCTGCTCAAAGGAATGATTGACAGCTTCCTTTGGGAAGGACAACTCACCTTCTTCATCATCCAGCTGCAAATGATAGTTGATGATGGCCGGAGTGATGAAGATTGTCCTCCCTTGAACTGTGGCAGACAGTGCCTTCTCCCCATCCATAATGACCTCTTGGCAGGTCTTCCAGAATTCAAGCAAATGATCCTCATACAGAGTATGATCAATGGTTAGGGAGGTGAAATAGTTGGATAGAGTTAAGAATTGGCAAATCTCTGAGAAACTTTCATCTTTCTCAGAGCTTAACAGAGCAACCTGGTTGTGTTGCCTGTGAAGTTGCATGGAGAAATCTGGGTTGTTTCTGCGGTTAAGGTTGGCCATTTAAGAAGCTTAAGGTTGAAGAAAGGTAAAAAGCAAAGGCGGTTTTGGGAATTAGGTTTGAGGAATAGTGGAATTGAGGAAGATAGTGAGGAAGAGGGGGAACCGTTGGGTATTTATGTAAAAGGGATTTGAACCAAAGTTAATGAAAGAGGATAAACTTTGAAATCCGAAAGTCGGTCCCACCTCTGAAAAAGTAGTTTACTTTTGCTCAAAAAGTAGTTTTCTTGGAATTCGAAAAGCTTCCGAAGGTAAATTATCTTCGGAAGTTTTAATGAAAAAGCTTCCGAAGCTAAAATGACTTCGGAAGATTTTCCTGAGAGTCTTGAAAATTTTGCTTCGGAAGAGAAATAAACACTTGAATGCTTTGTATATGAACCAACAAAGCTTCGGAAGGAAAAAGTCCTTAAAAATAAATAAGTGTCTGAGACAAGAATTTAAGCTTCGGAAGATAGATTTAGACTCCTTCCGGAGGTAAAATTTCTTAGACAGTTTTGAAGACATGATTTTCTTCCGAAGGTAAAAGTATATCTTCGAAGGATCAGAAAATTTTCAAGAATCTAAGGAAAGTCTTCAAAAAGGATTTATATCCAAAGAAAACATGAGCTTATGAAAGTGATGAACTAGACAACTTAGGACACACATATTTTAAGAAATAATTAGAATTAGTTTTAATAAAAGATCACTCAAAGTTAATCATCCCAATAGCTGATATTAGATACTTAAATCTCTGTTCATCAAAAGCTTTTGTAAACAGATCAGCATATTGTTCATCTGTATGAACTTTGACTAGTTTAATTAATCCCTTTTCATAGTTATCTCTTATTAAATGATACCTGATATTGATGTGTTTGGTCCTTGAGTGCTGCACAGGGTTCTCAGTGATAGAGATAGCACTATTGTTGTCTATGTGGATAGGAGTCTCCTTGAAGTTAAATCCATAGTCTAGCATCTGATTTTGAATCCAAAGCACTTGAGCACAGCAGCTTGCAGCAGCAATGTATTCAGCCTCAGCAGTTGATGCAGACACACAGGATTGTTTCTTGCATTGCCATGAGACAACCCTTCCACCAAGGAATTGACATCCCCCAGATGTAGACTTTGCAGTCATGTTGCAACCACCATAATCACTATCTGTATAAGCATACAGATTGAAGTTAGGATTCTTTGGATACCATAAACCAAGTGTTGAAGCACCTTTGAGGTATCTTAAAATCCTTTTGACAGTGATTAGGTGAGACATCTTAGGGTTGGCTTGATATCTTGCACAAATACATGTAGCAAACATGATATCAGGCCTGCTAGCTGTAAGATACATAAGAGACCCAATCATAGCCCTGTATAAATGTTCATCTACACACTCCCCCTCAAGATCAGGTCCAAGGGAGTGGTTTCTGGCTATGGGTGTCTTAGCAATCTTACAATCAGTCATGTTGAACCTCTTGAGTATGTCCTGAACATACTTTGACTGACTTATGAAGATGCCATCTTCAACTTGCTTCACTTGAATTCCCAGAAAGAAATTGAGTTCTCCCATTGCACTCATTTCAAATCTGTCTTTCATCAGCTTCTCAAAGTCTTTGCAGAGCTTTGGATTAGTTGAACCAAAGATGATGTCATCTACATATACTTGAACTAGCAATAAGTCATTTCCCTGTCCTTTGATGAAGAGAGTTCCATCTATAGTACCTCTTCTGTATCCATGTTTACAAAGATACTCAGACAATGTCTCATACCACTTCCTGGGTGCCTGATGCAGCCCATAAAGAGCTTTGTCAAGCTTGCAGACATAATCAGGATGATCAGGGTCTACAAAACCAGGTGGCTGTTTGACATAAACCTCTTCATCAATCACTCCATACAGAAAAGCACACTTTACATCAAGTTGAAAGACTTGAAGTTCTTGGATGCAGCAAATGCCAAGAATATCCTAACAGCTTCTAATCTTGCTACAGGAGCAAAGACATCAGTGTAGTCAATCCTTCTTCTTGTGTGTATCCTTGAACAACTAGTCTTGCCTTGTTCTTGATGATAATTCCTCTATCATCCTTCTTATTCCTAAAAACCCATTTGGTTCCAATGGTAGTCTTCCCATGAGGAAGAGGACAAAGGTTCCAAACTTTCTGCCTTTTGAATTGAAGCAACTCTTGTTGCATAGCTTCAACCCAACTTCCATCCTTTAGAGCTTCATCAACTTTCTTTGGCTCTATCTGAGATAAGAAACAAGAGTGAAGACAAACATTTGCTTCATGGGTTTGTCCTCTTGTTCTTACCCCTGTGACAACATCTCCAATGATGTTTGTGGTGGGGTGAGACTTGTGGATCCTTAGCTGAGGGATCACAGCAAGTTGCTGAGAAAGATCCAAATTTGAGAAATTTAGATCTGGCATAGATGATTCACCCTCCACATCACCACACTTATCAAGATTAACTTGATCCAATGAGTGTGTGACATCATTGATGTTGTCATCTATGGTGTGGTTATTAGCATCAAGGAATTCCTGATCACTTTCACCATCACCATTTGTTGTCTTCTACAATTGAGGTATCTTTATCTGGTTGTGGAGCCTCTGAGCTGGAATTTGAAGGCACACCAGATGTATCAGCTGAATTTGTCATTGTAGTGCTGATAGAAACCTCATTTGCTGAAGTAGTTCCAACTGGAGCTGAAGATGTATGAGTTGAGGGTCTTCCTAGCTCAAATCTTGGATCAGGATCACCTGTATTTAAATTTTCTGCAGATCCTGAAACATTCTCACAAGATTTGTTTAAACAGTTGGTAACTAAATCAAGATCAAATAGCCAATCAGGACCAGAACCAGCCACACAGGGTGTGTGTTCATTGAAAGTCACATTGGCTGACTCCTCAACAATTCTAGTTCTGAGATTGTATACTCTATAAGCCTTGGCTTGGAGAGTATCCAATGAAGTGTCCATCATCTGATTTCTCAGCAAACTTGGCAATTTGATCCTTGGTATTCAAGATGGTGCAGGGACATCCAAATGACCTGAGAAAACCAATGAAAGGTTTTCTCTTGTGCCAAAGTTCATAAGGAGTCTTACCATGTGTCTTAACTACTAAAACTCTGTTTTGCACATAGCAAGCAGTATTTACTGCCTCTGCCCAGAAGGTGATGGGCAGTTTAGAGTCAGACAACATAGTTCTTGCAGCTTCAATTAGTGTCCTGTTTCTCCTCTCAGCAACTCCATTTTGCTGAGGAGTCCTGGAGCACTATATTGTCTTGTAATACCTTTTTCATCACAAAATGTATCAAGGATTTGATTCTTGAATTCAGTCCCTTGATCACATCTTATGGTTTTGACCTTGTGATCACTTTGATTCTCAATTTTTAAGATGAAATTCTTCAGAATCTCAGGGGTTTCATCCTTAGTTCTAAGAAAGAAAACCCAAGTGAATCTTGTAAAATCATCTGTGATCACCAAACAATAAGAGGTCCTTCCTAGACTCATTACACTGGTGGGGCCAAAGAGATCCATATGTAATAAGTGTAGGGGAGTAGTGATGGAGTTCCTTTCCTTAGGCTTGTGAGATACCTTATGTTGCTTCCCTTTCAGGCATGCAACACAATGATCATCACTTGTAAACTCTTTCTTTGGCATTCCAGTTACCAAATCATGTTTAATTAGTTTATTCATGTTCTTAAAGTTTACATGGCACATTCTTTTATGCCATAGGAAAGACTCATCACTATTTGCTTTAGATAGAAAGCATGAAACTTCTCCAGAGGGAGATGTTTCTTGCAAATCCATCTTGTAATGTTCCCTTTCCTGGGGCTCTGAGCAGGATATGCTCATGAGGAATGACCACTCCAGGTTTGAGAACAATGCACTCATGCTCAGTAAAGAGCATGTTATGACTCTGATCACAAAATTGGGATACACTCAGAAGATTGTACCCAAGCTCCTTGACAAAGTTTACCTTTTCAATGTTGAGCTTACCATTTGTGACCTTGCCCCTTCCTGAAATGTAACCACCTTCATCTCCTCCAAAAGCAACTGGTCCTCCATCAATTCTCTCAAAGTTATGGAGTAGTGACCTATTGCCTGTCATGTGCCTGGAACAGCCACTATCAATTATCCAGACATTCCTGTTTGTCTTGAGCTGTTCCTGCACAAAGAAAATGATTAGTTACATTTGGAAACCCAAGCCTTACTTGTCTGGGCTCACTAAGTATAATAGAAGGTAATGCAACAGTAATAGATCCTATGGTTGTGCTAGAGGGATCTTCAGCTGTTGTTGATGGAGAAACTTCAGTCACTTGGTCTTTCTTAGACTTCCACACCACCTTTGGAGTCTTGGACTTGACCTTCAAAACCTTAGAAGCTTTTGGGACTTCATAAGTTTTGATGACTGAACCTTCGGAAGATTCTACAGTCACTGCAGCAGACTTCAGTGCTTCGGAAGAATTCCTTGATTTCTTCTGAGAAACAATTTTCTTCCGAAGGTAATTTTCCATTTACCTTCTTCTTTGATTTGGAGCTTCCGAAGGAAACAGATTTTCCTTCCGAAGCTTGAATCTTTTTGAAACTCTTTGAAGTCTTTGTATTGGTCATATGGACAGTACTTTTAGGATTGTATGGACAATCCTTAGCAATGTGAGAAGTACTTTCACACATGACACATAACATTTTCTTCTTCAAAAGAGTCTCCTTATGAGAGCAAGACTGTCTTTGGTCACATCCCTTCTCCACCTTCATCTTTGTAGATGCTGAGACAGTTCTTTTGGGCTGTGAACTGTTCTTGGAGTTTGATGGTCCAGGCTGTGCAGCAGTGGTACACAGCAGATCAGTCTTCTTCTTGGTACTGAGATGATTTGAACAAGAACCAGAACTCTTAGCTAAGGAGTTTTGGTTGATGTCTTCAGTCTTTACTACTTTAAACCCTGCAGAGATAAAAACTTGTTTCTGCTTAGAGTCAAAAGTAGCCTTGATCTCTTGAGCCTTCTTTGCCTTTCTTTTGCTTCCTGATCAAGTTCTTTCTCTTTGACTTGGTCATCACAGTAGACTTCTTCTCCTCAGAAGGATAGTGGCCCTTAGTAGAATCCTCCTCTTCACTCTTCTCAGAGGAATTCTTCACTATCTCTTCTTCATCCTCTTCACTTATAGGATCTATGAGAGGAAGCTCATCTTCACAAGTTCCACACCTAGGAGATCTTACAGACAAGATTGTGTGTGGAGGAGCTATCTCATTTGATCCCAGTCCCTTTCTATTTTGATAACACACTTTGTTGTGCAGGGATGAGGATATCATGTTCTTGAAGGTCTCTTCTTCAAGAACACTCTTTTCTGCCCTGGCTTTGCTGATCACAAGCTCAGCCTGGCACTCAGTCAACTTAGTTATGAGATCTTGGATTTGAGTCCTAAAATCTGTATGTTCATGTTTTAGTACTGAAATGGTTTTCTCTAAGTCCTCTATCTTTAACTTGTAATCATTTTCAGACTTTCTAAAATCAGATTTTAAAATGTTTAAGGACTCAAGATCAGATCTCATTTCCAAGTTATAGGACCTGTATCTGTTTACTTTAGCAATGCATTCAGGAGTACAGAGATGTTCCAATACCTTGGCTTCATCATGATCTGCCATTAATGCTTGGTTTGGAGAAGCATCTTCAACCTGAAAGCTCCAGTCAAAGCCTCCTTCTTCAACAGCAACAGCAGCTTATTGCTTTGGCTTCTCATTCTGAGGGGCATTTGTCAGTGTAGTTTGGTCTGGTTTGTGCTTGGCCACCATTAGTTTTAGGTGCCTTACACTCTCTAGCAAAGTGGCCCATCAAGTTACAGTTGTAACACTTGACTTTGCTTTTGTCCAAGACAAACTTTCCATTGGTTGCATTGCTTGAAAACCTCCTTCCAGTTCTCTTGTAGAACTTCTTAGCTCTATGAGTGAGAAGAGCCATCTGCTGAACTATTTCCATATACTCCAGGTCATCTGGATGGATATAGTCCAGGTCTTCAAGAGTGAAAAGAGAGTTGCCATAATTTTCATCAGAAGGCACAAAGGCTTGAGAAGAGCTTGTCTCTTGGAATGGGCTTCCTTGAGTGTAGTTCTCCCTAGGTGTCTCTGGGAAGCTGATGAAAGGACCCTTTGGTGAGTTGTCAGGGTAGCATATGAGATGATGTTGAGGTTCTATGCTATCCCTTTCAACCACATGCATGGTTGAACCCATTTGATTGTTGGAGTTGCCAGATGAACCTTGCATGTTCATCTCCATCTGGTAGCCACTGAGAATCCCATATAACTCTGTCACAGTAAGAGTTTTGAGATTTTCAGTCCTCTTGATCACCACACAGTAGTGTGTCTATTGCCTAGGAAGTGAGGACATGAACTTCCTTACAATGTCCCTATTTTCAAGAGGAACTCCTCCATCCACTAGGGTGTCCACTATCTCAACATACCTAAAGTATTGCTGAGTCATGGTTTCACCTGTCTTGAAGGTGAAGTTTTCAAACTGCTGCTTCAGGAGATCCTTCTTGTTCTCCTTGGCTTCAGAGGAGCCTTCATACATCAGTTTTAGTGCATCCCACAGTTGTTTAGCTGTTTTGCACTTCTTGAAACCTCTGTACACAGAGTTTGGAATGGCAGTTTGAAGAGCAGTCATGGCCTTTCTATCAATCTCTACTCTCTTCCTGTCTTCATCAAAGTAGTTGGCCACATCTTTGGGGATCATACCAGCACCAGTAGCAGAAGGAGTGCTGGGTATGAAAGGTCCATTTTCAACAGATTCCCACATTCTTGAGTCTAGAGACCTGATGAAACCTTCCATTCTTATACACCAGGTATCAAAGTCATCAAGAGTGATCAGGGGGACTTGTTCATGGTTCCAGTCTCCATATCAGTCTTTGAAATGGATGCCATTGTTCAAAATTTAGTATTTGTGTGTGTGAGGGATCTTAAGATGGTGAGATCTTATATCAAGAGCCTGAAATGCTCTGATACTAATTGCAGGACCGGTTAAGGGCTTAACAATTACAACACAACAACACAAAGAGGAGATTAACTAAACTTGATCAAACAGTAAACTGGATTAACCAAGATATTGATACAAAGAACACAAGTAATGATAAAGAGACAGAACAAGAGATTTGGGTTTCAAGGAGGCAGTATATTGTTTTCTCAAGTTCTATTACAAGTGTTACAAAGCATAAAGAAAGATACTAGAACTTGGAATACTTATACTACAACCTATAGCCGGCTATACTTTGAAAGCCAGCTGGATACAATTGACTAGACACAAACAAAATCAATTGTAGAATCAAAAGGCATATCTGCCTTTTGACCTTGTGACTATGACATGCCATAGCTCACATCCTTATCTATTACAAAAAGGATAAAGTACATAAAGTAGAAAGTTACAGACTCAAGACCTCAATGTACAGTTACCAAAATCATGAACCTTTTCACCAACTCATGTAAGTTGGTGACTTTACAGAGATGCAGCGGAAAGATGTCCAGCTTTATGGAACAGTACATCAGATAAAGCATGCTACTAAAAGTCTTCGGAAGAAATCTGTCTTCATAGGATGAAGCTTTGGAAGACTTTGTCTCTGAGGCTTCGGAAGACTTCATGTTTGGCTTCGGAAGATATTGGTCTTGGCTTCGGAAGATTTTACACTTAGAATATTTCTAGTGTATGGTGTAAAACTTCCGAAGCATTTCTTCTTCAGTACTTGATGCATTACTTGCAGAGAGACATTGGATGTTTTGGTTTGCATCAGACTTAAAGGAATCCTTACACTCTGCTTGGACAATATTGTCCCACCAGCATAAAGCTGAGTTTACGAACGAATGAGTGGCAAACTTCACTTTCTGATCTTCCCGGCACTCGCTGATGTCGAGAACAGCCTCCATTTCCCTCACCCATCGGTGAGCAGCAGTAGCAGTGCCATTACCGTCGAAAGTAGGGGGCTTGCATCTCATAAACGCCCCATTGTTACATCCTCGTGCCACCTCTTGCACAGGCTCATCTTCCTCTTCCTCGTCTTCATTATCAGAGAAAATCGTTTCAGGCTCCGGTTGCTCTTGTCCCACCGAAGACCTGTTTCTCTCTTTTCTTTCTCCTTCTTTCACAGCCTTGATGACTTCGGTCACTACAGACGGTAAGATTGTCTGCATGACCTGGTGCACTTCTTCAACAGCAGCCTCCTTTACCGAGGCCCTCAAGTTTGCACTCTCATCTCCAGCCTCCGGATGAGGGGTCTCAGGTTCTTCAGGAACCACCTTCTCAACTCTAGGCCTTCCTCTTTTAGGTCGCGGTTCAGCATCAGGCCCACCACGACCTCCACCCCTAGAAGCTTTAGAAGATCTACCACCAGCCATTCTATCACACTGAAAGATTCAAACACCAACACGGTCATTCAAGGAAACAGCTTAGTTTATGTCAAGTACAATCAGTCTCTAATTACAGTGGCCAGTTGTGATTAGCCACTTACTTTACTCTTCATACTCCGAGCATTACCTATCCTGACTACATCAGTATCTAAATCTACATACAACATATAAACCACATAACATGCACACATAATACCGGTTAATATTAAGAAAATACCTGATGGCACGCAGCTACTCAGATTGGCATCCCATTCCCTTTCCGACCCATTTTCAGTTTAAGTTAAGGTTTATTTGAAAATTTACCCATTTCACTTAAACTTTGGCTCTGATACCAACTTGTAAGGCCCCGTTCCCGGGACGCTTACAACTGGTCATTCATCGCACATAAAACAAATAATACCTTTGACTTTCATAAAATATTGCAGCAGAAACATTTAAAACTTCCTTCTATTTCAATATAATAGCTTTGCCAAATAATAAATCATTAACTAGTTACAAAATACAAGTTTGCATTACATCACAAAAGCATTATAAATGGATGCCATCCCAAAAGAGCCGAGTAGCCTCGCAGTGCCATCCTCAGCAATCATTACCTGCCAACTGGAAACACATAAAAAGTGAGCGTTGCTGAGTGAGTTCTAGTTTTATAATAAAACATACTTTACTTTCATTAAAACCTTTCGTTTCCTCATGCGATCATACATCATACGTATACACATATAATATCATTATTATCTTCATCATTCATTCATACTGTAACTTTTAGATTCTTTAATCATTACAACTTTTCCCTTTTCCATCAACCATAAACCTTACCCTTCTGTTCATGGTATTGGACCTAGGCCTATCATAGACCTTCTATAACGTTGCACCACACCTCATGGCCACAACACCTAGGATAAAGTTTAGGTGTACTATGCAATACCTTTCTGTTCATGGTTCTGGACCTAGGCCTATCGTAGACCTTCTATAATGGTGTGTCGCACCTCATGGTCACAGTACCTAAGGTATGAAGATATGTGTACCATTGCCATATGTAATACCTTTCTGTTCATGGTTCTGGACCTAGGCCTATCGTAGACCTTCTATAACGGTGCGTCGCACCTCGTGGTCACAGTACCAAAGGTATGCAGCAATAGTTTTATACAAATGGTCAATCACAAAGAAAGACCCCGATGTGCATACCATGCCTGCAAGACTTTCTTTATTTTCATTACTCATTAATGCATGCATTCTTACTTCATGTTCTTCTTTTCTTTATCTTTCACTTTACGTTACATAATACTTCATTTTATTCATTAACATGACAAGTAAAGCCACAAGAAAGATAAACATACATCATAATAAGGAACATATCATACACAGTCATCATCATCATACAGGGCAACATCATACATACATAACATGTATAAACATGCAACATCATCATCATCATCATGCCTAACATGCTCTCTAAGGTCATAACAGTCATCTTACATGCTCTTACGGGAACCTTTACGTCAAAACTTACATCTGCACTTTCCCCCGAAAGTCAGAAGTCGAACTACACTTTCCCTCGAGTGCAACAGCCCTATTTGGGCGTATGGACACCCTTCAGTCGCATGGCCTCCATGCGACTGAACATCATGCGATTGGACTCATGCGGATGAACATCTATGCGAATGGACACCCAGTCGTGCGTATGGACCTCATACGGATGGAACTAATGCGAATGAGCACCTATGCGACTGACCTCATGCGAATGGACTCATGCGACTAAGCACCTATGCGACTGGACCCTCAGTCGTATGACTCCCCATGCGACTGGACTTCCAATCGTATGAATGGAACCTTAATCGTGCGAATGAACCCTCAATCGTGCGAATGAACCTCAATCGTGCGAATGAACCTCAATCGCCTCTCAATCGGCCGTATGGCCTCCAGTCGGTCGCCTAGCCCTAGCTGATGCAGAAAGGAGTTCATCCCGAACCCAATCTGCCATTTTCGGCCTCCAAGCTCATCCAAACCCATTCTAAGCCTAAATCAACCATCTTAGACCTTAGGAATGCATACCACAACACCATACAAGCACACACAAGCCCGGAAACAAACTCTAAACGCATCACACACAACACACCGAAATGAGTCATAAACAGACACATACAAAAACAGGTTTTTCAAGCTTTCCAGCCCCAAAATTGTTTGAAAACAAGTAAAGTGGGGTCCTAGAACTCACACAAAGAGCACAACGACAAGGCTTCGATTTGACTCGCTCCTCAACGATTTTGGCCACTCGAACCAACCCGAACCAACACTTTTTTCTCTTTTCTCTTGTTTCTCTCTTCTCTTCTTTGATGGCTGATTTTGGTGGGTGTGGGGAGAGGGAAAGGGTTGCCCTCTCCCTTAAATATTCCCACTTCCCCAACTTTCTCTCGTTGGCGAGTTTGGTCCCTCGACTTTGGACTTTATTTCTTTTCTTCTTTCGTCGGCTTCAAAATAAACATATAACCGGGTGTTACAGTCCTTGACTTATCGTAAATAAATTTTGACTTATTTGTTGAACTAAATATTCATAGACTTCATAAAACATTTGTAGTTATTAAAACCGACTCCAATCCAATAACTTATTTATAGATCTTCTATTATTTAATCTTCACAACTAGAGTTGGGTTGAGTACACCAATCATTGTAAGGGTATGATAAATACAGATCTTCTATTGTTTAATCCAAATAACTATAAGCAAGGGTGGTCCATATCAGGGGCCTCAAATGAAGTAAAAATAAGAGGCTCTTTTTTAACCATGTTTAGTCTTTTTGACAATGGTTTGTGTTGTATTTGAGGTGGTACCCCATCACAAATCTAAGTCTATACCCGTAAATAAAAAATCAATAACTAGAAATTACCAGAGTTAGGTCGAGTGCACCGATGATACTTTTTCTTGCCCCTATGAGCCAACAACTTTTTTGTCCTTGCCCCCAAGCTACTGAGTAGCCTCACTCCTCCACCTCACTCCCTAAGGGTGGTGTTCCATGCTGGAGAGCCGCTGACATGGTACTCATACCAATATACCATACATCATGGTGGTGTAACACATGGTCTTACATACATCACTTATAAGCAATACTCTAATTCATGTTCAATCCAATGATTATGGTTATTCTAGACCTGTCCACTAGGATTTGACGTAAGCCTTCTTATAAAAGGGAACCACATCCCTCATCTTATGAAATCTTTTCTTCTCCTCTTCTTTTACATCATTCCTTTACAAAAGTAGACACTTGTCAGTCTATACACGTCACTCTATACACAAATTTTAACTTTGTACATTTACACACATGTTGATCCTTGATATTTTTGCTTATGAATAGCTACTTGATTGTCACAGTGGGGCTTTGGCACCATGGTCCTTCTAATGGGATGTGGACATTAACAACCTTTATTTAATTTGACTCCAAAGGACGAAGAATGAAAACACAATTATCAAGACAAGTTCACACAGAAAGAGTCTCATACTTCACTCTTGCTCAAATCCTAATACAACCTTCATTCTATCGTAGAATTTTGCAATTAGACATTATGGTAACTTTGATCAAAATGCAAGATGTTACACTTACATATGTTTTAAAATAATATGGACCAAATTCTATACCTTGCAATTTGAGTCATCAAAATGAAAGGGCTTTAACTTGTTCAAACTGGCTTCACCATCTACAAAAATAGGGAGGAGTTTAAACGAGATAAAAACGGTTGGGTTGTTGGTCTTAAAGTTGTATTCTCTTGTTTTTATACTTGTGCATAAATCTATGTTGTGATAGGGCCTAAGTACCCTCGTCGACTTATGAGGGGTTGTCGTTGTTTCCTCCACCATCACATGGCTGTAATGTTGTTGTCCTTGTCATCGTGTCACCACATCCACCATCACACACACCTCTATCATATACAACACACCATTGCCACGTTACTTTTATCTTCACCTATCAGTATAACCGGAGAACACATTTGATACAAAAACCTATTTTTTGTCAATGTTCATTTTGTCCGACCTAAATTTATAACTTTTTAAACTACTTGTTTTGATTTGTTATCTAATCCATCTTCTTGTCATACTCGGTAAATACTATATTATAGT
This sequence comes from Flaveria ramosissima, assembly GCA_025215565.1. Taxonomy (NCBI): domain Eukaryota; kingdom Viridiplantae; phylum Streptophyta; class Magnoliopsida; order Asterales; family Asteraceae; genus Flaveria; species Flaveria ramosissima. Next base: position 57,814,964 of record CM046029.1, on the reverse strand, counting down.
TTTCAGCTTACATATAAAATTATCGGTAACTAAATTATAGTTAGTTTTTAGTAATCAAAATGGAATAAAAGGTTTTATTATATACATGACAAAAAGCAGACGATATATAGTAACAACTCAACTTACCATGTTTGATTATAATTTAAATACAACTACTTAAATCCATCCACTTGCGCTGCACGTGTGGGGATGGGATTGACCGATGCTCAGATATACCATCATAGTCATATATAAACGATTGTAAGGCTTATCAAAAGGCTGATGCACCCAAAACAACCCAAGTGCTTCCCTCATGCATGCACTTGGTACTAAGTAGAAGTTGCTTTGGAGGTTTCATACTCTGCACTAGAAATTATTCAAAGTATGCAATCTTTCAAAACCAAAACCAATATCTTCCGAAGCCAAGACCAATATCTTCCGAAGCCAAAAGTGAAGTCTTCCGAAGATTCAAAGACAAAGTCTTCCGAAGCACCTGAAGTGAAGGCAAATTTATTTCGTAGACTTTGAAGGGCATGTTTTCTCTGATGTAATTTTCATAAAACTGACCAACTTTCCACTGCAACTCTGAAAACTCACCAACTTATACAAGTTGGTGAATGGTCTATGTTTTTTGTAACTGTATATGAGGTCTTGAGTCTGTAACTTTCTACTTTATGTACTTTTATCACTTTGTAATACATTAGGATATGAGCTATACCATGTCATAGTCACTAGTCAAAAGACAAATCTGTCTTTTGACTTTACATTGATATTGTTGTTGTCTAGATTAGTGTTTTCAGCCGGCCTTCAAAGTATGATCGGCTATAGGATGTAGTATAAAATGTCTCAAGTCCTTGTATCTTATTCTTATGTTTTCTAACACTTGTGAAAAGAACTTGAGAAGCAATATACTGGAATCTTAAAAACCTTTACTTTGTTATGTTCTTAAGTTTCTGTCTCTTGTTTACTTGTGTTCATAGTATCATAATATAAGTTTCGGTTCCCTATTTGATCTGTTAAGTGTGCTAACACTCTCCTCATTGTGAGACTGATTGTATTGACCATCCTTTAAACGGTCCTGCAACGATGCTCATATCAATGCCCAAAAAGACAACCAAAAACCGCAATCTTATTAAACAAAATGATTACGGTAATAAGACTTTGGTATTAATTGGGCTTGGAACCGAAATGATTAGTGGCGACTGTATACCAAAAAAGGTTACCAAGCCATGGCCACCAATGTCGGCTTCGCATCTTCATCATAGACCCTTTACCGTCTCTGATATACAATGATTCATCATCATCAACCAAAGAAAAAAGACCATCAGAATAAAAGTTGAATGGACACAATATAGTATGCAAAGCCTGATCATATAACAAAATCTAAGATGATGCAGAACTCATCGTCATTGACATCTTAGCGCAACAAAGAACATAAACACTACCACAAAACTACCATCGTCACGATAAACAAACCAACAACGGGGTCGTGACTCGATGGATGACGATGACTCCATAGATGAGAGGCAATTTGGAAACCCTAAAGAGTAAAAATCAGAGCTGCGACAATGAAAACTGTTGACGTTGTCGGGAAAACCACCATCAGACACCACACGACCAGATTCGAAAACCCTAAAGGGCACCGGAGGGAAATAACAGCCCAGCGCCACCGTCATCATCAAAGCAACCAACAACGAAAACTATGTCTACGTGGGCAACCAACGATGTTAAGAGACATCGACCACCACTAAAAACCCTAGATTGTGATGGAACAACTTGATCAACCATTTACTTTACATCAACCCAAAGTGGGAGCCGGATAACAATGGCGGTGACATATATCGTTGACAGGGCTACAACCACCGGCGGAATCCAACCCTGTCACTTTCTCTATCTTAAAACCTTAAACTATCGAGATAGAAATAATGGAAAAAAGGACCATGATGTTGAAATAAGATAGAAACAAAGATCAGTGCATCAATCGGTCAATATCAGCCGGAAGCATGCATTGGTGACACCGAACCGACCTTTCTCTCTCTCTCTCTTAGAAACCCTAAGCAAGACAGAAATAAAATGAGAAGGCCACCTACATTAAAATAAGAGGGAAAAAAAAGCTCAACAACAACATGTGACATGAGAAACAATATCCAAATTATTCATGTTCATTTTGCCATGAGTTTATATATTAGTTAGTTTCTTTGAATATGAAATAAAAGACCCAAGGGGGTCACTTAAACATGCACCACAGCCTTAAGCAACTTTGAAGTTTTTGTAACGTTGCCGATATATTTTTGCGTAGACTAAATTTCAACTTTTTTTCCATTTGAAAACCCAAAATTATGGAATGGGTCCTTTGAAAAAACACTTTCTGTTTTTATCTTTTATTTGCATGTGTTGTTACATTCTTTGTCCTTTCCACTAATCAGGTTAACAAAACCCGGTTAAAATGGCTCATGTAAAAAACATGTAAGGGCATTTTTGAAATTATATACCTAATTAAATAATAATTGATTTCTTTTATAAATTATGTTGACCCACCCCCTTCCCAGCCCTAATTCAGAACTTAGGGTTTCAATTTAAGTGAAAAATTCAACGATTAAGCACATAATTTTGGGTTTGATAGTTGTGTTTTGTTGGTGCGGCAAGGTTATTGTGGTACGCACCTCATGGATTGCAAGAAATCCAGGTAAGCGATGGAACAACACATGGATTTTGGCTTGAAAACGCTATGCTTTATAACCCTAGAATCGATGTGGTTCATGGAATGGTTGATCAGCTTCTTATGTATTTTGAAAAGCTATTTAAACCAATTCAAGCTAAATTGGCCACTCATCATCATACGAATGAGTTTTTTGCAATTAATGAATTGGATGGAAGTTCATGGGATAACATTTAATCACCTAAGAAATCAAAGAAACCCAAAACTAGTGCCCTGGTTCCTCCTTCGGTTTCAAACAACAAAATCATTCAACAAAATCCTTCTTACGGAAGTTCATGGGATGACATTTCCAAAAATACCCTCACATATTTCTCACATGAGGCATTTTAACTGGATTTTGTTAACCCAGTTAGTGGAAAGGACAAAGTATGTAACAACACATGCAAATAAATAATAAAAACTAAAAGTGTTTTTTTAAAAGACCCATTCCATAATTATGGGTTTGCAGAAGAACAAAAATGTTTATTTAGTCTTTTGAGTAGGTTATGGTTTATTCTTTTTTGTCACACGAAACTAAGTTACTCTGTAAAATACATCATTATAAATACATCTTTCTACTTACTAATTACAATACGTTTTATAATTTGAGAAATGTTCAAATAAAAAGACTCTTAAAACTAAAAAGTGTAATAAGTGATCTCAACCATTAGTATTCATAATCAATAGTTAAGATCAAATTGTACGAAAAAGTTTGTTAGATGCGTATTTTAGAAAAATACACTTTTGTTAATATTTTGCAAATTCTTTCATTTTATTCAAATGTTCATAAATTTTATACATGATATTATTTTTTCTTAAAAATTGCACCATAAAAACGAACATTTTTATCTTTGAAACACGTACTATATTGTTATATAAAAAAGTAATTTTTATACGTTTTAAGCTCATATCTAATCATTGTCTTTAGTACAGTTCATTGTTTCTTTTTATTACTTATTGTGTTTTTCTAAAAATAATAAATTTTTAAAAAATATGTAATTGTGGAATACCATTGTTGTGTATCTCTAATATGTAAAACATAATAATAAATTAGCAACTAATTAATCTAATATGTTAAAAATAATAACAAAATAACACAATGTCTCATTGTATTTTTTTAGCGTCATCGTGTTATCTTGAACACTATAAGTTCGAAAATACATTTGTGAAATAACATCATTGCGTACTTCTAATTGTAAAACATAATTATAGATTACAAGTTTATATAGTCTATAAAAACAATGTTAAAAATAACACATATGTAATCTTCAATCCTATTTAATTTTAAAAACTATATTGATGAAAGTATATAATTGTGTACTTATATTTGTAAAACACAATAATAAATAACAAGTTTATATAATTTATAAGAACTATGACAAAAATAACACAAACAAATCTAAAATGTAAAACATAATGATAAATACATATAAAAAATGATGTAAAATATATAACATAATGAACTGATATGTAATATAATAAACACACAATAAAGTAATATATTTGACACAATACAAAGTGCTCTCTTTTTATAACACTAGAAGGATATGTGTCATGACCGAAATACCATTATAATTTATCTGTTGATTTCAGGGGTGTAAACGAGCCGAGCCGAGCCCAAGCTCGTATGGGCTCGAGCTCAGCTCGTGATGACTTAGCTCGAGCTCAAGCTCAGCTCGTGATGACTTAGCTCGAGCTCGAGCTCAGCTCGTTTCGAGCTTTATTTTTAAAGCTCGAGCTCGGCTCGGGCTCGGCTCGTGTATTTATTTAAATATTATTTTTAATATTTTTATATTTAATTTTGATATATATTTATAATTGTATACTTTATATATGACATTATTCATATTATTTAATTGTTTTTTTACCGTAACTTTATATATAATAGATATTATTTATATATATTTTACAAAAATTAAATAAAATTTATAAATAAAAAACTCGTTTAGGCTCGCGAGCCGGCTCGAGCTCGATACGTGAAGCTCGGGCTAGGGCTTGATAATTAAATGAGCTATTTTTCAAGCTCGAGCTCGGCTCGGGCTCGATAAAGCTCGACTCGTTTCGAGTTTTTTATCGATCCGATCTCGAATAGCTCATGAACGGCTCGGATCGTTTGCACCCTTGGTTGATTTATAGAGTTAACGCTTAGGATGGTCGGTGATGTTACGATGGTTGATGATCATCCCGCCACCATCTTATCATATCTAAAGTCTTAACTTCACCAAATTCTCACTTTGCTGCAACTTCATCATCATCATCATCATCATGGAGTCTCTCTCCTTAGGCCTCTCATCTTCCCCAATTTCCCCTAAATCCCCCAAAATCAACACCCCCAAATCCATCATCATTCTCTCCAATTGCAATTCCATCCCAACCCATTCTCAATTCACCAACAAAACCCCCAAATCAACCCTCAAAACCACTCTCCAATCGCTCAAAACCCATTCTTTATCTTTAATCTTTACGGGTTTTCAATCCCCCCTTTCTTCATTCGCTTCTGAACAAATACCCACCGACCAATCGTCAAACAAAATCGATTTGGAATCGATTTTGGTTTCAATCGATGATTTTTTCAACAGATACCCGTTTTTTGTAGCTGGGGTTGTGTTCATTTGGCTGTATGTCATCCCTGCGACTGAAGAGTACTTGCGGAAGTACAAGTTCATATCCGCCATTGATGCTTTCAAGAAGCTTAAAGAGGACCCAAATTGTCAGCTTCTTGATATCAGGGATGGTAAGACGTTGAGGGTTCTGGGTTCGCCCAATTTGAAGTTCTTGAATAAGAATGCTGTGCAGGTTGAGTTTCGTGAGGGGTATGATGATGAGGGTTTTGTGAAGAAAGTGAAGGAGAGTTTAAAAGATCCTGCAAATACCACCGTTTGTATTCTTGACAAGTGAGTTCTTGTGTTTTAATTTACAGTTTGATCACCCATTAGTCTAAATCATTGTGTATGTTGTGTTAAGATTTCCAAATTATTGGCATAGTTTGTGGAAACAAGAATATAATAGATATTTGGAGTAGTTTATATTAAACATTAGTTCTTTGGTTAAAATGGGAAGTTTGATTGGGAATTTGGATGACACTGATTTAACCCTAATCTAAATGCCTAAGTAGCAGTAAATGTCTGCTAATGATTCGGTCGCGCAATGGGATAAGGTAAAACATAGCTTGCACAGGATAGGTGGCCTTGAAGAAGGTTAAAGGCAGAAAACCGGTAAAAGCTGGTTATAAGTGTTATTTCTACCACTCGGGCAACTCATTTTACTAGAAAAAGACTATATTGCCTTTGCATGATCTTTTATTTTCAACTATGCCCCTAGAAGTTTGTTCTGCTTTTGATTCCTTTCTTTTGTTTGTAAGGTAGTTTTGATGGTAACTCCATGAAGGTAGCTGAGTTATTGTTCAACAACGGGTTTAAAGAGGCTTATGCTATCAGAGGCGGGGTTAGAGGCGACAATGGGTGGCTGGTACTATTCACTACATATCATATTATATAGTTTTTGCTATGATCATCAAATGATGCCCTTTGTGGTCTGAAACCAATATGAATTCTTTGTTTCCATTTGTGCAAAAGTATCAATTTCTTGCTAAATGTAGATGTTAGTGAGCCCAAACAAACTCGTCTGAGCACTCAAATTAGGTGGTGTTTGGATATGCTTTCAGAAAGTGATAGTTGCTCCTTGGAGAATCATAATCAGATAAAAACATTTATCTCAATGATCAGTTTCCATGCAGCTGATGTATTCATAGGTTCTCTGAATCTAACTATTTTGATCCATTTACCCAAATAATCAAAATGATATTTAGTTTAAACTCACATCCAAACATCCCCTTATAGGTATCTAATCCTGAATTAGCAGTTTTAAATGACAATTTCATATTTGGATATTCTATAAATTTGCAATTTTTATATTACCTGTTGTGACCCTTACACCACCTGCCCAACCTGCTGTTTTTTCCACCTCTATTTTTCCCCATTACTTCTCAGAATATAAAAGCCATTGATTCTGCATTATCTGATTTCCATTATCCATGAAATTGATTTTTATATGATATGCCGACTCATGAACTTTTACTATTTACTAGGAAATACAAGAAACGCTTCTTCCACCATCTGTACACATTAGCCTCAAAAGAAAGGTCAAAAAGTCAACAGAAGCAAAGAACAACGGAGCAATCACACAACAAGGGGAGGTTGAAAGCCAGCCAGCTTCTGTAGCCGAAATTAAACAAACAAACAATGGGTATGCCAGTATATCAAAGGAACCAAACACAAGACCATCATCTCCATACACAATGGTAAGATCTGGAGTTAGAATAATGGGTGGGCGTGAGAGTTGGGCAACGGTGTCAAAATGGGTAATATTTTGTATGGTTTGGGTTGATATCAAACACTCTTTGTCCGAATGTTCTAAATTTTGACGAAAATTAGTGCCAGTTATGGTTACTTACATTATTTCAATGATAATGTTATTTTAACTAACATGCTTAGGAGGTTTATGGAGTAAAAATACACTTTAGGCGAGTTTTGACATGTTCTCCATTTGACGTGTTTCCTTCTTAGCATTATTTTTAACATACCCGATTGACACATATCGACCCATCCATGAGTTAATAGATCCAAATGGTCACCTCTAAATTTTTTTGCATGAAGCAAACTAATAATGCTAAAATTTTGCATGCAGTATCCGGATATGAAACCACCATCTTCTCCAACCCCATCGAAGCCTCAATAGTGAAGCCAACTTCTCCATGCAGACTCATTTTGTACTCACCGAGTCAACTCAATTTGTTATTTTTTTGGTTTATTGAATGCTGTCCGGTTTGGAGTAAAACATGGGAGTTTATGTAAAACCTCACTTTGGAATGTAATGAATTGAGGATAGATTATTGTTGTATTTGAGTTATTACAACAATTATGGTTTGTTTTGTACATCAGGTTGATCTTTTGGATCTCTTAACATGTGGGCTTTAATGTTGGAGAAGTCCACAGGGTCTTAAAACAAGCAGTTTTGGAGGTTATATCTATAAAAAAATTCACTTATGACTTTGAATTGCTCTTTTGTTTGGCCAATCTAATGCGCTTTACATATTCCAAATCAACTCGTTCTTAAACAAATGAGTCGAAATTGTTGTTTCATGTAAAGATCCTAGATTAAATTATTTACAAGAATCATCTCCTGAAGAAATAAGATACTGGTATACTTTTGGGGCTGTAAATTTAGTATATCTTCACTAGATTTTTCAGAAATATCCTATTTACCAAAATGGATAGGACTTGGAGTAACAAATTGTTAAATAATTCTATGATTACTCCAAAAGATATTTTAGCTCTAATACTCTTATAGCAGGACCAGATTTTTACAATGATTCTTACTATCCTATATATTATTTTATACAAATAGAAAAATATCAATCATTTTCTTGCTTATTTGAAAGAACAAAAAAAACTTTTAATAGTTTTAATGAAAATGATATACATTTTAAAAGAGCAATTGGGATAAAGGTGATCCTACAAAATTTAGAATCTACCCTTAAAAAGGGATTCAGAACCTATGGAGGAGAAAGTAAATTTTCTCCTATCATGATTGCACTTGCTAGAAAGTCTCCACTATCAACAATTAAATTAAATTTTTGGATAAAGGTTTTATAAAATCAAGTTTTCAAGCCGAATACAAGATTTGTAAATATAGAGGACATACTCAAGAAATTTGCCATCCATGTTCTAGACAAAAAGATAAAATGGATATTGACTCTACAAAAAAAAGTCAAACATCTGATGAATAAAATTTTATTTAAAACCTAAAAGGTTTTAATATCAATTTTTATAAAATAGATAGTCTTTAATGTTTATGGATAGAGATTAAAAAACCAGATGATAAAGTCAAACATCTCATTTTCAAGACATAAAGTATTTCCAAGACATGAAATAAATTTCAAATCTTAAAATTTTAAAGCTCATAAAAGAGGAATCTCTGAGTACGTGATGCATTGATAAAGGTCAAGTCAGGTTCCTAAATTTTGAAAGCTCTGACTTTTTAAGCTTTTAATAATCTCGTCTCGTCAGGAAATAGGGCATATAGACTCATTTGACTGGTTTATTTGACCGGTTTGCTTTCTTTTAGTTTGCGAAGATGTAATATTCTTGTTTTTAATTAGGCAAAGTGGATTTAATAATTCAAACTAGCACTCACCGGTATATAATAATACATATTGACAATATAACTAATAGAGTCTATATTTATTTTTATTATCAAGGACAAATTTATTTGTATAATCAACTTAGCTTTACAAGTTTTCGGCTAGAAAATTAAATAAACAGATAAGGGGAAAAAATTCCGAGATTCAGTTAGGGTGAGAAAATCTTCATTACCAAATGAATATAAAAGAAAATTATAATACTCAATACAGAGCAAATACCCTAATAATTTATACAAAATCCTAGAAAACTCATACAGAAAACGTTTTGAGCGAACCAGGCTTGTTTCAACAGGCACAAAATATTACCAGCTTTGACCCGATACCCAACCTGCTCATTTTGTCCAAATGTAACTCTTAACATTTACTGTTACTATTTCCTGAAAACGCTTAGAGCAGAAGTAAAATTTAGAAGCTCTGCTGTTTGCACCCTCTGTTTAAGCACACATGATAATAAGTCATTTAACATCCTCTGTTGCGACTGGGGAAGCGACACTTGTTCTGTTAAAGCAAGCCAAGAACTCGATGTTTCCTTCAGCACCCTTTAGAGGAGACTCTATCCAGCCGTTGCATTTGAAACCAAGATCTTCTACACCCTTCACGATCCTCTCACGCACCTATACCAGAATAGCCAACACAAGATCAATGTTTACTTGATTTAACATCAGTATAGTCAGTTGACCCCCTGGAAATATGAAAGATTGGGCTGTGTTTCTCTCTAATGAGCAAATGGGTTAATATAAAATAAAGAAGTAGATAAAATAGAAAATAGGTCAAACAAAAGTCACCCAAATGCATTGAACCTACTGAATCTCTTTATTCAAAAGATTAGATTACTAATATAAGGTAAATTAAATAGTAAAACCACAAATTAATTTTAAGTAGAAAAGATCGGCTAAAAAGTGTTTCCGGTCAACCAAGCCTGGTCATTTCAAAAGATTACGTCACTAACATAAAGATAGTTGATACTTAAAGCACAAATTACTTTAAAGTAAAAATGATTCGCTGAAAGTGTTTTGGGTCAACCTAGCCAGGTTAGTTTCAAGTTTTGACTTGTATGAAAAAATTTACCTGATTTTACTTGTTACTCAACCCACCCCACCAGCCCCTACCTTTGGTTTGGAATGTTAACTGAAAGAATATAACTTATGTAATTTAGCAACAAAGGCCAGCTACATACCTCTTGATGAACCGACGGATCTCTTACAATTCCACCTCCTCCCACCTGTGAAAATGAATAAAATTTACCTTCGGCGATAACTGACTTAACAGATTAACATAATTTGACTCAAATGCAAGGATTTTTATATACAGGATCCACAAAGCAGATAATGAAAAGTAATACGAAGTGGGCACCCGGACCCTTTTCATACTTGTGATCTATGAGCCTCAAATTGAGGTTTAATTAATGTAATTAGTGTAGCTTCTTCTTTCATCAGGTTAACAACAGCAGGCATGACCTAACAAAAAGAAAGGAAATGAAACATATATTTAAGAACTTTTCATGAATGAACCATTTCTTTTAATTACATTTTTAACCACTTACTAGAAGTATAGATATGAATGAAAGATCCAAAGTCACCAAGTCAACTTTCTGAGGAAGTTCAGTAAGATATCTCAAATTTGTCCTCTCAATAACAGATACACGTTCATCTCGACGAATTTTATCTGCCACCTATGTAAAATGTACATATTAGCATTCAGGTTAATCTAAACAATATGTTCTATTTTTCATAGAATTTTCTGTTTAATTATACGTGGCATTTACCTGTCCATAACCTACATCAACACCATAAACAAAAGAAGCACCATACTGAAGCAAACAATCAGTAAACCCTCCAGTTGACAGCCCTGAGTCAAGAGCCACTTTTCCAGTAACATCAATACCTAATTGTTCAATGGCAGCTTCTAATTTATGTCCTGCTCTAAAGTAAAAGTCAAGTCAAGAAAATGTGGAAGTAAATATTGAAGCCAATTTTTAAATATAAAGTAAGTTACTTGGGAGAGTAATCACCTACATACATATTTTGGTATTTCAGCCTTGATCTCCACAACAGCTTTGTCAGACACCTGGTGTCCAGCTTTAGTTATGACTTTTCCATCAACAAATACCTTGCCTAAAATACAAAACTAATTTTGAGTATAGATGGTAAAGTGGGCGGGCTGGGTGAGCTATGTTTAAGTCAAAGGACATTATGTACCGCTCAAAACAGGTCAGGTTGGGTAACCCAAATCACTTCTATTCAAACTATTTCCTAATAAATAGTTAGTGTCAAATATGATTACAAAAAGCATACTATTTTGAATTTTGGGTGACGTTGAACCTGTTGGAGCTAAAGTAAAACCCAAATAAATGCATTCATAAGTAAATAAGTTGAAATTATGACAACAAAGAAATCAAAGAATGAAGAGAAGAGTAACCTTGTAAGATCCATGATTGAATGTAGTTTCGACTGTATTGCTGAAACTTCTCAAGGCATACTTCATCCAGTCTCTTCTTCCTATTAATACAAATCAAGAAAACAGGCATGACATAACTGATGTCATCCTGTATAATGTTAGGTTTGTGGAGTCTTGATTTGGGACCGGGTTAAAAGACAACTCAATGGTAGATTAATTAAATTAAAGACCTGGTCTGTTTTTATTTAATTTCAGCCCATTAAAGTTTTCTTGGGGATTAAGTTGTAAACCCTAATTTTCTCTATTTATATTGTATCATTGTACTTGTAATTTCTCACGAGTGAGACAGAAAACAATAGAAGTATTATCCTGGTTGCAGCCCGTGGACGTAGGTCACATCGACCGAACCACGTAAATCTCGCGTGTTCATCTTTGTTATTATTTTCTCTCGAAGTTTGATTGTGTTTGTGTTTCGATCTACACCCAGATTCCTAACATATAAAATTGAAAAGAACTTGATACAACTATCAAGAAAGACACATGTAAGAAATCAAGATTGCATGAACAACTTGATTCTAAAGCCATCAACAGCTCCCCTATGAAATGAAAGATACAATATTCAAGAATGACTAGAGGACGATTATAAAAGGCCGAATTATGTCACTTTTCTGTCGTTAAAAAACAAACGGCTAACAACATAGAACATGAAGATATCTACATGGTTCACCAAGTCATGCTCAATGACATGATACCATTTCAAAGCAAAATATAGAAAGTAAAACCGGATATGTCCAACCATGAAGCACACAAAGAGTGTGTGTGTGTGTGTGTGCATAGAAATTACAATAAGCTTGATATAAAATTGGTATATAGATAGAAAAAAGTTGCTCACTTCTTTGCTGGTATAACTTTTCCTGATTTAAGAGTCGCGAAGCTTCGTATCGGACAACTTATGTGTGCCTTATTCCATCTCACTGCATTGCAATGCAAGAAATGGTTAGAATCCAACCAGCTCATCAATATCATCAAAGCATAATCCTTTATTTCTGAATATCATTTGACACAAGAATCATATACATACATCATGGTACACTCAAGAACTTCAATTGAATAGCTAGTAATCTACAATTCTAGTAACTTGCCCTAAATACTACTTCTACTAATACTACCCCAACTGTGTTAATTTCAATGGTGTTGTGTGCATAAACCAACTGTGTTAATTTCAACGCCCTAAACATCACTTCATCTGAATTAGCAAACTGTAGGCCCAAATTGTATGGCGTCACTTGAGATTAATACTTGGATTTCACCAAAAATATTAGGATATTTCATATGAAACTACGATGTACCATGGTGGTGAGAGATGTGAGTCTGTTGGGATAAGAAGAAGACTCCATCGGCGTTAGTATTCGTAAGCCACCCACACCGTCGAAACAATGGCAGCTTCAACAATTGCATCGCCATTGATGGATGTTTGCTATTCGTTTGGGGGTAACGGGTTAATCTACCAAATCGGATATGGGCTATTGGGCTCCATACCATCCTATAGAATTGTGAAGTTAGACACTCCGAATTGAACCCGGGTTCAGATGCCGACCCGGTTTCAAACCGGTTTGTCCCTTTCACACCTCAACCGGGGTTCAACTTGGGTTCTACCCAACCCGACTCGTTTTGCTCTCTTGAAACCAGATTGGACCCGACCCAGAACCGGATCAAACCCAGTTTGAATGTTTTTTAACCATAATCCGACCTGGTTTTTAATTTAAACCTTGTTTGTACACCTTTACACTCTAACACTCAAGTACTCAAAGTTTCAAACATCATTTGAGGGAACTACTTGCTACTTTTATTTTAAAAATCCCCACACATTTTAACTCATAATTATATATTTAAAAGCTACATTATTGTACTATCAGGATATTTGTCGAAGACATTTAGTTTGGTAACAAATCATGTGGTGGCTCGCTACCACATTGGTGGTTTTGATCTTGTTATTAATAATACAAATTGGTTTCTTAAGGTACTATCTTTATTTCAAAAGGTAAAGATATGATGTTTCTTCATCTTATTCCTTCAACACGTCTGATGATATTTTACTGAATGTTTATTTTGTTTATAACTTTAATAATTTTATGAAGAAAATTAAATGCAGTACCATCTTCTTAATTATTTGAATCTCCGAATAAGATATTTTCAAGTTTATTAGAACATCAAAATAATTAGATTTAACATGAGACGAAAATAATTAGATTTTTAATCATGTTTATTAAACAAGTTGACCTATATAATTGTGTTTAGCCATTCTAATTAAAAACTTGTTTAACTCAATTATCACAATCCATCAACACATCTAAATGTATAACAACATGTTGAACTCGTTTATATAAATAAGCAAAAAAGTGATGCGCTCATGTTTCACAAATAGTCAAATACAACCAGGTCTGAGTTAAAGTTGATGTATTGACACAGAGTTAAATATATACCTTATTGGCCATTTGACCAATCTAGTTTTGATATCTAGCTTTTGACCACGTATTTACCAAAATGACCATGGTATCGTCACGTGGCGATATAGATACATGCGTATTCCCACGTGGAATTTAGGGGAATTTTTTTTACAAGTGGCGATACGTCGGTGATATAGATGCTCAATGGTATCGCCAGGTACCGGTGATATGCCGGTGACACCCATGGGCTGTATATCGCCAGAAAAAAAGGCCCTGTTGTTTTGAATTTTTTCCTTAAAACTAAAAGAAAAAAGAAACAGACCGTCTTTATTTTTTTTTAAATTAGTAATCAATCAAAACCCTAAACGAGGCCCATCCCAATGGGTTGTTTTGAACTTTAATGTTGCAATCAAAACCCAAAAAAGGCCCACCCCGAATTAAATTTTTTTTAAAATTATAAATCAATCAAAACAAAAAAAAGGCCCAGCCCAATGTTTTGACATATTTAATTTATAATAGAAAAGTAAACACATTTTATTTTGTTTAAAATAAAAAACGAAACTAAAGTTAAATTAATAGTATAAATAGACATAACATTATCTAAACTTCATTCACTATCCAAAAAAACACTCTTTCTTTCTTAAGAAATACATATATAAATATAAATTAATACTCTTTTTAACCCGCTCCAAAACTGTCATCTTGGATCATAAGTAAAAGGAGGCGTCCAAAGAATCAAAACGAATCTTCAACTTCAAACATTCAAAACTCGAGAGAGAACCCCCGTATAAACTTATCATTACATGCTCACGAAAATGTTCAAGCCAATCCATCTATAATATGTAAATGGGCCATTCTAGATAATGAAACAGAAAAATAGTCAACAGATATTATGGATTTTTATAATAAGTATGATGCACTTTTTTATTATTCTGCTATCTTTTTAACACCAACAAAACTTGACAAAAAATTTTGGGATATTTTATCGGTTACCGACGTAACAATTATTTAACCGTAGTAGTAAACTTTTGTATATTATTATCAAATGTATTTTATACTTGTATTAATAAATTTATTTTTATACCAGCACGTTAAAAGTTGGTTTTAAGAATGATGAATTGGAGACATAGAGAGCTATACGAAAATCCATTGTCGAATATGCGTTGGAGTATACTACCCCCATAATTTTTTGATTTATTAACCGACTCGTGTAGCAAGCATGCTGTTTCATTTGCTGATGGAAAGTTCAACCCGTATCCCTCTTTTTAGATATTGATTATGTATATTTTCCTTTATGTATTCAGAGTCAAGAATTAGTACTTGTTTGTGTTAATCTGCGAACAATAAAATTGGAGATTTTTTGTGGTGAAGTAATAGGTGGTGATAAATTTGGTCGGTTGCTTCACCCGGCGTTGATGAAAATATTTATGTATTTTGGCGCTCTATAAGTAAACCTTCATTTTTGGAAAAAGACCGGACAACCAGAAAAATCATTCAGGGTTGAAATAAATGAAGATTACGTTACATCTCACCAAGACTTGAGAGGTAATGAAGGAGTTTACGTTTCATTTTCAATGTTGAGGGAACATTTAGTTACGGGGAAACTCGTAGATTGTGGTGAAAATTTTAAGGAGATGTGTAAGTTGTATAAGTGGTTCATAGCGTAGCTTACCCATCACCGTTAGAATTTTATTGTATTAGTTGTTATGATTTTATTATAATATTTATGTATGATGTTTTTATTACATATTATTGTTTTGGTAGGCAAACGTTTTGTTGGAATAGCTTTTTCTTTATCAATTAGTATTATTGTGTTGTTGTTATTTGATGCTTAACATCTCGAGCATGTATCAATTCGTCTTAATAGGTTATATAATTAACTATAAATTTATATTGGAATATAAATTATTTTTAAAACCATAATAATTTTATAGATGCATTTGAGAATTAACTAACTATTTATAAAATAAGCTAAGTATTTGGTTGTTTGTTAGATCTATCTTGGAATATAATTAACTAACTATTTATAAAATAATCGATGCTTCTAGTATGTTTTTGCTGCGGATTTGACGAGTTGTGTTTTATTATCACATAAATCTAAACGTTATTATTATTATAAAAGAAATTTAAATACATGGATAGGTACCAGTAATAAAAAATATATAATGAAATACCACTATAAATACAATAAAATATTCACAAGCAACACATAGTATGTCTTCATTTATTCCCGTCAACACATAATATTTCTTCATTTATTCCCGTCAACACATAGTATGTCTTATTTTTTTGGTAAACACATAGTATATTTTCATTTATTCACGTCAAACTCATAATATGCAACTTATAATCAGAGATTGCCCACTGCATTAGGCCAAGCAATATGCAAGATGTAGCACATAGCTTAGCCATTTCAACGTGGAAGTTCTTACTATCCGTTCTAATGTTTTTTTTATCTCATGATCAGTATTATGTAGATAAAAAAATATGAACAAGACAGTAGAATGTTTTTTTATTAGTATTACGTAGATAAATAAATATCGTAGTTGCGATTTGTAGGAAGGTTTTGGAGGAGGACGTACGTAAAAGATGAATAACATTTTTGATGGATATTAGTAGGATGAATGATAAATTTAAAGTGTTGGTAGTAGGATGAGTGATGAATTTAGAGTGTTGGTAATAAAATGAATTATGAATTTAGAGTGTTGGTAGTAACATGAATGATAAATTTAAAGTGTTAGTAGAAGAATGAATGATAAATTTAAAAGTTGGTAGTAGGATAAATTATTAATTTAGAGTTGGTAGTAGGCTAGAAAGTGAATGGGTTAAATTGTTGGTTGATGAGTATTTATAGTAGTTAAATAATTCTAATACTATTTTCTTATATGTGAATTATATGTATTAAAGAAATGAAAAGTCACTTGTAGACCCCTTCATTTTCTTATTTTATTTTTAAATTTATTTTTTCTATTTGTATCATCTACCACTGCTTAGTCAATTTTGACACCTTGAGTACACAAACTCTTTTATATATTTAAATTCTAACTTTCCTTTTTAAGCTTACAAAATTAATTATAAAAGCAAAAGAGGCTACTAAAAAAACAAATCTATTTCTTACAAAATTATTCCAAATAATATTTCTTAAAAGTTGAAAACATACATAATTTATTTCCTTTTTTTATATTTTCTTTCATTCTACTCGTTGCATTTGTTGCTAACAACTCTGCTAATCTGTCACGAAAATTTTGGGGAGTTTGACTGGTATCGAGTGGTAACAAACGTTTTCACAAGAAATTAAACATTTTACAAATATACACACCCACACCCCGCAATCTCTCGACCCGTCTGTTTGTTTGGGCACGTTAGACGGAATAATTATCTTGTATATTTGTAATGGAACAACAACTTTATGATTATTATGAAATTGATTATTGAATAACCAATTATGGATTGGTTTCCATCAATTTTCAATATGTTGCCTAGTTTCCTAGGGCTTGAATGCTTGAAGACTGTCAAAAAAAAATAAATACAAATACTATAGTTGTAAGTTATTAATTGAAAAATAAATAAATAAATAAAATAAATAAACTGTATACATGTTATATACATTAACAGTTCAGTTAAGAATGCTCACCTTTATTAGTAACCAATGTAAATTATCAACGTTAAGCAGAATGTAAAGCTACAAGTGTTTAAACATTTATTAATATTAGTTGTACATTTACTATTTATGATAACATAATAATTAAAAGATTAATAATATTTTTACCTTAGCAACTGAACTTATAACATGATATGGAGAGTCTAATCCATTAGCATACATGTTACAATTATCATCCTTAAGTAGACAAGGTGCAAACCATGGCGGCAAAACGACCATTTTTCATTCACAGGACGTGTTCTATACAGATACATTTGCCAAGCCTATAAATGCTGCAATTGTAGAAAAAATTTAACCTTCTCAAAAAATCCTTTGAAACTTCATAAACCATCAATTATTTATTTTTAATTTGTATAAGTCACTTACGTCCCACTCTAGCCAATCAAGATATCCGGTCATACCCATTAACCCTCCGAAAAAAATCCTTTGATAGTTCATAATCGGACGTGAGAGATGTATTTAATTTATCACCGCTATTGAATAACTCTATAGCATTTGTTGCTCTTGCCTTATTGAATATCTCATCAACAGGTGTCAAAGTCAATGACAAAATTTGATACGGTGAACAAAAGGTTGGCCCTGGTTTAGTAATACGTTTCTCTTTTCTTTATGGCAAATGAAAAGTCTCTAATAATTATAATTTATCAAATATATATTAATATTTGTCAAAATAATATAAAGTTGTTAATAGTATATTTTTAACATATTTCACCTTTGGAAAAGTAGAAAGGTTAACATAGAGTGTTAACGGGTCAACATCTGGAAATTGTTGAAACGGAGTTTCCATATTAGCATAGGCATTTGATGGTTCTACACCTTTGGCTAAAAAAAAAATAATTGTTAATCATTAGTTGCATATAACTCAAAGTGTAAATATAAAAAATTAAATTACTTACAACAACGCGAAAGATTATTTCCTCTAAATTCTCCATGTCTATAGGATTATATTTTTTCCCAAATCCTATTAAAATTAACATAATTATTATTTCATTTAATAATAACTACTTAAATTATAAATAAACACATGATTAAAAAACTTACCATTATACGATCACACAGATCTTTTAATATATTTTTCGTACTACATTCGAATTTTTGATAAAATCATATTAAGACTCAAGCGGAGTGCCGACCATCTTATCAGTAGGTTTTAGCTACAGGCCTATTTACTGGATTTTATCCCAAAAAAACAACTTTCCTTATAAAAAGGCTCGTGTAATTCCAGTTCAGTTGCAATCATATTCATCGGATAAAACACAGTCTGAAAATAAAATAATAACTCATTTAGATAACTTGCAGGACCGGTTAAGGGCTTAACAATTACAACACAACAACACAAAGAGCAGATTAACTAAACTTGATCAAATAGTAAACTGGATTAACCAAGATAATGATACAAAGAATACAAGTAGTAATAAAGAGACAGAACAAGAGATTTGGGTTTCAAGGAGGCAGTATATTGCTTTCTCAAGTTCTATTACAAGTGTTACAAAGCATAAAGAAATACTAGAACTTGGAATACTTATACTACAACCTACAGCCGGCTATACTTTGAAAGCCAGCTGGATACAATTGACTAGACACAAACAAAATCAATTGTAGAATCAAAAGGCATATCTGCCTTTTGACCTTGTGACTATAACATGCCATAGCTCACATCCTTATCTATTACAAAAAGGATAAAGTACATAAAGTAGAAGGTTATAGACTCAAGACCTCAATGTACAGTTACCAAAAGCATGGACCTTTTCACCAACTCATGTAAGTTGGTGACTTTACAGAGATGCAGCGGAAAGGTGTTCAGCTTTATGGAACAGTACATCAGATAAAGCATGTTACTAAAAGTCTTCGGAAGAAATCTGTCTTCATAGGATGAAGCTTTGGAAGACTTTGTCTCTGAGGCTTTGGAAGACTTCATATTTGACTTCGGAAGATATTGGTCTTGGCTTCGAAAGATTTTACACTTAGAATATTTCTAGTGCATGGTGTAAAACTTCCGAAGCAATTCTTCTTTAGTACTTAGTGCATTACTTGCAGAGAGACATTGGATGTTTTGGTTTGCATCAGACTTAAATGAATCCTTACAAACTCCCCCTAGGCTGATGCTACCAAAACATTTAGAAGATCTTCAGATGTTAGTAGTCTTCAGCACAATCATGACCATACCCTTCTTCATTAGATGGTCAGGATCATTCAGACCTTCATAGTATCTTCTCATCTAAAAAAGATCATGCAGAGGTAAGTTGATTATGTCTTGCCATGTATAGACATTCTCAACACCTTGATCTCTGATTACATGCCATCTTTCTGGATTGGTAGAGAAGGTCCAGGATAAGATGGGTGTCTCAGCTGCAAGATGAGCCACTTGCATTGGAGTTGATTGGGCTGCCTCTTCATGCACTTCCTCAGGTTGATCTGACTCAGCCTGATGTGTAGAGGTAGATGATTTAGGCTTCTTCTTCTTAGACTTTGGTTTAGATGCCATCCTCTTCTTCCTCTTAGATGACTTTAACTGAGAAGACTGGTCTGCAGCACCTTGTTGATCATCCTTGTCTTTCTCAGTTGGGTGTTCCTCCCTCACAGGTTTAGAAGTAGAGGGAGTTTGACCCTGCTGTGGATCAAAAGATGAAGCTTGCTGAGGCTCAGCAGGAGGTCCGGGTTGTGTTGTCTCAGGTTGTTCAACCTTAACCTCCACTTCAGGTGGGACTTGACTTGGAAGAGAGTGTAAGTCAATCAGTTCACCACTCTTAATCTTTTGCTTGATTACCCTTATATGCTCATCCATTGTGGATAGAGACATAGGGCCAAGTCTCCTTCCGGAGAATCCATATAGCTTCAAGAAGCTCATCATCCTTTGTCTGTCAGCAGACTTCTTCATACTCTTTTGGATGATGGCTCTTGACTTTGCAGCTTCTTCCCTTAGCTTCTTCTTAGTTGTCTTTCTCTCCTTGACTAACTCAAGCTCAAGTCGTTTTAAGTACTCAAACTCAACAAAGTCATAGGACAAGGGAAGAAGTGCATCTGCCTGATAGAAGCCTGTGGCACTCAGGTAGTTGATCATTTTGATCCTATCTTCTTCTTTGTCTACCTGAGGTTCTTGTTGGACCACATCTTCTTGTACAGGGCTTTCTTGAATTGGGGAGAGAGTGGGAGCATGCTTGTAGAGTCTTTTTTGTCTCGTCTCCTCTTTAATTGGAAAAGTAACCTTGCATCCTCTTTTTCTTTCATCTCTCTTGACACTTCCATGTCAGCCAGTTCATTTAGTTGTTCTAAGGGGAGAGAAATGATTTCATCAATGTCATAGTTCCTGGTATGCAGATAAGTAATCCTGACTGCCCTCAACTCATCATCTTGAGTATTTGGTCTGGGGGCAGCCCTGATTGCAGCTTGCATAAAGCCTGAAGACCTAGAGGAACTTTCTCCCCTTAGCTTCCTTTTCCTCTCTCTCTCTTCCTCCTCAATTTTCTCAGGAGTCAAAATTCTTTTCCCTTTGTCACCCACAGACCTTTGTGACTCAGGGTGGATAGAGGTTTGGCCTTCATTGCTTGGTGTAGCATCCATGCTCTGGCCAGAGAGAGGCTGAGAAACACCTTCACCAGCAGGTGTCAGAGGGAGTATGAATCTCTCCAGCAGTTGATGATGATGAGACAGGGGTCTCAGGCTCTGCCACTGGGCCTTCAGTCAAGATTTCCCCTATGAAACTAATCTTAGGGTCCACCTCAACATCCAGTTGACCGATGACATTGCCTGATTGCCTAAGTCTCCTTCTTAAGCTGAACTCTGCAGTGATCATGTCTTGGATTCTTTGAGCCAATCTGTCAGCCTGTCTTGAGTTGCTTGGATTAACAAGTGGCATATTGACTAGATCCAAACTTTCATAGAAGTTCAAGCTTTGAAAGTCAAATACTTCTTGTTGCCCTTGAACTCTGTGAAGAATAAGGGCTCTTCTATCAGCATCATACCTCCACCTTATGATGTAGTTTGAAGTTCCTTGAGGTGGGGATGACACAGCCCTTGGTATACCTTCCTCAAAGAGACTCCTGATGATAGAGTCTATAGAATCCACATTAATGTGAACTTGAGGAAGTTGTTGAGAATGCACAATTGCAAGTGAGGATGGTGAGTCCTCTATGTCCATTCTCTGTGAAGAACTCCCAGGTTCTGTGGCTGCAATAACTTTCTCCCTCTTTTTGGTAGCATCACCCACTTGCATAGGTGAGCTGGAGGATAAATCAATCATATCCACAGGTTCTTGTGTTCCTGGTTGAGCTCTTCTTAAAGGTCTCCCAGCTAGTTTTTCCTTAAGATATGAAATCTGAAGTTGCTGATCATTGACCCTGTTTTGTAAGGTAGTCACCTGAGATTCAAGGTGACTGACCTTTGAGACTAGGTAAGTGCATGTTTTAGACAGTTTTTGCACCTTTAGTCTCAAATTCCCTTATTCTTCATCAGAAGAATCATTGGGGGATGAGATAATTGGACCAAAGTCCTCTCTCTCACCACCAGCTTGAGGTTCTTGGCTGCTGGTTTTCCTCTGCTCACTAGCAATCTCAGTTAAGATGTCAGTGGGCTGAGTTGCCATGGTTGAGGTCTTAATGATGTAATCACTTGCAGAAGTGAGAGCCTCTTCCATATGGACATCCTGAACAGGTTCAGAAGTGTCCACCTCAGTTATAGGTGACTGATGTGGGCTAGATTGAGGAGACTCAGAGGTACTCATCTCTCTTTGAGTAGGGGAAGAGAAGAGAGACTCATGGTACTCACTGAATCCTAAGTCTTCATTTGTATAGAAGGATAGGTTGGGAATGGGTTGATTTAGATCTAAAGGCTGGGGATGGTAACTATCCCCTGAAGGTTGTTCACTTGAGTGTTAAGACTCAGAGTGAAGGCTTAAGGCTGTTGGGCTTGTAAGCTCATCAGGGTGAG
Source organism: Flaveria ramosissima (assembly GCA_025215565.1). Lineage (NCBI taxonomy): Eukaryota > Viridiplantae > Streptophyta > Magnoliopsida > Asterales > Asteraceae > Flaveria > Flaveria ramosissima. The sequence continues at coordinate 57,792,654 of CM046029.1, read as the reverse complement.
CATGAGAAACCTCAGCCCTGATAGTTGAAGAGATGGGAGTGGTTTGCTCCTCAGGGGAAGTGGGAGCTCTAGTGTCCACTTCCTCCTGTAAAGGGGAGTATATGGGGACCTGCACAGACTCAATAGCTTGAGCAGGGGTTCGTTTGGATTTTCTTTGGTAGGTGAGGATTATTTGAGGCTTTTTTAGTGGTAAAGAAGTAGAAGGTGTGGGTTCAACACTAGCTTGTGTTGCTAGGTTGTCACCTTGAGCAATGAGCTCTAACATTTTAGGGACAAGGGCTGTTTCTACCCCTGAGAAGCCTACAGTTGGCTTCTTCATGATTTTAAACATGTCGGGCTTCATCTGTCCCAATTTAAGAATATTACTTGTTTCCCTCAACTGTGAGCCCAGTTCACAGTTGAGAATGTGTTGAACATATCTAGGAAACATGTAATACTCTAAGGGTCCAAGTTTGCAAGTAAATTGGTATAAACAAATTGAGAGTACCTGAACTTGACCCCTTGAACCATTCCATGCACTATGAAGGAGAGATCCTCAGGAATCTGGTCCCACCCACCATGCTTGTTTGACAAGCTGTGGATAACCACATGGAGTAGGTATTTCCACTGGGATGAGACCTTCCCTTTCCTGAAGGTCTTTAAAGAGAAATCTCCCTCATATCCAATCTGATCAAAGGAATGATTGACAACTTCCTTTAGGAAGGACAACTCACCTTCTTCATCATCCAGCTGCAAATGAGTATTGATGATGGCCAGAGTGATGAAGATTTTCCTCCCTTGCACTGTGGCAGACAGTGCCTTCTCCCCATTCATAATGACCTCTTGGCAGGTCTTCCAGAATTCAAGCAGATGATCCTCATACAGAGTAGGATCAATGGTTAGGGAGGTGAAATAGTTTGATAGAGTTAAGAATTGGCAAATCCTTGAGAAACTTTCATCTTTCTCAGAGCTTAACAGAGCAACCTGGTTGTGTTGCCTGTGAAGTTGCATGGAGAAATCTGGGTTGTTTCTGCGGTTAAGGTTGGCCATTTGAGAAGCTTAAGGTTGAAGAAAGGTAAAAAGCAAAGACGGTTTTGGGAATTAGGTTTGAGGAATAGTAGAATTGAAGAAGATAGTGACGAAGAGGGGGAACCGTTGGGTATTTATGTGAAAAGGGATTTGAACCAAAGTTAATGAAAGAGGATAAACTTTGAAATCCGAAAGTCGGTCCCACCTATGAAAAAGTAGTTTACTTTTGCTCAAAAAGTAGTTTTCGTGGAATTCGAAAAGCTTCCGAAGGTAAATTATCTTTTGAAGTTTTAATGAAAAAGCTTCCGAAGCTAAAATGACTTCGGAAGATTTTCCTGAGAGTCTTGAAAATTTTGCTTCGGAAGAGAAATAAACACTTGAATGCTTTGTATATGAAACAACAAAGCTTCCGAGAGTTAATTTTGCTTCGGAAGGAAAAAGTCCTTAAAAATAAATAAGTGTCTAAGACAAGAATTTAAGCTTCGGAAGATAGATTTAGACTTCTTCCGAAGGTAAAATTTCTTAGACAGTTATTTATTTTGAAGATATGATTTTCTTTCAAAGGTAAAAGTATATCTTCCGAAGGATCAGAAAATTTTCAAGAATCTAAGGAAAATCTTCAAAAAGGATTTTATATCCAAAGAAAACATGAGCTTATGAAAGTGATGAACTAGACAACTTAGGACACACATATTTTAAGAAATAATTAGAATTAGTTTTAATAAAAGACCTACTCAAAGTTAATCATCCCAATAGCTGATATTAGATATTAAAATCTTTGTTCATCAAAAGCTTTTGTAAACAGATCAGCATATTGTTCATCTGTATGAACTTTGACTAGTTTAATTAATCCCTTTTCATAGTTATCTCTTATTAAATGATACCTGATAATGATGTGTTTGGTCCTTGAGTGCTGCACAGGATTCTCAGTGATAGAGATAGCACTATTGTTGTCTATGTGGATAGGAGTCTCCTTGAAGTTAAATCCATAGTCCAACATCTGATTTTGAATCCAAAGCACTTGAGCACAGCAACTTGCAGCAGCAATGTATTCAGCCTCAGCAGTAGATACAGACACACAGGATTGTTTCTTGCATTGCCATGAGACAACCCTTCCACCAAGGAATTGACATCCCCCAGATGTAGACTTTGCAGTCATGTTGCAACCACCATAATCACTATCTGTATAAGCATACAGATTGAAGTTAGGATTCTTTGTATACCATAAACCAAGTGTTGAAGCACCTTTGAGGTATCTTAAAATCCTTTTGACAGTAATGAGGTGAGACATCTTAGGGTTGGCTTGATATCTTGCACAAATACATGTAGCAAACATGATATCAGTCCTGCTAACTGTAAGATACATAAGAGACCCAATCATAGCCCTGTATAAATGTTCATCTACACACTCCCCCTCAAGATCAGGTCCAAGAGAGTGGTTTCTGGCTATGGGTGTCTTAGCAATCTTACAATCAGTCATGTTGAACCTCTTGAGTATGTCCTAACATACTTTGACTGACTTATGAAGATGCCATCTTCAACTTGCTTCACTTGAATTCCCAGAAAGAAATTGAGTTCTCCCATTGCACTCATTTCAAATCTGTCTTTCATCAGCTTCTCAAAGTCTTTACAGAGCTTTAGATTAGTTGAACCAAAGATGATGTCATCTATATATACTTGAACTAGCAATAAGTCATTTTCCTGTCCTTTGATGAAGAGAGTTCCATCTATAGTACCTCTCTTGTATCCATGTTTACAAAGATACTCAAACAATGTCTCATACCACTTCCTGGGTGCCTGATGCAGCCCATAAAGAGCTTTGTCAAGCTTGCAGACATAATCAGGATGATCAGGGTCTACAAAACCAGGTGGCTGTTTGACATAAACCTCTTCATCAATCACTCCATACAGAAAAGCACACTTTACATCAAGTTGAAAGACCTTGAAATTCTTGGATGCAGCAAATGCCAGGAATATCCTAACAGCTTCTAATCTTGCTACAGGAGCAAAGACATCAGTGTAGTCAATCCCTTCTTCTTGTGTGTATCATTGAACAACTAATCTTGCCTTGTTCTTGATGATGATTCCTCTATCATCCTTCTTATTCCTAAAAACCCATTTGGTTCCAATGGTAGTCTCCCATGAGGAAGAGGACAAAGGTTCCAAACTTTTTGCCTTTTGAATTGAAGCAACTCTTGTTGCATAGCTTCAACCCAACTTCCATCCTTTAGACCTTCATCAACTTTCTTTGGTTCTATCTGGGATAAGATACAAGAGTGAAGACAAACATTTGCTTTATGGGTTTGTCCTCTTGTTCTTACCCCTGTGACAACATCTCTAATGATGTTTGTGGTGGGGTGAGACTTGTGGATCCTTAGCTGAGGGATCACAGCAAGTTGCTGAGAAAGATCCAAATTTGAGAAATTAGATCTGGCATAGATGTTTCACCCTCCACAGCACCACACTTATCAAGATTAATTTGATCCAATGAGTGTGTGACATCATTGATGATGTCATCTATGGTGTGGTTATTAGCATCAAGGAATTCCTGATCACTTTCACCATCACCATTGTTGTCTTCCACAATTGAGGTATCTTTATCTGGTTGTGGAGCCTCTGAGCTGGAATTTGAAGGCACACCAGATATATCAGCTGAATTTGTCATTGTAGTGCTGATAGAAATCTCATTTGCTGAAGTAGTTCCAACTGGAGCTGAAGATGTATGAGTTGAGGGTCTTCCTAGCTCAAATCTTGGATCAGGATCACCTGTATTTAAATTTTCTACAGATCCTGAAACATTTTCACAAGATTTGTTAAAACAGTTGGTAACTAAATCAAGATCAAATAGCCAGTCAGGACCAGAACCAGCCACACAGGGTGTGTGTTCATTGAAAGTTACATTGGCTGACTCCTCAACAATTCTAGTTCTGAGATTGTATACTCTATAAGCCTTGGCTTGGGAAGAGTATCCAATGAAGTGTCCATCATCTGATTTCTCAGCAAACTTGGCAATTTGATCCTTGGTATTCAAGATGGTGCAGGGACATCCAAATGACCTGAGAAAACCAATGAAAGATTTTCTCTTGTGCCAAAGTGCATAAGGAGTCTTACCATGTGTCTTAACTACTAAAACTCTGTTTTGCACATAGCAAGCAGTATTTACTGCCTCTGCCCAGAAGGTGATGGGTAGTTTAGAGTCAGACAACATAGTTCTTGCAGCTTCAATTAGTGTCCTGTTTCTCCTCTCAGCAACTCCATTTTGCTGAGGAGTCCTGGGAGCACTAAATTGTCTTGTAATACCTTTTTCATCGCAAAATATATCAAGAATTTGATTTTTGAATTCAGTCCCTTGATCACATCTTATGGTTTTGACCTTGTGATCACTTTGATTCTCAATTTTTAAGATGAAATTCTTCAGAATCTCAGGGGTTTCATCCTTAGTTCTAAGAAAGAAAACCCAAGTGAATCTTGTAAAATCATATGTGATCACCAAACAATAAGAGGTCCTTCCTAGACTCATTACACTGGTGGGGCCAAAGAGATCCATATGTAATAAATGTATGGGAGTAGTGATGGAGTTCTTTTCCTTAGGCTTGTGAGATACCTTATGTTGCTTCCCTTTCAAACATGCAACACAATGATCATCACTTGTAAACTCTTTCTTGGCTCTATGAGTGAGAAGAGCCATCTGTTGAACTATTTCCATATATTCCAGGTCATCTGAATGGATACAATCTAGGTCTTCAAGAGTGAAAAGAGAGTTGCCACAACTTTCATCAGAAGACACAAGGGCTTGAGAAGAGCTTGTCTCTTGAAATGGGCTTCCTTGAGTGTAGTTCTCCCTGGGTGTCTCTGGGAAGGTGATGAAAGGACCCTTTGGTGAGTTGTCAGGGTAGCATATGAGATGATGTTGGGGTTCTATGCTATCCCTTTCAACCACATGCAGGGCTGAACCCATTTGATTGTTAGAGTTGCCAGAGAAACCTTGCATGTTCATCTCCATCTGGTAGCCACTGAGAATCCCATATAACTCTGTTAGAGTAAGAGTTTTGAGATTTTCAGTCCTCTTGATCACCACACAGTAGTGTGTTTATTTCCTAGGAAGTGAGGACATGAACTTCCTTACAATGTCTCTGTTTTCAAGAGGAACTCCTCCATCCACAAGGGTATCCACTATCTCAACATACCTGAAGTATTGCTAAGTCATGGTTTCACCTGTTTTGAAGGTGAAGTTCTCAAACTGCTGCTTCAGGAGATCCTTCTTGTTCTCCTTGGCTTCAGAGGAGCCTTCATACATCAGTTTTAGTGCATCCCACATCTGTTTAGTTGTTTTGCACTTCTTGAAACCTCTGTACACAGAGTTTGGAAGGGCAGTTTGAAGAGCAGTCATGGCCTTTCTATCAATCTCTACTCTCTTCCTATCTTCAACAGAGTAGTTAGCCACATCTTTGGGGATCATACAGTAGCAGAAGGAGTGTTGGGTATGAAAGGTCCATTTTCAACAGATTCCCACATTCTTAAGTCTAGAGACCTGATGAAACCTTCCATTCTCATACACCAGGTATCAAAGTCATCAAGAGTGATAAGTGGGGGCTTGTTCATGGTTCTAGTCTCCATTCAGTCTTTGAAATGGATGCCATTTTGATTAGTATTTGTGTGTGTGAGGGATCTTAAGATGGTGAGATCTTATATCAAGAGCCTGAAATGCTCTGATACTAATTGGAGGACCGGTTAAGGGCTTAACAATTACAACACAACAACACAAAAAGGAGATTAACTAAACTTGATCAAACAGTAAACTGGATTAATCAAGATAATGATACAAAGAACACAAGTAGTAATAAAGAGACAGAACAAGAGATTTGGGTTTCAAGGAGGCAGTATATTGTTTTCTCAAGTTCTATTACAAGTGTTACAAAGCATAAAGAAAAATACTAGAACTTGGAATACTTATACTACAACCTACAGCCGACTATACTTTGAAAGCCAGCTGGATACAATTGACTAGACACAAACAAAATCAATTGTAGAATCAAAAGGCATATCTGCCTTTTGACCTTGTGACTATGACATGCCATAGCTCACATCCTTATCTATTACAAAAAGGATAAAGTACATAAAGTAGAAGGTTACAGACTCAAGACCTCAATGTACAGTTACCAAAAGCATGGACCTTTTCACCAACTCATGTAAGTTGGTGACTTTACAGAGATGCAGCGGAAAGGTGTTCATCTTTATGGAACAGTACATCAGATAAAGTATGTTACTAAAAGTCTTCGGAAGAAATCTGTCTTCATAGGATGAAGTTTCGGAAGACTTTGTCTCTAGGCTTCGGAAGACTTCATATTTGACTTCGGAAGATATTGGTCTTGGCTTCGGAAGATTTTACCCTTAGAATATTTCTAGTGCATGGTGTAAAACTTCCGAAGCAATTCTTCTTCAGTACTTAGTGCATTACTTGCAGAGAGACATTGGATGTTTTGGTTTGCATCAGACTTAAAAGAATCCTTACATAACTTGTATTAGGAAAACGGTTCAAAATAAAATACTTACTGATCTAGAACGATTAATAATAGCTAACATTCATTCTCATAACATGGTTTCAGAACACAATCATGCCATGCCTCTTGGTAGAAATCCACGCAAAGATTTATTTATACGAAATTGTGCAAAAAATTTTAAAGATCCAGATTTATAAAAAAATAAACAGTTAATTAAAATAAATGTAAATTAATTAAAATAAAATAATAACATTCAAAAAAATAGTTACCTTAAACGACCATATAAATCCTTTCAACAAGTAATTTTATTTCACATTTCCCTTACCACTACAAGAAAGATGACCATTAAGGACTAAAGTCTTAAGGACTAATATATCAGTCTCAGATGTATAGTATCAAAGACTAATATATCAGTTACTAATGATATTAGCGACTAAATTTATTGTGACTCATATTAGTGACTGTTAATTAGTCTCTAATACCTTGACACCTTATTTAAGACTAAACTTTTGTCACAAATACGTCTACGCAATGAAATGTTTTGGAAGGAAATTATTTAGTAACTGTATTTCAGTCCCAATTAAGCGCCCTCATAATTCAAAATGACATCATTATATGAGTAACTGATATTCAGTTTCTAATAAAAAGAAAGCATATTAGAGACTAAAAATCAGTTACTAAAGTTCCTAAAGCATACCGAATTAGGGAGTGATGTATGGTCTTGAATTCATTTTGTGTAAGAAAATGATTAAATACTTATTTATAGTATCTAATTATTTGACGCGAACAATACCTTTGTAGGAAAGGTACTAAAGATTGGAAATGAGACTTAAAGGTCTTGTAGGTGACCTTATTTAGAACTCATATTTAATCTTTAATGAGTTTTGTAGATGAAATAATTAAGGATTAACATTTAGTCTCCAATAACAAACACACATTTTACTATTGTGAGGAAACTTTCCATAATCAGATTGAATTAGGGGCTAATGTTTAGTCTTGAATTATTTTTACATAATAAAATAATTAATAATTGATTTGTAGTTCATACTATATATTGGTACAAATTACAGTTGATTAAGATCATTCTTGGTCAATTATGGTTAGTTTGAGTCTTTATTTGTTATTTAGAATAAATGATTGTCAATTAGAGTAATTGATTATCAATCAAGGTCAGAGATAATGTTATGGTTCTAGTTAAGATCAATTATTGTTAATTAGAACCAAAGATGGTCAATGACGGTCAAGTATAGTTAAAGATGGCTAATCAGTTCGGTTGAGAAGTTCAATAAACTAAAATGATAAACATGTATAAGAAATCTTGACTTGTATATAGTATAATGAAATTTGATACGTAAATATATTTTTTTATACTTAAATCACATCTCACTATTAAGAAAGAAAGGTAGGGAGATCAAATTGATTAAAAATAAAAAGATTGTGTGAACCCTCAGCCTCGAGCTAGGGTAAGATGTAACAAAGGAAGACATTTAATATAATTGGTTAAGTAAACTTAATAATATGACATCTAAGATAATTTTGTAGTTCTAAATAATATGACATCTAAGATAATTTTGTAGTTCTAAAAAAACATTAACGACTGAAATAGTATGTTATCATAAACTAATTCTTAGTATCTACAAATGCATATTAGAAACTGAAAAAGTAGTTAAAAAGTATAGATATTTAGTTGCTAAAAACATATTCGGAACTAGACAACGTAACATCTGAAAATATATTTCAGTTCCCTAAGGATATATCAGAGACTGAATGGTTTGTTATTAGGGACTAAGGCTTGGTCTCTAAAATATCATATGAAGGACTGAATTGTAATGAAACCCAGATCTTATTAATCGTATCTGGGACAACGTAGATAGGTTTAAGTACCGATTTTTAGTCTCTAAAAACACAGTATAAAAGACTGATTTTCAGTCACTGAAGAAATGTATTTGAGACTGAAATGACTTGGTACCGAGAGATAAATTAAGGACTAAATTTATGTGTATGGGAGACTAAATGTTAGTCCCTGTTGGTGACATTCAATCGAGACTGAAATTTAGTTACTAATACAAGCATCTAGGACTAGATATTTAGGATGACTCGGGACTAGCAAAATCAGTTCCAAATAGCCATTAGAGACTGATTTAGGAGTATCAGAGACTAATTTTTTAGTCTCAAATACCCTTCTTTTTTGTAGTGTTATACGGTGAGCTCTTTGATGTTTTAATAACACATCAATATCTAGGTATGCATGTCGCCAAATAGCCAAACCCCGTGGATAATCATTCCATGTTTCCAAATCGTCAACCAAATCTAAGAAACTGTTCTTGCCTTCTAATTCCCAAAAACTTGTTTCAACCAGTAATAATAAACAAACAAGAAAAGCATTCATGTCATTAAATACTCAAATTTTGTTTCAAAAACAATTTTTAAATTATCTATTGTCGGTTTAATATAACCATATTGACCAAAAACTTTGTTTACAAAGTAAAGTGGTTCTGATACATTTGGTTTTTTCTACATTATCCAAATTTAAATCCAGTTATTAAACAAAATTCTTCTTTTGGCGTGAATATTAACTTGCACTTTTAACCAAAACTTTATACCCATTTCTGGGTTTTCACAAGGAATCTGATATTGTAACATTACGTGTACCACTACTGGATCGTCATTAAAGCAATCACATAATAACCAACTTTTAAAACATGTCGAATCAAAATTTTGGAACTGATTTGGATGCTCTTTTAAGTGTAACGATATATTTTTAATAACGTTAAGATTCATTCTAATAGAAACATGACCTCTGAAATAATCCTGCGTAAATTACATATTTATAGAATTAAATATCGAAAAATTAAATTCAAAATATGTAAAAATAACACTTACTTGTACATCCATAATATTAAATCTTCTTAAAATTGTTGTTAAACTTCAAAATCGCCGATTTAAACTTTCGTATCGCCCTTGTATCGCTCTTGTAATACAATTCGCATTCTGTGTATCGCTACTTATATATTAATTAAAACGAGCGATATTCCCATCACATCGTTGCGTTGACATATTGCCTCAAAATACGTGTAATCGGTCTTGAAAATTGTAATATTCCTACATTCAACGGGCTATATGCAGTCGATTAAAATCGCGCCACGTGTTGTCGTCAGAGATGGCAGACACTTAGGCGATACTCCTTTCACATCATATTGCCGAATTCTCGCCTCGTTTAGTGTGCGTAAAAGTTTTTCATAAATAAAGTGGTTTGGGGCGGTACCGCTATCACATCGTATCACCTCTGTATCGCCCACTTTAATAGCATCTCCAATGGTATTCAGCCACGTGTGTTGACGATACGACATGACCCATGTATCGCTTGCATATCGCTACTTTAAATAAAATCGTAATTTTTGAAATATATATCGTTTATCGTGACGTAACTGATATTATTTTTGTTTTTTAATTTTCGGGAAACCAATATAAATAGATGCGTTTAAAATTTTAAGCGTACTCATTGAAACACAATGGAATTTTTTTTTAAAACTCCATAGTAACAAACCTCCAAAAACTCATCAATTGACTTTCTTTATCTACATAATACTAATAAAAAAATTTGCTCATTTTTAACGGACAACCCATAAAATCATTTTATTTTGAAATACAAGGAAATGATGCGCTCTCAAATAATGACATCCGTTTTGTGATTCATACAAGCATGATATGTCTACAATGGTTGGGTTATAATAATTATCACTAAGACTTCATATATTTATTAATATGGTAATGTAGGTTTTATTTTTATTAGTATTTAATGTATGGTTTTGTTTGTAAATGTAAGTTCAGTTTGTTTATTATATTAAGAATTTAATTCTACAATAGCTCGAAGTCTTAAACCATGAAATTATTGTGTTTACTAGATAGTTATAATAACATACAAATTAAATCCATAATTTTTTCTTAATCAACAAAGATACATTAATATGTTATAATAAACACTTTTAATATTAAAGAAGATACACTTGTTTTTAAGGTTGGTTTAAACCAAACTTCCATTTTTGTGAGGCTTTACCAGTTGCATCACGTACATAATCTGAAAAACTCCAAGGATCGACATAAGCGTTGGGTTCATTACGATTGCTGCATCCACGTCATGTTGATCTTCTTGTTGCTTGAGAAGGGGCTACGCTCTTACATTGGTCACGATGGTGTCCTTTTGTGTTACATCTACTACAAAATGTAGGTCTAACTTGTTCACCGCGAGAGGATATACGTTTGTTCTCACATGGCCTTCCTGCTTGTCTCTTGTTCATTAATGATGGCTTAAGTGGCACAAAATTTAAAGGAACTTCCTATTTTGATCGATCTGGTAAAGGATTTATAGTCTATTCATAAGTTTCCTTATATACATCTTTCGTAAACCAAAGTTGAGCCACGTTACTGCAGTTAGTTATATTTAAAAATTTTGAAACAATAATTGTATGACCACATGGTAAACCTGATAATTCACATTGATGATAACTACATGTTTGACTGTGTAAAATTAACTAAACCTTTTTTACCACCGTCAGCAACCTCAAATCAATGATCGTTGATACATGTTACTGTCCACGTAACACTTTTTTAATTCTTCCTATAATTTTATTTTCAGCCAATTTAGTAAGTGTGTGCTGTAATTTGCTGTCATTTAAAAATAACAAATTAAAATAAATTATCAATTAAAATAAATTATGAAAAATCTATTACATAAAACAGTAAATTACCTCCAATTTGTCTACAATTAAAATATCATTTCTGTAAATACTCACGAAAAAAGTTCAATAATAAGGTCGGTGATAGGGAGTTTTCTTGCATATCGAGACAAAACATTGACGTCATGATATTATATCGCTTGCCTGAGCAATGTGCTCTTGACCATTTTGTAAAACCAATATTGAATAAAGTATTTTTCACGCAAGGAAGAGTAGAAGTTAATCTAAACATTCCATCCTCAAAGTCGGATATCATGTAAGCTTTGCAAGTCTGCCACCATACCAACTCAATTTTTTTTACTTTCATGGACTTAAGTCGTAGGTTTATCATCAAATGACGACAACATAGGTCGTGAAAGGCCTCAAGAAATACTGTTCTTATTGATACATTATTTGATGTAGCCTGATCATATATGATAGCTAATGCGGATTACTACCAATACACTCTTTAAGCCTAGCCAGAAACCAGGTCCATGACTACCTGCTCTTTGTTTTTCCAACATCATATGCAATTGGTAGAATTTGATTATTGCCATTCATTGCTACAACTAAAAACATAATACCCAAATATTTACCTTTTAGATGTACCCTGTCTATTATAATCAAAGGTCGCTAATGTCTCACAAAACTTCGAATCTAAATAGAAATAATTTGTAACACCCGGTTACTTCTAAAAAGAAAAGAAAGAATAGTACATGAAGAATAAATGAAAGAAAAGCAATAAAGTCCAAGTAGAGAGACTAAAAGTGTCCAAAAGGACAAATCTTTGAAAAAGTTGGTGTAAAGGTGGGCATGGCCGCCCACCCTCACTTCACATCATCATCTTTCTTCGGTTTTAGAGAGAGAGAGCAGAGGAGTTCTCGGCTGAAGAAAAAAGAAGAAGAAGAGAAGTCGAATTCAAGGTAAGAATTCGTGGTTTTTATGTGTTTATGACGGGTTTTATCCCGGTTACATGCTTATGTGCTTATGTGTTGTGTATGTGCTCGGGTGTGTGTGTGTGTGGTGTGTTTTTTAGGTGTTCGAACTCATTGCAAGCGGGTTAAAAAGGAAGAAACACCCAAGTTGTACCAGGTGAGTTTCTAGACCCTGGTTTCTACTTGTTTTAAACATCTATGGGGCTGAAAATGTATTAAAATGGTTTTACAAAGTTTATGTATGTTTACCCGTATGTATTATGCATGTTAAATGTTGATTCTTGAATGCTTATAGGTTGTTCATGTTTAGAATAGCCATGTTAAGTTTAGAATATATGGGTTTGATGATTGGGTTTGAAAACATACTAGGAACATGATATACAGAAGGTTCATACGCCTGAAAATGTCATAGAATGATTTAAGTGTAATCCATGCGCCTAAACAGTAGCCCATGCGCCTAAGATTACCTTAGAAATGTTTTAAGTATAGCCCATGCGCCTAATAGTATCCATGCGTCCGAATGGCCCATGCGCCTAAGTGTACATACGCCCAACAGAATCCATGCGCCCAAAGTGGCCCATGCGCCTAAGTGGCCCATGCGCCTGAGTGATCCATACGCCTAAGTGTCCATGCGACCGAATGGGTCATACGCTCCAATAGTGCCCATGCGTCTGAATGGCCATGCGACTAGGTGTCCATGCGCCTAAGTTTCCATGCGTCTGAAGTGTCCCATGCGCCTAAGTACCCATACGCCCAAACAGGGCCCATGCGCCTAAATAGGGTCCAAGCGCCTAAACTCTTAGAATTTTATACAGAATGTTTTGCGAGTCTATGTCCTTAGGGCTTTGACCGAGGGTTGACTAGGGCATATTAATGATGGGTTTCATGCATGATTATGATTGTTCCTTATTATTATTATTGCTATTATTATTATTACCTATAGAATGTGACTTTACGTGGTATGTTTATTATCGTAACGTTAAGTATATTGTAATAAAAAAGAGAAAGAGCAATAAAGAAAAGAATAGGAACATTAATAAAATGTTAACAAGTCTTGCATGCTTATAGGAGGTACACGATCATGTTGTCGTTAGCTCAATTGTGCTGCGGGTTAGCTACCCTATTATGCACACAGGGCCAGTCTTGGAGATTGGCAGGACCCTTGTAGCGTACTCTGGGTGATTGGGTCGGCCTTGTATACAGTACCTAGCACCCTTTCGAGGGATACAGTTGACCCTTTCGAGGGATATAGTTGACCCTTTAAAGGGATATAGATGGCCCATCACCCATTTTCCATTGTGCATATAGTTGGGGTATTGCTCATTGGTCCATACAGACACTGAAAGATAAAGAATAAAGAAAACAGAATAAACAAGGCATACAGTAAAGAGAACAAACAGTATTTGTTCATATAGTTAATGCGTGCTCGCATATACAGTAAAGAGTTGTATTTCAAAAGAAAAGAGTATTTTCATATACAACATACAGAAAGTATTTTATTACTATAAAACTAGAACTCACTCAGCAACGCTGACTTTTATACATTTTCAGTTGGCAGGTAATTATTGCTGAGGATGGCACGAGGGTAAAGCTACTCGGCAGGAAAAGACTGACATCCATTCATAACTATTATTTCTGTTGTTTTGTAATGCAATTAAACAGTTCTTTTGTATTCGATCAAACAATTATGTATTGCTTAACAACAGTGTTTAATGAAATGAAATGAATGGTTTTTGTTAAAGTGATTCCGCTGCTTAAGTTATTAAATTAATATGTATTTAATGCTGTGAATGACCAACTGTGAGGTCTCCAGGAACGGGGCCTTACAAGTTGATATCAAAGCCAAAGTTTAAGAGAATTGGGTTAAACAAAATTTTTAAAACATAAACTTAAACTGAAAATGGGACAAATAAGGGATGCCAGCCCGAGTAGCTACGTGGTATCAGGTATGTCTTTTCTTAATGTTAACCGGTATTATGTGTGCATGCTATTTGATTTATGTGCTCTTAGTAGATTTAGATACTGATTAAGTCAGGATAGGAAATGCTTGGGGTATGAAGAGTAAAGTAAGTGGCTAATCACAACTGGCCACTGTAATTAGGGACTTACTATACTTAACATAAACTGAGCTATTACCTTGAATGACCGCGTTAGTGTTTGAATCTTATAGTGTGCTTTAGAGGATGGCTGGCGGTAGATCTTCAAAGGCCTCTGGAGGTCACGGTGCTGCTCCGCGACCTAAGAGAGGGAGACCCAGAGTTGAGAAGGTAGTTTATGAGGGACCAGAGACCCCTCATCCGGAGGGTGGCGACGAGAGCGCCAATCTGAGAGCCTCAGTAAAGGAGGCTGTGGTAGAAGAGGTTCATCAGGTCATGCATACGATTCTACCGTCTGTGATGACCGAAGTGATCAAGGCATTAAAGGAAGGGGAAAGAAACTGGTCCTCGGGAGCACGAGAGCAACCAGAGCCAGAAACGGTTCTATCTGAGGAGGAGGAGGAAGAAGAAGAGCCTGCGCCGGAGGCGACCCGAGGCTGTAATTATGGGGCGTTTATGAGATGCAAGCCCCCTACCTTCGACGGAAACGGCACTGCGGCTGCTGCTCACCGGTGGGTGAGGGAAATGGAGGCCGTTCTCGATATCAGTGCGTGCCGTGAGGATCAGAAGGTGAAATTCGCTACACATTCTTTTGTAGACTCGGCTTTGTGCTGGTGGGACAACATTGTCCAAGCCGAGGGTAGCAGGGCCATTGGGAGAATGAGATGGCCTGAACTGAAGAAGTTAGTGATTGAGGAATTCTGTCCCCACAGAGAGATGGATAAGGTGGAAAGAAAGTCCTGCAGCTGGAGGCGGGAACGATGACACACCAGTAGTACACCACTAAATTTAATGAAATGGCGCGACTGGTGCCTGATCAAGTGACACCACTGTCAAGAAAGATTAAAAGATACATTCAGGGGCTGTCGGTGGATATCCGTAGGCATATGATCGCCGCCCGGCCAAGCACCTTTAGATCGGCGGTTGATTTGGCTGGTAAATTATATGATGAGCGCGAGGTGGTGGTGGCTGAGGTGAACAAGAAGGGTGGAGGTGACCGTAACTGCAATGGGAAACGGTTTGGACGTGGTGGAGCCGCTCCAAACAATAAGGTGGCGAAGGTGGGTGACCGACGTGTGGACACATCTAGTGAAGGGCGGAAGAAGTGTGGCAAATGTGGAAGGGAGCATACTGGTGAATGCAGGATGGGGATGAACGTATGCTTCAAGTTCGATCAGCTTGGCCACATCGCTAGAGACTGCAAGAAGCCGAGGGCGGAGAGCTCGGGAGCGGGGAATAAGAAGCCGGAGGAAGGAGGGCAGAGGGCAAATGTTAAAGCTTACACTATGACCCGGGAGGAAGCCAGAGCTGATCCTGATGTTGTGTCAGGTATGTTTCTAGTAAACCAAATTTATGCCTCTGTATTGTTTGATACCGGTGCTAGCAGGAGTTTTGTTTCCACTACTTTTGGTGCTAAGTTGCCTATTAGTAGTAGAAAGATTAGTGAACCATTCGATGTAGAAACTGCCATTGGTAAGTCCACTAGAATTACTGACGTGATAGAGGACTGTGCCATAGAATTAGAAGGTCATAGGTTCGTTGCTAGGTTACACGTGATACCCCTAGGTGGATTTGATGTAGTACTAGGGATGGAGTGGTTAGCAACCTATGAAGCAAACATCGTATGTCGAAAGAAGATGATTCGATTGGTTGCATCCGATGGGAGTTTAGTTACGGTTCATGGAGATCGCGTTACTACGATCCCGAAGATGATTTCGATGGCGGTGGCGGGGAAGTGCATGAGACGTGAAATGTACTGCCTACTTGGCATACGTGAAAGATGTGGATGCGTCGGTACCGCAATTATCTGAAGTACCAGTGGTGTGCGACTTTCCGGACGTATTCCCGGAAGACTTACCCGGCGTGCCACCGGACCGCGAGATTGAGTTCCAAATTGATCTGATACCCGGTGCTCAACCCGTTGCCAAAGCACCGTATCGGTTAGCTCCGACAAAAATGAAAGAGCTGATGGAGCAGTTGCAAGAGCTGCTTGATAAGGGGTTCATTAGACCGAGTATCTCTCCCTGGGGTGCTCCGGTCCTGTTTGTGAAGAAAAAAAAAGGCGGTAGTATGAGGATGTGCATTGACTACCTAGAGCTGAACAAGCTGACGGTGAAGAACCGATACCCCTTACCAAGAATTGATGATCTGTTTGACCAGCTCCAAGGTGCCAGTTGGTTTTCAAGAATAGATCTACGATCTGGTTACCATCAACTGAAGGTGAAGGAGCAGGATATCCCTAAACCAGCTTTTCGCACGCGCTACGGTCATTACGAGTTCCTTGTTATGTCGTTTGGTTTGACCAATGCGCCAGCTGCTTTTATGGATTTGATGAACCGAGTGTGTCGGCCAATGTTGGATAGATCAGTGATTGTGTTTATTGATGATATCCTGATCTACTCGAGGAGTGAAGAAGAGCATGCCGGTCACATTCGGGAGGTGTTGGAGACCTTAAGAAGGGAGAAGCTGTATGCTAAATTCTCCAAGTGCGCGTTCTGGTTGCGGGAAATTCAATTCTTAGGTCATGTGATAAATCCCAAGGGGATTATGGTGGACCCGGCAAAAGTGAAGGCGGTTATGCAATGGAATTCACCAAAGACGCCATCCGAGATTCGTAGTTTCTTGGGTTTGGCGGGCTACTACAGAAGATTCATCCAAGACTTTTCCAAGATCGCTTCTCCACTAACCAAGTTGACCTGTAAGGATGTGAAGTTCGTGTGGAGTCAATAGCAAGAAAAGGCTTTTGAGGAGTTGAAGGCAAGATTGACCCAAGCCCTTGTCTTGTCATTACCCGAAGGAAGCGAGGACTTGGTGGTTTATTCAGATGCTTCCTACTCGGGGTTTGGTTGCGTGTTGATGCAGCGAGGTAAGGTGATAGCCTACGCATCCCGACAACTGAAGGTGCATAAGGTTAATTATCCTACTCATGACCTGGAATTAGCAGCACTGGTCTTCGCACTAAAGATCTGGAGGCACTATCTGTACGGGACAAAGTGCACCATCTTCACTGACCACAAGAGCTTGAAGTACTTCTTCAAGCAGAAGGATCTAAACATGAGGCAGAGACGATGGTTGGAGGTTATAAAGGATTATGATTGCGAAATCCATTACCATCCGGGCAAAGCCAACCTGGTGGCTGACGCCCTTAGCCGAAAAGAGAGGCCCGAGCCGATTCGGGTGAAAGCATATCAACTGATCATGACCTCTGATGTGATGAAGCAAGTTAAAGAGTTTCAAGATGAGGCACTGAAAGAAGATCATCTTAACTCGGAAAGAATGAGAGGTCTAGTTGGGGAATTGGGTGAAAACACACTTGGTGTTAAAACTCGATTTGGACGAGTGTGGATTCCTCGTTTTGGGGATCTACGTGTGAAGGTTATGGATGAAGCTCACAAGAATCGATACTCCATTCATCCTGGTGCCACGAATATGTATCAAGATATGAAGAAAGATTATTGGTGGCCGGGTATGAAGCGTGATGTGGTGGAGTATGTGAGTAAGTGCCTTACTTGTTTACAAGTGAAGGTCGAGCACCAAAAGCCGTATGGGAAGATTCAACCTTTAGATATGCCGGAATGGAAGTGGGAGCACATCACCATGGATTTCATTACGAAGCTGCCGTGTACGCCGAAAGGGTACGATGTCATATGGGTGATTGTAGACCGTTTGATGAAGAGTGCTCACTTCCTACCGATCCGCGAGACATATTCATCCGAGAGGTTGGCTGACCTGTTCATCAAGGAAATTGTAACTCGTCATGGTGTGCCGGTGTCCATTGTGTCTGATCGTGACACCCGGTTTACCTCAAAATTCTGGAAGAAATTCCACGACGCCATGGGGACGAGGTTACACATTAGCACGGCTTATCATCCCCAAACTGATGGTGAGTCAGAAAGGACCATTCAGACACCGGAAGACATGCTCCGGGCATGTGTGATTGATTTTGGGGGAAGTTGGGATGACCACTTACCGTTAGCTGAATTCTCGTACAACAATAGCTATCATGCCAGCATTGGCATGCCACCATACGAGATGCTATACGGTAGGAGATGCAGAACATCCGTCTGTTGGGGTTATATTGGTCAGAAGGAATTGGGGAGCGTCGAGGTTATTGAGGTTACGACTGAGAAGCTTGAGAAGATTAAAGCCTTCATGAAGGCAGCTAAAGATAGGCAGAAGTCGTATGCCCGATAGACGACACACACCGATTGAGTTCCAGGTGGGTGACCAGGTTATGTTGAAGGTATCACCTTAGAAGGGTATTATCCGATTCAGGAAGCGGGGCAAGTTGAGCCCAAGATATATAGGCCCTTTCCGAATCATTGCTCAAGTAGGAGAGGTGGCATATAGGTTGGAATTACCGGATGAGTTAAGTGGGATTCACCCGACATTCCATGTATCTCATTTGAGAAAGTGTTTAGCTGATGAAGACATGATTGTTCCGCTGGAGGATATTGAAGTAGACGAAAGGCTCAATTATGTGGAGCAACCAGTGGCAATCATCGATCATAAAGAGAAGAGGCTGAGAAATAAAGTGGTTCCTCTTGTGCGTGTACAATGGAAGCACAGGAAGGGATCCGAGTCTACATGGGAGACTGAGGAAGAGATGAGGCAGCATTATCCTCATCTGTTCGAGGAATAACAGGTTTCGGGGACGAAAACTATATAAGGGGGGTGGACTTGTAACACCCGGTTACTTCTAAAAAGAAAAGAAAGAATAATACATGAAGTATAAATGAAAGAAAAGAAATAAAGTCCAAGTAGAGGGACTAAAAGTGTCCAAAACGACAAATCTTTGAAAAAGTTGGTGTAAAGGTGGGCATGGCCTCCCACCCTCACTTCACATCATCATCTTTCTTTGGTTTTAGAGAGAAAGAGAGCAGAGGAGTTCTCGGCTGAAGAAAAAAGAAGAAGAAGAGAAGTCGAATTCAAGGTAAGAATTCGTGGTTTTTATGTGTTTATGAAGGGTTTTATCCCGGTTACATGCTTATGTGCTTATGTGTTGTGTATGTGCTCGGGTGTGTGTGTGTGGTGTGGTTTTAGGTTTTTGAACTCATTGCAAGCGGGTTAGAAAGGAAGAAACACCCAAGTTGCACCAGGTGAGTTTCTAGACCCCCGTTTCTACTTGTTTTAAACATCTTTGGGGCTGAAAATGTATTAAAATGGTTCTACAAAGTTTATGTATGTTTACTCGTATGTATTATGCATGTTAAATGTTGATTCTTGAGTGCTTATAGGTTGTTCATGTTTAGAATAGCCATGTTAAGTTTAGAACAGATGGGTTTGATGATTGGGTTTGAAAACATACTAGGAACATGATATACAGAAGGTTCATACGCCTGGAAATGCCATAGAATGATTTAAGTGTAATCCATGCGCCTAAACAGTAGCCCATGCGCCTAAGATTACCTTAGAAATGTTATAAGTATAGCCCATGTGCCCAATAGTATCCATGCGTCCGAATGGCCCATGCGCCTAAGTGTACATACGCCCAACAGAATCCATGCGCCCAAAGTGGCCCATGCGCCTAAGTGGCCCATGTGCCTGAGTGATCCATACGCCTAAGTGTCCATGCGACCGAATGGGTCATACGCTCCAATAGTGCCCATGCGTCCGAATGGCCATGCGACTAGGTGTCCATGCGCCTAAGTTTCCATGCATCTGAAGTGTCCCATGCGCCTAAGTACCCATACGTCCAAACAGGGCCCATGCGCCTAAATAGTGTCCAAGCGC
Organism: Flaveria ramosissima; assembly: GCA_025215565.1. Taxonomy (NCBI): domain Eukaryota; kingdom Viridiplantae; phylum Streptophyta; class Magnoliopsida; order Asterales; family Asteraceae; genus Flaveria; species Flaveria ramosissima. The sequence goes on along the minus strand of CM046029.1, from coordinate 57,772,666 downwards.
CTAAACTCTTAGAATTTATTACAGAATGTTTTGGGAGTCTGTGTCCTTAGGGCTTCGACCGAGGGTTGACTAGGGCATATTAATGATGGGTTTCATGCATGATTATGATTGTCTTATGATTGTTCCTTATTATTATTATTGCTATTATTATTATTACCTATAGAATGTGACTTTACGTGGTATGTTTATTATCGTAACGTAAAGTATATTGTAATAATAAAGAGAAAGAGCAATAAAGAAAAGAAGAGGAATATAAATAAATGTTAACAAGTCTTGCAAGCTTATGGGAGGTACACGACCGTGTTGTCGTTAGCTCAACTGTGCTGCGGGTTAGCTACCCTATTATGCACACAGGGCCAGTCTTGGTGTAAGGCCCCGTTCCCGGGACGCTTACAGTTGGTCATTCATCGCACATAAAACATATAATTACATTACATTAGAAATCATTGCAGCGGAAACATTCAAAAATGACATCACGTTTCATTATAATTACTTTTGCCAAATAATACATCATTATCCGGTTACAAAATTCATGTTTGCATTACATCACAAAAGCTATATAATTGGATGCCATCCCAAAAGAGCCGAGTAGCCTTGCCGTGCCATCCTCAGCAATCATTTACCTGCCAACTGGAAAATGCATAAAAGTCAGCGTTGCTGAGTGAGTTCTAGTTTTAATAATAAAACATACTTTACTTTCATTAAAAACCATTCCTTTATCATGCGATCATGCAACATACGTATACACAGATAATTTCATTATTATCTTTCATCTCATTCATTATCTTCCATTCTTTTCGTTCATTCTGTCTTCCGAGTCTTTTGCGACAACATGGTCGCTCACCTCAATGGCAATCTCAATGATTGCTCGCTATCCGAGTCTTTTGCACCCCTAAGGTTGCTCACCCCAATTGCCCATCACGATAGCAAGCTATCCGAGTCTTTTGCAACAACAAGGTTGCTCACCCCAAGGCAACATCACGATAGCACTTACTCGAGTCTTTTGCAACGACGAGGTTGCTCACCTCATAGGCAATCTAATGATTGCACTTCATCCGAGTCTTTTGCAACACAAAGTCGCTCACCCCAATAAATATGCTTGCAAGCCTTTCTTTCGTTCATTCATCTTTCATTAATGCATGCATTCTTACTTCATGTTCCTCTTTCATTATCTTTCGCTTTACATTATAAATACTTCATTCATTCATTCATTCATTAGCATGACATGTAAAGCCACAAGAAAGATAAGCATACATCATAATAAGGAACATATCATACACATTCATCATCATCATACAGGGCAACATCATACATTCATAATATGCATAAACATGCAACATCATCATCATCATGCCCTACATGCTCTCTAAGGCCATAACCATCCTCTTACATGCTCTTACGGGTTACTTTACGTCAAAACTTACATCTGCACCTTTCCCCGAAGGCCAGAAGTCAAACTACACATTCCTTCGAGTGCAACAGCCCTATTCGGGCGTATGGACACCCTTCAGTCGCATGGCCTCCATGCGACTGAACATCATGCGACTGGACTCATGCGGATGGTCATCTATGCGAATGAACATCCAATCGTGCGTATGGACCTTGTGCGAATGGGATTACTGCGAATGGGCACCTATGCGACTAACCTCATGCGAATGGACTCATGCGACTAAGCATCTATGCGACTGAACCCTCAGTCGTACATCCCTCATGCGACTGGACTCCCAGTCGTGCGACTGAATCCCAATCGTGCGAATGACCTTCAATCGCCCTCATTCGGCCGTATGGCCTTCATTCGGTCGCCTAGCCCTAGCTGATGCAGAATGGAGTTCATCCCGAACCCAATCTGCCATTTTCGGCCTCCAAGCTCATCCAAACCCATTCTAAGCCTAAATCAACCCTCCTGGACCTTAGGAATGCATACCATAACACCATACAAGCACACAACAGCCCGAATCATACTCTAAACACATCATACACATCACACCCAAATGGGTCAAACACACACACACATAAAAACGGGTTTTTGACATCTTCCAGCCCCAAAATCAGTTGAAAACAAGTAAAAGTGGGGTCCTAGAACTCACACAATCGAGCACAAAGACAAGAGCTTCGATTTGGCTTGCTACTCGACGGATTTGGACACCCGAATCACCCGAAACACCACTTTTCTCCCTTTTTCTCTCCTCTTTCTCCTCTCTCTTCCTTGTGAACTGATTTGTGAAGTGTGGGGAGAGTGGGCTGCCCTCTCCCTACACATATCACCACATTACCCGACTTTTCTTCGTTGGCGAGTTTGGTCCCTCGACTTTGGACTTTATTTCTTTTCTTTCTTCTTCGGCTTCAAAATAATAAATTTCCGGGTGTTACAAGTCCACCCCCCTTAAATAGGTTTCGTCCCCGAAACCTGTCATTCCTCGAACAAACGTGGATAATGCTGTCTCATTTCTTCCTCAGTCTCCCACGTTGACTCGGATCCCTTCCTGTGCTTCCACTGTACACGCACAAGAGGAACCACTTTATTCCTTAGCCTTTTCTCCTTTCGGTCGATGATTGCCACTGGTTGCTCCACATAATTGAGCCGTTCATCTACTTCGATATCTTCCAATGGGACAATCATATCTTCATCTGCTAAGCACTTCCTTAGATGAGATACATGGAATGTCGGGTGAATTCCACTTAACTCATCTGGTAACTCCAGTCTATAGGCCACCTCTCCTACTCGAGCAATGATTCGGAAAGGGCCTATATACCTTGGGCTCAACTTGCCCCGCTTTCGGAAGCGAATGATACCCTTCCAAGGTGAGACCTTCAACATAACCCGGTCACCCACCTGGAACTCAATCGGCCTGCGCCTTTTATCAGCATACGACTTCTGTCTGTCTTTGGCTGCCTTCATGAAGGCTTTGATCTTCTCAAGCTTCTCAGTCGTAGCCTCGATTACCTCGACGCTCCCCAATTCCTTCTGACCAATATCACCCCAACAAACAGGTGTTCTGCATCTCCTACCGTATAGCATCTCATATGGAGGCATACCAATGCTGGCATGATAACTGTTGTTGTATGAGAATTCGGCTAACGGTAGGTGGTCATCCCAACTTCCACCAAAATCAATCACACATGCCCGAAGCATGTCTTCCAGCGTCTGAATGGTCCTTTCTGACTGACCATCAGTCTGGGGATGATAAGCCGTGCTGATATGTAACCTCGTCCCCATAGCGTCGTGGAACTTCTTCCAGAATTTAGATGTAAACCGGGTGTCGCGATCCGACACAATAGACACCGGCACACCATGACGAGTCACAATCTCCTTGATGAACAGATCAGCCAACCTCTCAGATGAATATGTCTCGCGGATCGGTAGGAAGTGAGCACTCTTCGTCAAACGATCAACTATCACCCATATGGCATCATACCCTTTCGGGGTACGCGGCAGCTTTGTAATGAAATCCATGGTGATGTGCTCCCACTTCCATTCCGGTATATCCAGAGGTTGTATCTTCCCATACGGCTTTTGGTGCTCGGCCTTCACCTGTAAGCAAGTAAGGCACTTACTCACGTACTCCACCACATCGCGCTTCATACCCGGCCACCAATAATCTTTCTTCATATCATGGTACATCTTCGTGGCACCAGGATGAATGGAGTACCGAGTCTTGTGAGCTTCATCCATTATCTTCCCCCGTAGATCCCCAAAACGAGGAATCCACACACGATCGAATCGGGTTCTAACACCGAACGTGTTTTCACCCAATTCTCCAACCAGACCTCTCATTCTTTCAGAGTTAAGATGATCTTCTTTCAATGCCTCATCTTGAAACTCTTTAACCTGTTCATCACATCGGAGGTCATGATCAACTGATAGGCTTTCACCCGAATCGGCTCGGGCCTCTCCTTCCGGCTAAGGGCATCAGCCACCACGTTGGCCTTGCCCGGATGGTAGTGGATCTCACATCATAATCCTTTATAAGTTCCAACCACCGTCTCTGCCTCATGTTCAAATCCTTCTGCTCAAAGAAGTACTTCAGACTCTTGTGGTCAGTGAATATGGTGCACTTCGTCCCGTAGAGGTAGTGCCTCCAAATCTTCAATGCAAAGACCACGGCTGCCAGCTCCAAGTCATGAGTGGGATAATTGACCTCATGAACCTTCAACTGTCGGGATGCATAGGCTATAACCTTTCCTCTCTGCATTAACACACACCCCAACCCCGAGTAAGAAGCATCGGAATAAACCACCAGATCCTCACTCCATCGGGTAATGACAGAACAGGAGCTTGAGTCAACCTCGCTTCAATTCTTCAAACGCCTTCTCTTGAGCTTGACCCCATACGAACTTCACATCTTTTCGGGTCAACTTAGTCAGTGGAGAAGCAATCTTGGAGAAGTCTTGGATAAATCTTCTATATAACCCGCCAAACCCAAGAAACTGCGAATCTCGGATGGCGTCTTTGGTGACTTCCATTGCATGACCGCCTCCACTTTCGCCGGGTCCACCATAATCCCATCGGGATTCACCACGTGACCCAAGAATTGAACTTCGCGCAACCAGAACGCGCACTTGGAGAATTTTGCATACAACTTCTCCCTCCTCAGCGTCTCTAGAACCTCCCGAATGTGTCCGGCATGCTCTGCTTCGCTCCTCGAGTAAATCAGGATATCATCAATAAACACAATCACTGATTTATCCAACATAGGCCGACACACACGGTTCATCAAATCCATAAAAGCAGCTGGCGCGTTGGTCAAGCCAAAGGACATGACAAGAAACTCGTAGTGACCATAGCGCGTACGGAAAGCTGTTTTAGGAATATCCTGCTCCTTCACCTTCAACTGATGGTAACCAGATCGAAGATCTATTCTCGAAAACCAACTGGCACCCTGAAGCTGATCGAACAAATCATCATCCTCGGTAAGGGGTATCGGTTCTTCACTGTCAACTTGTTCAGCTCGCGGTAGTCGATGCACATCCTCATACTACCGTCCTTCTTCTTTACAAACAGGACCGGAGCACCCCAAGGAGAGATACTCGGTCTAATGAACCCCTTATCAAGTAGCTCTTGCAACTGCTCCATCAATTCTTTCATCTCGGTCGGAGCCAACCGATACGGTGCCTTGGCGACAGGTTGGGCACCCGGTATCAGATCAATCTGAAACTCGATCTCTCTGTCAAGTGGCACTCCTGATAAGTCTTCTGGAAACACATCTGGAAAGTCACACACAACCGGTACATCAGCTAGTTGTGGTGTTGGCGTATCCACATCCTTTACATAGGCCAAGTAGGCACTACATCCACGCCTCATACACTTTCCCGCTACCGCCATCGAGATCACCTTTGGAATCGTAGTAACCCGATCACCATACACTGTCACTGAACTACCGTCGGGCGCCAACAACCGAATCATCTTCTTGCGACACGCAATGTTCGCCTCGAAGTCCGCTAACCAATCCATCCCAAGAACCAAGTCAAAACCACCTAAGGTCATCACAAACGGTCTAACAGGAAACTTATGACCCTCGAGCTCCACATCACAATTCTCTATCATCTCAGAAATCCTGGTAGACTTACCTATGGCAGTTTCTACATCGAAGGGCGCATCAACACATCTACTACTAACAGGCAGCTTAGCACAGAAAGCAGCAGAAATAAAACTCTTACTAGCACCCGAATCAAATAACACAGAAGCTAAAGTTTGGTTCACCAGAAACGTACCGGACACGACATCAGGGTCCGTTCTAGCTTCCTCCTGTGTCATGGTGAATGCCCTGGCGCTCGCCCTCGGTCCATCACCTCCCGTCCTCTTTGCCCCTGAACTCTCAGCCCTCGGCTTCTTACAATCTTTGAGCATGTGACCCTCTTCGCCACAGTTAAAGCATCGGACCGCACGACAGTCCTTTGCCATGTGTCCCGCCTTTCCACACCTGAAGCACAAGTTCGACCCAAACCTGCACTCCCCGCTGTGCTCCCGTCCACATTTACCACACCTTCTCGATCCCGTACCTGACATGACCACACGGCGATCATCCACCCGTGCCTTCTTATTACCCATCGAGGCATTACCCCGACCAAACCTCTTCCCCTGCCAGCCTCGTTCACCACCGCTCTTTCTGCCACCATCAGTCACCACCACCGTTCTCTCATCATACAATCTTCCCGCCAAATCCACCGCCGACCTAAACGTGCTCGGCCGGGCGGCGATCATGTGCCTGCGAATATCCGCCGGCAAACCCTGTATATACCTCTTGATCTTTCGGGACAGAGGCGTCACTTGATCCGGCACCAGACGTGCCATCTCGTTGAATTTCGTGGTGTACTGTTGGTGTGTCATGGTTCCCGCCTCCAGTTGCAGAAACTCCCTCTCAACCTTATCCATTTCCCGATGAGGACAAAACTCATCGATCACCATCTTCTTCAGTTCGGGCCACCTCATTCGCCCGATCGCCCGATTACCCTCTGCTTGGACAATGTTGTCCCACCAGCATAGTGCCGAGTCCACGAAGGAGTGGGTGGCAAACTTGACTTTCTGATCTTCTCGGCACTCGCTGATGTCGAGAACAGCCTCCATTTCTCTCACCCATCGGTGAGCAGTGGCAGCATTGCCATTACCGTCAAAAGTAGGGGGCTTGCATCTCATGAACACCCCGTAGTTACAGCCTCGTGCCACCTCTCGCACAGGCTCCTCTTCC
>CM046029.1:57440174-57594434 GCA_025215565.1 Flaveria ramosissima | reverse complement strand
GCAAATCTACATGAAAGTTCCTAGGTTATAGTCTAGGTCAAGCGTATTGCCTAATTCTCTATAACCAATGGCTCTGATACCAATCTGTAACACCCCCGCTAAAAGCGGAAACACGGGGATGTAACGAGACCGGGATCGTCATAACACATGGTAAGCGATAGAGATGCAATATAAGTAAATGATGACAAGCGTGTCATGACGACACCCGACAACAAGGGGACTTGTGTCGTGTTTAGTCAATGTTCACGACACATAGCCATAAGCAACATGATAAAGATACACATATTCACATAAGATGAAATTGTAAATGTTAATTCCCACAACCCGGGAACAAGTTTCAAAGATGATGATTGTTTACACATAACCACATTGTTCAAAAGATTGTTTATCAAAATGAGCTAAGTCCCAAAAATGCATCCTAGGGTCTGCACTAAGGTAGCACACCTACATTCATGTACTTGCATGATCATCTGAAAAGATATGCTTAAAACGGTCAACATAATTATTGGTGAGCTCGCAGGTTTATGTAATAAAATGTAAGTGATGCTGTATAAGTGAGCGTAATGGAATACCGTGAATACAGTTATATACACAAGTAAATATCACATGACATGAGCTTTGCAACCAAACCTAGCGACGTACACAAAGAAATTGTCGGCATATATTCACCCAAGGGCCCGTTCCTGGCCACTGATGGTACCAACTAGTATACCATCGAACGAGGGTGGGGGTGTCAACCCAGTAGTACTACCAATACCTAACCGTCGGTTCCCACACTGGAATTAAATAGTTGCAAAGATAGAACCACACAGCAGACCCAAGCATGTATCAAATAGTACTTGCAACACAGTATCACGTTGATTCCTTGTATGTAAAATGTATGTAAGTTGTACAGCATTGAAAATGAGTAAGCATACTTTTCCCCCAAGTTGTAAATGATTGAAATATTGTATAAGCGTAAAAAGGGGCCACGAAACTCACTTGTTAGGTGGTAAGTATATCCGATTGATGTATCCCAAATGTTGAATGCAAATAAACAGTCAAACACCTATTGACAGTTATTGTATAGCATTAATGATATGATATATATATATATATAAGCGCGCAATAATGATGGGTCGGTTTGGATCGTATCGGCTGGGTCGCGTATAACACACACAGACTGACACACGTACTAGATCTTATGTAGATCCAAGTACAAGACATTGTCGCCATTGATGATGATATTTAAGTAAAAGTCTCATTGTTATTGAAGAAGCATTGAATAAGTGTCAATTGTTATAAGTCAATTGATCATTGTAAAGCGTTGGTTTAAATTTGTTTAAAATAGTATGTGTGCCCTTTTCGCGTTGACTTTAATATTTGTGGCCGAACAATGGCTATTGTGTTAATGTTGCCATCAACATCACACGTCATACTCACACCACGCACAAGGGAATCAAACACAGCAATTTCAGTCGCATAACAAGACCAGACGCACGACTCAACCTCCATTCGTACGAATCAACCCTCAATTATGCAAATCAGCTTCATTCGTACGATTGAGCCTTCATTCGTATGACTGGTCTTCAGTCGTACCACACAACACACAATCGCACGACTCAACCTCCATACGCACGAATCAACCTTCAGTCGTACGAATTAGCTACTTTCGTACGATTGAACCTTCATTCGTGCGATTGGACTCCATTCGTGCGAGTCACGCACATTCGCACATACTCAATCGGTCACCTGACTCAATCGCACACAATCACTCAATCGCATGACTTAATCGCAAACACTCATTCGCACGCATGACTCAATCGCATACAGACACTCAGTCGCACAACTCAGTCGCACGACATGCCTAGTCGCACAACTCAGTCGCGCGATTGACTCAAACGCATGATTCAGTCGCACGACCCACTCAATCGCACGGCTCAATCGCATGGTTGACCCAGTCGCCTGATCTGCAGAATCGCGACTGTGGTCGGGATGAGCAGCCCCCGAGCTGCTCTAAACACGGGTTTTACACCACAAGGACCTCCAGAAACACTCAACAAACATACACAAACATGAAACACAAGCAAGAAGACCTCACACGCACCCATACGACCTTGTGTGTTCGGGTTGAACCCGAACACCCGAAACCCTAGTTTTGGACAGCCGTGAAATGGCTAGAAAATGGACAACCAAAGACAACTACCTGCTAGAGAGGAGTAGTCTAAGCTGTAGACGGTGTCAAGACGAAGAGAACAAGACCTCTCGGGTTGGATTTGGTGCTAGAATGGTGATTTTGTGTGTGTAGAGGATGAAGATGAAGAAGATGGTGAATGTGAAGGCTTAGGGCTGGTAAGAGGGTATTTATACCCAGCCCAAGTTTGCAAAATTACAAGTTTAGTCCCTGCACTTAACCCCCGAGTTTTCCCAAGTTTGGTTCGGTTGAAAAACGACTTTATAGGATGTTTTATTATAATTGTAAAAGTTCATTTAATGTTGTTATGACTTAAGAAATGGTTATGTTAAAAATATTTAATATATATATAAAATGATATATTTGACGTTTTCAAAAATGAGAGTTTTAAAGTCTTTCAAGGTTATCATAAGGTTATAACGAATACACACACAACGTTAATAATGCACACATGATATCCACATATAGAATCAAATAAAGATGAGGAATGAGCGGTCAAAGAATGTTTAACGGAGAATCATGTTAATTGACGGACCTTAAGGTGACGGATGTCACATACCATATCAAAGTAATTGATTACATTTACGTAACTCGTGCTAGGAAAATTAATAAGTGACCTTTGTGGAAAATTTTTATGTTAAATTATGTAGGGTATTTATGTTGTGATGAATATGACACAAGATTTGTACATGTGTTAAATCTTTAAAAACAAACCGATGTTTACATAAAGTGTTTCATGAAACAAGTAGACTTCCAGTAGAATGAAAGGATCAAATTCATCATATGGATGTGAACTATGCAGCCCCGACTAACTAAACTCCATCGCAATTGTAGTGTGAATGAGAAAAGCTTGAAGATTAGAGTCCAATTGATGTGTGGATGAAGGACATTTTGTGAATGGAAAGAATTTCATTGAATGAATTTTTATTAAAAGCTTTAAAACATGTTTGTAACGTTATCTCATTCACAACAGATCTATTTTAAACATCCAACTCCCTTTCGGGTATTTCAAAATGACAGTAAACTATTTCATCATTCGAATAACCTAAACTCTTAAACAATTGACTTAACGCGTTAATAGAAAACTCAAGAGCATCTACCATATCAATATAATTGATTTTACCATTCACATAACTTGTTTTAGGGAAATTAATAAAGTGACCTTTGTGGAAAACTCTTATGGTAAATTATGTAGGGTCTTTCTGTTGTGAAGAATATGACATAAGATTCGTACGTGTGTCAAATTTTTAAAAATAAATTGATACATAAAAATTCATAAAAACAAGTAGACTTTTAGTAAAATTTAGAAGGATCAAATTCATCATATGGATTGTGAACCATGGAGCTCCCACTAACTAAACTCCATCGTAATTATAGTGTGAACCCTCAAAGCTTAAAGATTAGGGTCCTTCAAAGTGTGAATGAAAGATATTTTGTAAACAACATGAATGTCATTGAATGAAGTGTTAAGGTTTATACAAAATTTGAAAGGTGAGTGAAAAAAATATCCTTACATGCAAAACATATGAGATTGATTTAACAGAAAAAGTAAATATCCTAGGACAAGGGTTTCGGGCAAAAAAGGCTATCATTTGTGGTGGTTTCACGGAAGCGGTAACTACAATAAAAGAAAAAAAGGACTAGCTTCCATGGTTCCCGCAGTGGCAGTGCTCTCACCAAACAAGGGTTTCCAATCGAGTGGTGGTGTTCACAACAAGGGTTTCCTATACAACAAGTTTTCCAGGTGACTTGCATGATTTTGTCTGATTTTATGCGAGTTTAAGTGATTCTTGATAAAATATAAGATAATGAGAAAATATTGGTGGTGCATGTTTTTTCTAGTAAGATCCAACGATGGACAGACTTTGACAGAAAGCTTGGACTATAGCAAGGTCATTTGGGTGCTATTCTAGTCATGTGTTAAGGCTTTGTAAAAGTTTATCTCCATTAATATACTATTCATATGGGTTTCTTGTAAAAATTTTAAAAAACTCAAAAGTGAAATCACAACTCTATCTTCTTGTCTCCCCTCTCTGCCTCCACGTATAGTATCTGCTCTCAGGTATCCCAATGTGAATATTTGGTCACAAACGTCTCCCTCTCTAGTGCTAAAAATCTATGGTCAGGGGCGGACCTACCCCCAGGGGAGGGGGGGGGGGGCGCCCACCTTAATTTTTTTTCTAATGTTATATATACGTTCAATTCTCAACCTGTCCCCTGTAAAATTTCGCAATCGCCCCCTGTCAAACAAGCGGATGGACTTCAATCGGAAATGAAAAAAATACAACTTTGTCTTCTACTTACACTTGATGTCTCATATTCTAGATATCACAAACACATTGTCTCAAAGTGTTCAAAGAAAAGAGCAAGATTTATTGAATGTAGTTTCATTGGTTTCTTCTACCAAACGTCAACTTGACAAATTTAGAATGAAAGGTTTCAATAAGTTCTTTGACAATGTTAACTCTTTTTGTGAAAAATATAAACTTGAAGTGATAAACATGGATGATGAGTACATTAACCCAAAGAAGACAAGACAAAAGACAAATATCACATATCGCCACTATTTTGAGTATGATTGCTTCAATGCGGTTTTAAATATGCAAATACAAGAGTTTGGGAGTCGTTTTAACGAGGTAACATCCAACTTACTTGTTTTTTTGAGTAGTTTTGAGTTCTTGTGTTAACTTTGGTGGGTTTGACGTTTCAAAAATACTAAGAGTATCCAAGTTGTACCCGAATGATTTCAATAAAAATGATAAAAGAAGACTTCTGATTGAACTAGAGATCTTATTGATAATTTAAAAGCAGGTAGTCGATTTGCCAACTTGGATGGTTTATCAAATTGCCAACTTGGATGGTTTATCAAGTCTTGTACACTTAGTGGTTCAAACAAAGAAACACCTTTCATTTACATTGGTATATCGTTTATTGAAGCTAGCTCTCGTATTACCCATTGCAACCGCAACGGTTGAAAGATGTTTTTCGGCAATGATTCACTTGAAGTCCGATTTGCGTAATCGGATGGGTGATGAAAATTTAAGCGATAATTGTATTTGTTTTATGGAGAAAGATTTATCTAGGAATGTCTCCATAGATGTTATGGAAAGATTTCAAAAAATAAAACCTCGTAAAGAACAACTTTAGGTATATTGTACATTTATTCTGTTTTTGTAATGACATTTGATGTGATTTTATTGTTTTATGAAATTTAATTTGATTGTCTTTTTTTTTTAAATGAGGCGACCCGATCAAACCTGTCATGGACCCGAAATGGTTCAAAAGAATTTAGTATATAGCGTTACCGCGTTAGTCAACCGACCTTTAAGAAATTTCCGCCCCCCATGAAAAATTTTTCTGGATACGCCACTGTCTATGGTACTATGATAACACGGTCACTGTTGATTTCTTTGTTAAACAAGTAAAAATGGTCATCAAATAGAATCTCCTACCTTTCTTTCCCTTAAGTTTTCCATGGCGTAGGTGGGTTCCTTTAAAGGTAAATACGCTTGCATGGAGAGTGAATGGATCGAATTCCCACTAAAGATGCACTTCTCTCCTGCGGTATTAATCTTGGCCCAAGATGTGATATTTATTGTCAAAGTGAAAATGCAGACCACCTCTTGGTTGTCGGGCTCCTTGGGAAGTTTGAGAGTCAGTGTTTAGATGGATTAAAGCCCTAACGAGTGGTATTTTACGATGGAAGAAGTATTAAGCATCCATAATACTTGGTCCTTTTTAGAAGCACAAATAAACGTTTTTCGTGCCATTTTTAAGACTACTTTTTGGTGTATATGAAAATTAAAGAATGAAAGAATTTCAAGAATCAAATATCAGCGCCGTCAAACATTTTGTACTAGATTAAGCTAATATCATTCCTATAGATCAAGAATAGAGGAAAAATGTCAAATTTAGAATAGAAATCTTGATGTAATTTCATGTTTTGAAAAGTTTACCCGTGTAACGTCTAGCTCCTTGCTAGCTTTCTGTTTTTAATAATATGATGGTTGTTAGAAAACTATATATTAAAATGACAATCAAATTAATATAGAGTCCAAAGAGACAAATTTGTTATGAAGTTGGGAGCGAAAAGACATATATTAACTCAAAAGTTAATGTCAATAAAAAGCGTATCATGAAAATTTTTTTGAATGGCTAATTGAATCATTAACGTGTCACTGTCCCACTCAATTATCTTCATTACTCAAATACAAAATCTAAGAGCACCCTAAGGAGTAAACTCACATTATGTGAAAAAATCACATTGCCCACAGTAATCCCTTTATTTTTGTCACATGTGATACATGAACCCAAGATCTCCATCTATTTCTTATTTTTGTTAGATGTGGTACATGTGCCGCATCTTAACCACATGAGCTAAGCTCATGACAATTAATGTTAACATCAAGAGTCCTTCGTTTCGTAACACCTGTAATGTAAAGTTCTTCCTTCATGATATAGGTGTTTTACACATTGAGCATCCGACTTACATAAGATAATGGTTTGACCCGCGTGATGCGACGGGTGTCACCGAGTTTATTTTGAAGATCGTAATGCAACTGAACTGCTATAAACATTGATGATATATTATTATTATTATAATTATTATTATTATTATTGTTATTATTATTATTATTATTATTATTATTATTATTATTATTATTATTATTATTATTATTATTATTATTATTATTATTATTATAATTTTGTTAATATTTAGTAGTTATATACTTATTTATTTAAATAAAATAATACTTAATTTGAATGATATTCGATTATAAAAGTATAAATAGTAAATTTAATTTAAATTTCAATTTAAATTTTAATAAATAAGATTATACTTAAATTTATGTAAACAATATGCATTAAATAATGTATTAATTAGGAGAAGTTTATTTAATAGGAGCAATTTAGGAATCATTGCATAAAACACATGTACATTGTGTTAAAATTTTGTTTTAGATGTCTTAAAATTTGAGTAAAATTACATTTGTATTCTTATCAAATATTTTATATAATAGTATAGATATATCTTTGTAGGATCAATTTCTATATGGTTAAAAGATAGGTAGAATTTTGGTAACAGTATGCATTATGCCCATAAATTCCACATGGTTTTAAAAGCAAGCAAGTTGTTTAAGAATCTATACCATACCCCGACCCAACTTTAATTTCTTCTTTTTCCCTCACTAATTATCGGACCATACACTTTTTTCAAAAATATCAATGCCATGAAATCAATTGATATAGTCCACAAAACATGTATACTCACCAAAACAGTAAGTAAAGATCTGCCACTTGGTTAGTAGCGCGTGATAAGTGTTAAACTTTTTGAAGAACATGCGTTTACACCTGATTACTAGTGCTTTGAGAAACCATAATATAAGGTGTTGCTATTAGAAAAGATTAGTAAAAATCTGTTAAGACATATGATCATGTACCGATCGAATTCAGGATCGAGTTGGCCAGTCTTAATTTTCAAAGAGGTGACAAAAAGCCTATATATACGGAATTGGTGACATATTCAGAATCAAACAATATTCCAAACTTGATTAATCAAAGATAGATTAAAAGAACAAGATAATTTCGTATACAAAAGAAAAAGATGAGTGATTTGATTATATACCACGATAAAGATACTCAGCACATGGGTCTTGACTTAAGTTGATGGGAAACCTAAATAATTTGATGTTGAATCTTTAATCCCGAAAGCTAATTTCATTAACAATTAATTAATATTGAATTATACTTTATATATTAACAATATTATGTCATTTTATGTATTGATTTTTGTATAACTAGCATTTCAAGTTATGATCCAACTAAAAAGACGAATTAGATCCATAATACTAAAGCTAATCTTTTTAAATAGCTCCTAATTACTCCTACTAACCGTGCAAGATTTAAACATTTGACATATAGATAGAGGGCATGTATTAACCTTACCATGAGAATGTTATTCCCTTTGAGGACATAATGCAAAGAATAGGTTAGATTACGATGGAGTAATACATTAAACATTAATTGCAGTTAATATGGTCTTTAAAGATAAGATAAATTAGGTGCACCTTCCATGAACAACAAAGTCCAAACGGAACAATAACACCACATGACGAAGTTTGCTAATTAATAATAAAGCCACTCGACTCCTTTTCTAAATTTTTAAAATTTAACTCAAACATGTAAAACTGGAATGAACAGTTAAATTTTTAAGTTTTGGATGAACACTTTGAAGATTAATAAGAATCTAATAGAAAATATTCATGAGTCCTAGCTAATTGATTTCTACAAATGAAATATATAATTATAGTAATTAACACAAGAGAAGTAACAAAACATAGCTTTAAGTTTGACAAACATTTACATAAACTTACAAAAAGCAAAACCAAGTTGGCATCTTTATGTTCTACAATTTGAGCTACAATTTGTTCTTGAAAAGATAACCAATTAAAAGCTTAATTGGAACCACCTTCACATATCCAGTTGACATATTATCATACATATAATTCTATATCCATAGTCATATATGTTTAATATATATGTATGTATGTATGTATGTATAAATACTACATATACATATATCAATATACATATGTGTGTATATGTGTGTGTATTCAAATGGTAGAGTAAAGATCTAGCAAAGTTCTCATGACCTCAACCTGTGTAGCAAGACACCTTATGTAATCAGCAGTTTCATCCAACAAACCACATGCATCCATCGTTTCAGCACCAGGTACAAGCTTCCTCAGCTTCACTTCCTGACCCGAATTCGCAAACGGGTCGATATATTCTCTTTTAGGGCTTGGATACTTAGGGTTTCTTCTCCTCTTAGACCCTTTGTGAACATGATGATGATGGCGATGATGAGTAGTTTTATGATCAACCCTTTTCTTGTTTCTTGCTAACACACCTTGATTTCTGATCTTCCACAAAATCGCACGGCTCCATGCTCTTCTTGATCCAACAACAGAAGCCATTGATGCGTAGGCTGCGATCTTTATGCGGTGAGACTTCCGATTGATCTGGGTGGTCTCAAGATTTGATCTTTTTGTGTTTAGGTTGTTTAGATTGTGAAGAAATCGATTGGCAAGTCGGATCTTGAGAGAATTAGGGTGTATGGATGTGGGTTGTTTATGTGGAGACATGATGGAATCGAATTAGGGTTCTTGAGAAAAGATGAAAGATTTTCTTCTGACACAAAGCGGAAGAAGTACGAAATTGAAGAAAAATTGTATGTTGTACTTTGTTTCTGACACAAAATCTACACAAAAGGGAGAGAGAGAGAGAGAGATGAGAGAGGGAGAGGAGGGGTGGGGTGATAATTAATTATGAGGTGACATGGATGATTTAAAATAGGATTAAAATAAAAATAATAATAATTAGCTAAACAGGGAGAAAAAGTAAGGTTAGAAAAAGATAGAAATTGGGCTAAACGTGTAGAATTGTTAAGTGATGTACAAATATTCATTTTTTCTTACTTTTATTTAATAGAGAACAGTTATGGCTATTGATGATCCGCTGAGAGCTATTATTAGGGACAATGGTCTCTTTCTTTTTCTTAAGAGCAAATTCAATCACTAATAAATTTACCAAACATGCACTATCGTAAAATTTGAATTTACAATCATTTAGTTGGGAAACACAATTTTTACCATCAAATTATCCCCTTGGCCAATGGTCTCTTGATCTTAGAACATTTAGTGTTTTTCATAATATTGGTGAGGATACGTGTTTTACAAAGTGCACAATAGATGAATTTAAGAGTGTTTTTTTAACGATATGTGTACATTCATCACTAAAAAAGCTATTCTCAACAAAATTTATTAAAAAACCTATTTACTATACATATATGTTATTTATTACACTTTAATATAATAAATTCAATTCTTTTAGATTATCCACGGTGTTTTTGGGTGTTATCAGAGGAGAGAAAGGATGAGCTAGAGAGAGATGGTGAGTTGAATGTTAGAGAGGATGGGGGAGTTCTTGGTTACATGAATTATGGAGAGAGGGGAGACATACAACCAATTAAGTATTTTTAACTATTTATCAATTGCCCACAATGAAATTTAAACCCTAATTACTTAAGAGACCATCATTTCAATGTCCTTTTACCATTGGGCTACAAGCTCTTTGATGACTTGTTTTTAGTACCATTTATTGGAGAGAGTTGTGTAAGGCCTCGTTCCCGGATGCTTACAGCTGGCCCAATCATCGCACATAAAACAAATGTTTACATTTAACTTGAATAAACACCACAGCGGAAACATTCAAAAATGACATTTCATTTCATTATAAAAGCTTTTGTAAAATAATACATCGTTATCAAATTACAAAATACTTGTTGCATTACATCACAAAAGCATTATAAATATGGATGCCATTCAAAATGAGCCGAGTAGCCGCCCTGTGTCATCCTCAGCAACCTTACCTGCCAACTGGAAACACATAAAGTCAGCGTTGCTGAGTGAGTTCTAGTTTTATAATATAAAACATACTTTATCTTTCGTTTAAAACCGTTCTTTACTTTCTTTCAAATCATACCAGGCTTTAGAGTGTGATCACATATCGTACGTACACATAGATAATAATTATTATCTTCATCATCGTTCATTTCGTACATTTATTATCTTTCGTTTCCATCTAGGTCCTGTCATGTGCTTAACCCCCCTCTAGAGCACCAACAATTCATCTAGGGTTAATCGACAAGGAACCCATACATAAGGTCAATCACAAAGATTGAACCCATGTGTGCATCCTCATGGGGTATTTAACCCTCACACAGTTGAGCTGGCACCCCTCATTGGGTGTGAACCTTCATACATTTGCTTAATCACACGGATAGCCCCAGTGTGCATCCTCATGGGGTAGCTAACCCGCACATGGTTGAGCTAACACCCCGCATTGGGTGTGAACCTCCATACATTTGCTTGCAAGCCTTTCTTACTTTCGTTCATTCATTAATGCATGCATTCTTTCATTACATTTCTCTTTTCATTATCTTCCACTTTACGTTACATAATACTTTTCAATTCATTCATTAACATTCAACATAAAGCCACCGGAAAATAATCATACATAACAAGAAATATGAATATAAACATACAACGTCATCATACAAGGCAGGATCATACATACATAACATACCACATACATACCATCATACATAAGCATCATTCATACATCACACATGCCCAACATATCATCTATGACCTCAAAAGTCAACTTACATGAACCCCCGGAAATCTCCCAAGTCAAAGCCTACATTTACTCTTTTCTCCCGAGAATCAGATAATAAACTAAGTTCTTACGGGTGCATGAGCCCTATTTGGGCATATGGACACCACTCAGTCGCATGGTCATTTCAGGCGCATGAGGACACTTAGGCGTATGGACACTATGGGGCGAATGGACACTTATGCGTATGGAGAGCTTCCAGACGCATGAACACTTAGGCGTATGGACCCTCAGTTGCATAGCCTTCAGTCGCATGACTTTCAGTCGTGTGACCTTCAGTCGCATGACCATTCGGCCGTATGGCCTTCAGTCGCATAACCTTCAATCGCATGTCTTTCAGGCGCATGAACTTCAGTCGCATGACTTCCATGCGTATGAACCTCAGTCGCATGGCACCCATGCGCATGGACCTTAGTCGCATGCCTTTTGGCCGTATAGCCTCCAGTCGCATGCCATTCGGACTTATGGCTCCCAGTCGCATGGGTCTTAGCTGGTGCAGAATACAGCCCCTTTTCGAACCCTAACTGCAGATTTCAGCCTCCAAGCCTTCTCAAACCTGATCTAAGCTCAAATCAACCATCCTAAACCTCATAAACACTTACCACCACACCATTCAAGCACAACACAGCCCGCAAACAAACCCTCTACCCGAATCACACAAACATACCCACATACATACGGGTTTACACCCCACACAACAAAAAAAACGATTTTCAGATGTGTTCCAGCCCCAAAATCAGTCAAAAATGTGTAAAAGAGGGGTCCTAGAACTCACATTAACAACCCCTTTGAGTATAACTTCCCACAAACCCGCTTGACTTCGATTTGCACTTGATTCTTCAAAAACCCTAGCTTTTGCTCTTTCTCCCCTCTCTCCCTCTCTTGAACCGAATGGAAGTAAGAATGGAGAGGGGAATGGGCTGCCATTCTCTTTTACCCACTCTTCCAAACCTTTTCTTCTTTTGGCAATATTGGTCCCTTAACTTACACTTTATTTCTTTTCTTTCTTTTTCTTTCTTCTTCTTCTTTCTTTGACTTAGAAAAAATAACCGGGCGTTACAAGTCCACCCCCCTTATATAGGTTTCGTCCTCGATACCTGTTATTCCTCGAACAAATATGGGTAATGCTGTCTCATCTCTTCTTCAGTCTCCCACGTAGACTTAAATTCCTTCCTGTGCTTCCACTGTACGCGCATAAGAGGAACCACTTTATTCCTCAACCTCTTCTCATTACGATCAATGATCGCCACTGGTTGCTCCACATAATTGAACCGTTCAACTACCTCGATATCCTCTAGTGGTACAATCGTATCTTCTTCTGCCAAACATTTCCTCAGATGAGATACATGGAATGTCGGATGAATTCCACTTAACTCCTCTGGTAATTCTAGTCTATAGGCTACCTCTCCTACTCGAGCAATGATTCGGAAAGGCCTTATGTATCTCGGGCTCAACTTACCCCGCTTTCTGAACCGAATGATACCCTTCCAAGGTGAGACTTTCAACATAACTCTATTGCCCACCTAGAACTCAATCGGTCTATGTCGTTTATCAGCATACGACTTCTGTCTATCTTTGGCTGCCTTCATAAAGGCTTTGATCTTTTCAAGCTTCTTAGTCGTAGCCTCGATCACCTCGACGCTCACTAACTCCTTCCGACCAATATCACCTCAACAAACAGGAGTTCTACATCTTCTACCATATAGCATCTTATAAGGAGGCATACCAATACTGGCATGATAACTGTTGTTATATGAGAACTCGGCTAACAGTAAGTGGTCATCCTAACTTCCTCCAAAATCAATGACGCATGCCCGAAGCATATCCACCAGCGTCTGAATCGTCCTTTCTGATTGACCATCCGTCTGAGGATGATAAGCTATGCTAATATGTAATCTCGTCCCCATTGCGTCGTGGAATTTCTTCTAGAATTAAGATGTAAACCGGGTGTCA
Source organism: Flaveria ramosissima (assembly GCA_025215565.1). NCBI lineage: Eukaryota > Viridiplantae > Streptophyta > Magnoliopsida > Asterales > Asteraceae > Flaveria > Flaveria ramosissima. Next base: position 57,581,071 of record CM046029.1, on the reverse strand, counting down.
CGATCAGACACAATGGACACCGGCACACCATGACGAGTCACAATCTCCTTAATGAACAGATCCGCCAACCTCTCAGATGAATATGTCTCGCGAATCGATAGGAAGTGAACACTCTTTGTCAAACGATCAACAATCACCCATATAGCATCATACCCTCGCGCGGTACGCGACAGCTTCGTAATAAAATCCATGGTGATGTGCTCCCACTTTCACTTCGGTATATCCAAAGGTTGGATCGTCCCATACGGCTTTTGGATTCGGCCTTCACTTGTAAGCAAGTAAGGCATTTACTCATATACTCCACCACATCACGCTTCATACCCGGCCACCAATAATCTTTCTTCATGTCTTGATACATCTTTGTAGCACATGGATGAATAGAGTACCGAGTCTTATGAGCTTCATCCATGATCTTCACACGTAGATCCCCAAAACGAGGAATCCACATTCGCCCGAATCGGGTTCTAACATCGAGTGTGTTTTCACCCAATTTCGCAACCAGACCTCTCATTCTTTCAGAGTTAAGATGATCTTCTTTCAATGCCTCATCCTGGAACTCCTTAACTTGCTTCATCACATCCGAGGTCATGATCAATTGGTAAGCTTTTACCCGAATCGGCTCGGGTCTCTTTTTTGGGCTAAGGGCATCCGCCACCACGTTGGCTTTGCCCGGATGGTAATGGATCTCGCAATCGTAGTCCTTTATGAGCTCCAACCATATTCTTTGCCTCATGTTCAAATCTTTCTGCTCGAAGAAGTACTTCAAGCTCTTGTGGTCAGTGAATATGGTGCACTTCGTCCCATACAGGTAGTGCCTCCAAATCTTTAACGCAAAGACCACGACTGCTAGCTACAAGTCATGAGTAGGATAGTTAACCTCATGAACTTTCAATTGTCAGGATGCATAGGCTATAACCTTTCCTCTCTGCATTAACACAAACCCTAACCCCGAGTAGAAAGCATCTGAATAAACCACCAAATCCTCACTCCCTTTGGGTAATGATAGGACAGGAGCTTGAGTTAACCTCGCCTCTAACTCCTCGATTGCCTTCTTTTGAGCTTGACCCCACACAAACTTCACATCCTTACGGGTCAACTTAGTCAACGAAGAAGCTATCTTGGAGAAGTCTTGAATGAATCTTCTATAATAGTCCGCCAAACCCAAGAAGCTATGAATTTCGGATGGCGTCTTTGGAAACTTCCATTGCATCACCGCCTCCACCTTTACCGGGTCCACCATAATCTCGTCAGGATTCACCACGTGACCCAAGAACTGAACTTCGCGTAGTCAGAATGCGCACTTGGAGAACTTGGCATACAGCTTCTCCCTTCTTAACGTCTCCAACACCTCTCGAATGTGATCGGCATGCTCTATCTCGCTCTTCGAATAAATTAGGATATCATCAATAAACACAATCACTGATTTATCCAACATCGGCTGACACACTTGATTCATCAGATCCATAAAAGCAGCTGGCGCGTTGGTCAAACCGAAAGACATAACGAGAAACTCGTAGTGACCATAACGCGTGCGAAAAGCTGTTTTAGGAATATCCGGATCTTTCACCTTCAGCTGATGGTAGCCCGATCGAAGATCTATCCTTGAGAACCAACTGGCACCTTGAAGCTGATCAAACAAATCATCAATTCTCGGTAACGGGTATCGATTCTTCACTGTCAGCTTATTCAACTCACGATAGTCGATACACATCCTCATGCTATCGTCTTTCTTCTTCACGAATAAGACCGGAGCACCCCAAGGAGAGATACTCAGTCTAATGAACCCTTTATCAAGCAACTCTTGTAATTTCTCCATCAACTCCTTCATCTCCGTCGGAGCCAACCAATACGGTGCCTTGGCAATAGGTTGGGCACCTGGTATCAAAACAATCTGAAACTCGATCTCGCGGTCAGGTGACACTCCTAGTAAGTCTTCGGGAAATACATCTGGAAAATCACACACAACCAATACATCGGATAGTTGTGGTGTTGGCGTATCCACGTCCTTTACGTAGGCCAAGTAAGCACTACATCCACGCCTTATACACTTTCCCGCCACCGCCATTGAAATCATTTCGGAACCGTAGTGACCCGATCACCATAAACAGGCACCGAATTCCCGTCAGGCGCTGTCAAACAAATCATCTTCTTGCGACACACAATGTTCGCCTCGTAGTCCGCTAACCAATTCATCCCAAGAACTGCATCGAAACCACCTAAGGTCATCACGAATGATCTAACAGGAAATTTGTGACCTTCTAATTCCACGTCACAACATTCGATCATCTCAGAAATCCCGGTAGACTTACCTATGGCAGTTTCTACATCAAAGGGCGCATCAACTCTTCTACTATTAACTGGCAGTTTAGCACAGAAAGCAGCAGAAATAAAACTCTTACTAGCATCAGAATCGAATAACACCGAAGCTAAAGTTTGGTTTACTAGAAACGTACCTGACACAACATCATGGTCCGTCCTAGCCTCCTCTTACGTCATCGTAAACGCTCGGGCGCTCGCCCTCTGTCCTTCCCCTCCAGCCTTCTTCACTCCCGACCCTTCAGCCCTCGGCTTCTTGCAGTCCCCACTCATATGACGCTTTCCCCACAGTTAAAACATCTGGCCGCACGACAATCCCTTGCTATATGACCAGGCTTCCCACACTTAAAGCACACGTTCAATCCCAACCTACGTTCACCGGCGTGCTCCTTCCCACACTTGCCACACTTCTTCAATCCTACACCAGATGTGACCACACGACGATCATCCACCCGTGCACTCTTGTTACTCGTCGGGGCACCTCCCTGACCAAACCTTTTCCCATTACAATTCCGGTCGCCACCACCCTTTTTGTTCACCTCGGCCACCACCACCTCTCGCTCGTCATACAACCTTCCTGCCAGATCAACCTCCGACCTAAACGTGCTTGGTCGGGCAACAATCATGTGCCTGCGAATATCCGCCGGCAAGCCCTGAATATACCTCTTAATCTTTCGTGACAGAGGCGTCACCTGATCCGGCACCAGCCGTGCCATCTCATTAAACTTCGCAGTGTATTGCTGATGAGTCATTGTTCCCGCTTCCAGCTGCAGAAACTCCCTTTCCACCTTATCAATTTCCCTATGAGGACAGAACTCCTCGATCACCAACTTTTTCAACTCAGGCCACCTCATTCTCCTAATTGCCCAACTACCCTCGGCTTAGACAATATTGTCCCACCAACACAGAGCCGAGTCCACAAACGAGTGGGCAGCAAACTTCACCTTCTGGTCTTCTCGGCACTTGCTGATATTCAAAACAGCTTCCATTTCCCTCACCCATCGGTGAGCAGCGGCAGTAGCGCGATTACCATCAAAAGTAGGGGGCTTACACCTTTGAAATGCCCCGTAGTTACAGCCTCGTGGCGCCTCCGGCGCAGGCTCCTCTTCCTCTTCTTCATCATCAGAGAGAACCGTTTCGGTCTCCGGCCCCTCATGTCCTCCCGCGGACATGTTTCTTTCCTTTCTCTCTCCTTCTCTTACAACCTTTATCACTTCGATCACCACAGACGGTAGGATCGTCTGCATGACCGATGAACCTCCTCTACATCTGCCTCTTTCACTAAGGCCCTCAAATTCGCACTCTCATCTCCGCCCTCCGGATGAGGGGTCTCGGGTTCTTCAGGAACCACCTTTTCGACCCTAGGTCTTCCTCTTTTGGGCTGCGGTTCAGGCCCACTTCCACCACGACCTCCACCACACGAAGCTTTAGATGATCTACCAACGGCCATCCTCTAACACACTGAAAGATTCAAACACCAACACGGTCATTCAAGGGAACAACTCAGTTTATGTCAAGTATAGTAAGTCCCTAATTACAGTGGCCAGTTGTGATTAGCCACTTACTTTACTCTTCATACCCCGAGCATTACCTATCCTGACTATATCAGTATATAAATCTACAAGCAGCACATAAACCACATAACATGCGCACATAATACCGATTATCATTAAGAAAATACCTGATGGCACACAGCTACTCAGATTGGCATCCCTTCCCTTTCCGTCCCATTTTCAGTTTAAGTTAAGGTTTATCTTGAAAATTTACCCGTTTCACTTAAACTTTGGCTCTGATACCAACTTGCAAGGCCCCGTTCCCGGGACGTTTACAGCTGGCCAATCATCGCACATAAAACAAATGTTTACGTTTAACTTGAATAAACACCGCAGCGGAAACATTCAAAAATGACATTTAATTTCATTATAAAAGCTTTTGCAAAATAATACATCGTTATCAAATTACAAAATACTCGTTGCATTGTATCACAAAAGCATTATAAATATGGATGCCATCCAAAATGAGCCGAGTAGCCGCCCTGTGCCATCCTCAGCAACCTTACCTGCCAACTGAAAACACATAAAAGTCAGCGTTGCTGAGTGAGTTCTGGTTTTATAATATAAAACATACTTTATCTTTCATTTAAAACCGTTCTTTACTTTCTTTCAAATCATACCAGGCTTTAGAACGTGATCACACATCGTATGTACACATAGATAATAATTATAATCTTCATCATTGTTCATTTCGTACATTTATTATCTTTCGTTTCCATCTAGGTCCTGTCATGTGCTTAACCCCCGTCTAGAGCACCAAGCAATTCATCTAGGGTTAAGCGACAATGACTCCATACATATGGTCAATCACAAAGATTGAACCCATGTGTGCATCCTCATGGGGTATTTAACCCACACACAGTTGAGCTGACACCCCTCATTGGGTGTGAACCTCCATAAATTTGCTTAATCACACGGATTAAGCCCCAGTGTGTATCCTCATGGGGTAGCTAACCCGCACACGGTTGAGCTAACACCCCGCATTGGGTGTGAACCTCCATACATTTGCTTGCAAGCCTTTCTTACTTTCGTTCATTCATTAATGCATGCATTCTTTCATTACATTTCTCTTTTCATTATCTTCCACTTTACGTTACATAATACTTTTCAATTCATTCATTAACATTCAACATAAAGCCACCGGAAAATAATCATACATAACAAGGAACATGAATATAAACATACAACGTCATCATACAAGGCAGGATCATACGTACATAATATACCACATACATACCATCATACATAAGCATCATTCAGACATCACACATGCCCAACATATCATCTATGACCTCAAAGGTCAACTTACATGAACCCCCGGAAATCTCCCAAGTCAAAGCCTACATTTACTCTTGCTCTTTCTCCCTCAGAAACAACCATCCTAAACCTCAGAAACACTTACCACCACACCATACAAGCACAACACAGCCCGCAAACAAACCCTCTACCCGAATCACACATACACACCCACATACATACGGGTTTACACCCCACACAACAAAAAAACGATTTTCAGATGTGTTCCAGACCCAAAATTAGTCAATAATGTGTAAAAGAAGGGTCCTAGAACTCAAATTAACAACCCCTTCGAGTATAACTTCCCACAAACCCGCTTGACTTCGACTTGCACCTGATTCTTCAAAACCCTAGCTTTTGCTCTTTGTCCCCTTTCTCCCTCTCTTGAACCGAATGGAAGTAAGAATGGGAGAGGGGAATGGGCTGCTATTCCTTTTTACCCACTCTTCCAAACCTTTTCTTCTTTTGGCAAGATTGGTCCCTCAACTTACACTTTATTTCTTTTCTTTCTTTTTCTTTTTTCTTCTTCTTTCTTTGACTTAAAAAAAATAACCGGGCGTTACAAGTTGCGTCCTCAACTTGTTTTTGGTAACCTTTATTCTTAAAACATTTTTGATTAGGAGATTCGTGTGAATGCTTGGGCCTGATGTGGTATCTATGTGCGAATGACACATTGGAGGCGTACCTTGATGAGGCATATGATGGTTGCTTGAAGATTTTACATCTATGTTAAGTCCTTAAACAAAAACCAGTAGGCCCATAGATAAGGAACGATAAGGGGCAGAATCCCAAATAAGAGCGCCCACCAACATTACGTTAATTATATCAATGGACATGCAAATCGTAAACAAAATGATAAAAGGAATGACTGTTGATCAAAGCCATCAACACACCTCCAAAATAGAAAATGTGATGCATATGTGAATACCACACTTAATGAAGTATGGTAAAACAAAATATTCATATTAGTAATCATCACTAATGAAAGGAGATATGCATCTCCCTCCTAAAGAATCAACCAATAGATACAAACATCAATTCCTAGGCTACTGATGAAACTGATCATAATCTTCTTATGCAATAACAACATCACACTAAGGACCAAGTTAGACATAACAATCTTCATTTCATGTGGAAAGAGAAATAAATAATATATATGATATTCTTCTTTGTGAAGACGGACATTTAGTACTATCTCAATTACATCATCTTTCTACATTTACTTTATTTGTTATCCCCTTTCATAACTTGAATTTTTTTCACATGCCATAAACTGGTCACAACTACATCCTCGAGGTTCACTGTGGTGAGACAAACGGTATCAATTTTATGAAAAATATATTTCATAAAATCCTTCAAGACATGCTAAGAAAATCCATCTACCCTAGCTGATTTTGGCTTTGATAGCCGTGGATGGCCGAAATAAGCAAGGATATAAAGGAAGAATTGAAGTGTGACCATGACTTGTGGTTTCATTTCATTTTTTTCTATATTTTTCTATAATTTATATGTAAATTAAGGTTGAACTCTTTTAATTCATAAAAGCTATAAGAACATTTCACATACTTAAATTTGTTTGTACTTTTTATTTGATTTTGTAAGATTTACACAATTTAAAATTTCTTAAAAATTGTATTAACAAAATTGTTTATTGTAAGATGATAAATTTTTAATTATCTAACTTAATAAAATGAAATGTTTGAAAGTAATAATAATTAATATATTAACATATTGCTTATGTTTTTGAATATATTCATTATATTAACTAATTGGAAACCTAAATATATAAAGAATTATTAAAATAAATTAAATGGTTATAAAAAATAAATCATAATATTGGTAATCACATGAACATATAAGGACGTTTGTGAAAGATAGATAATTGCAGAGAAAATAAGAGCATCTCTGATAGTAAAAAAACACAAACACCCTATCTAAGCATTCATCTCTTTTCTCGTCTACTTTCTTTTGTTTACGTACTCTCTACTCATTCTTCACTTCCCGCACATACTTTTCCTTCTCTCGTCCTTTTTTAGGATAATATCTCTCTTTTGTGTTTCATCTCTTCCTCGCCTCCAGTTAGCATGCTTGTGAAACCTGATGTGTTTGGATCTTTATGTTGGAGATCTCTAACTTAATTATGGGTTCATTGCGAGCGTGATAACTAAATTCATGTGTTCTTTTTAGCTTTTTTTAACATTTCCCTTAAGAGATATTCTTAGGTTTATAATTATATGTATATTGATCATGTCGATAAAATAAATGACAAATGGATGAAGGGTTGTGACCAGTAGTAAGATATGAGTCCCACAACCAAAAGGTTGTGTCTTCTTGCCTTCCCCAATGCAATAAATTATCTTAAAAAAATTTAGGTGTTGCCGGTCAAAAATAATTAATCTTATAACATTTGAGTCATCAACTCAGCATATCCCGATCAATGCTAACTTAAATACATGTTTACTTAGATAATCGATTTGCTTATTAGTCAAGTTATTTCTGACTAATTATATACTTACGAAAAACTAAATAAATTTCCAAAATGTCTATAAGCTTATTAAGTGACATTGTAAGTTTCTTAACGTCTAGAAGTAGGTATTCACCTTCGCATGATACAACGGGCAGATACAAAGGCCAGATTTAACTGAATAAGTTTGAAACAGATCACTTATCAATAGCAGCGACATGTTGCCGCTAATAGTGTCGCCGCTAATGCCCATGTCGCCGCTATCTGTGACATTTCTTGTAGTGATAGGGCTAAAACGATATAAGCATTGGTATCACATGATCAATGATAGCCTGGTTATTATTATAATATGGATGCGAATCTGTCATTTTACTAGGCGTGTAAGGATTCATTGCAGGAAGAAGACAATGACGACGAGGATGATGATCATGATGCATGATGACGCGTGGGAAAACACAATGAGCTGTAAACGTAAGTTTTTTTTATTATTTATAAATATAACAATATTATATTTATTTTTAATATGAAAAAAAATTAAATGATGCATTTTCTTCAGAAAAAATAATGTTATACAAAAAATCATAAATGTTTTATAAATGGAGGATTTAAAGGCAGGTAAAAAAATGATCATCACACATGACTAAAATGTCTTTTTATCAACTTTTTACATACAATTTGATATCAACCATTGATTAGAAAGTTTATTGATTAAGATTTATTGTTTTCTTAAGCGTAGATAGCTTAAATATCATTTTTAAGTATTTTTTAGTATAACTAAACTCTCTTTTGTATATGCCTCCAAAAATATATTCACAATATTAGGTGAAATGTAATAACACATGCGCACATCAAGAGAAAAGATAGTCGTTTTCGAAAAGTGGTTAATTTAAAGAAAAAAGAAACTTGTTTACAGTAACGTGGGATATATCAATTGGGTTTGAATTAGGTTTTTATTATTTTAACCTCGAAAAAAAGTTGGAAAACAGTTATAGAAAAGGACATTGCGAGAAAGATAATTCCACCATGCAAGGTGGCAAATGAACAATTTTCCTGTTCTTTTCTTATTAAATTACACTTATTCTTATTAAAATAAAATATAGAAAATGAAAGAATAAATTTCAACATGGACCACAACCAAGTGGGTTAGAAAGATTATAGAATTTGTCTAGATAAGGCATAATACTCGAAAGTCGATGCCCACATTACTCATCCAACCATATATACAAACAAAAACCTTATTCTATTATATAGATGCTATTAAACAAAGTGAAAAGGGAAAACAAATAATTCTATGAAGTCATTAGGATGTGACACGTCTTTTTGAAGAAAAAATAGAATTTCATCCGCACTACAATTACGTTTATAAAATTAATAATTATTCAAGTTATATTATAATAACTATGTAAATGTATATATAATTATGTAACATATATTTATGATTATGGGTGCTCTAGAAATATAATGAAAAGAAAATAAGTTAAAACACATGAAACTATAAAAATTTAAATAGATCTAGAACAATTAGTGTTCATATTTCAGACAAGTTGCTTTATTTGCAAAAATTATAATCTCTACTTTCACCGTTACCTACCATCTTATACTTGTTTGTTTTGAATCTGAAGATAATTATCAAGAATTAAGGAGGCTTTATGCATTTGAGGCATCCACATACTATAAAGAAGAAATGGCCGGGTCTAATATTTTGCTTTGGGGTCAGCCATCAAACAATACAAACCTAGATGATTAAATAGAGTAAAAACAGATTCAAGAAATACCATAAGATCGATGCAGAAAGTTTGGATTTTTTGCATTTGATTGACCACCTTGTTGCCGAAAAGAAAATCCAAAAAGAAAAGAACGATCACAAAGATAATAAACAAAAAACATGATCGATCTTATATATATATATATATATATATATATATATATATATATATTATATATATATATTTATATATACACATATATAGGAGAGGATTCAAATGAGAACTCATTTTTTTGTAAAACTCTAGAAATCAATATCAGACACTAGTTTTCAATGACAAAATGCTAATTAACAAACACATAATAAAAAAATTATAAAATGAAATAACATAAAAATAAAAAATAAAAACACAAAACGTTCCCCTAGTTTCCCACTTTCATAAACAACGGATGGACGATTTTTTTTTAAAAAAAGTATATCAATACGGTAGGCGTTGGAAATATAAAAAAATACTAAATTTTATAATGAAATTTCTTTGGAAAAATGATGTCGTGAAAAAATGTTATGAACGTCTTAAAAAAAGGGAAATGAGTGGTTTATATATATATATATATCTATATCTATATATATATATATATATATATATATATATATCTATCTATATATATATATATATCTATCTATATCTATATCTATATCTCTATAGATCTCTCTCTCTACCTTATATCTATGTCTCTCTCTCTCTCTGTCTCTCTCTGTCTATCTCTCTCTCTCTCTCTCTCTCTCTCTCTCTCTCTCTCTCTCTCTCTCTCCTCTCTCTCTCCCCTCTCTTCTCTATCTCTCTCTCTCTCTCTCTCTCTCTCTCTCTATCTCTCTATCTATACTATATCTCTCTCTCTATATCTCTCTATATATATATCTCTATATATATATATACTATATATATATATATATATACATATATATATATATATATATATATGAGGTTGTTAAGCATCTAAACTTAGATGAGAAACCACTAGTACAAAAAGAGGCAAATGGGGCGGGCCTAATTTTTTGAAGGGGCGGGCGTTCAAAAAAACCGCCCCTTAAAGCCATTTAAAAATTTAAATAAGAACAAATAGGGCGAAACCGCCCCTTAAGTTAGATTTAGAGGCGGGTATCAAGACCGCCCTTTAACCCACCTTTAGGGGCGGTTCTAAACCGCCCCTTATATCCTATTGCAAAAATAATAAACACCTTTAGGGGCGGGTTTTTCGACCGCCTTTTATGCTTCCTTTAGGGGTGGTTCTAGACCGCCCCTTAATATTTAATATATACTTTTAGGGGCGGGTATTATAACCGCCCCTTATGTGATACTGAATATTTAATATATATTTCCTTTATACCACCTTATAATACCATAAAACTACCCCTTATACACGATAAAATCGCCCCTTATGAGCATGGCCCGCCCCTTTTGATAAACCGCCCCTTATGAGCCCATGTGTCACATCCCGGCGGAAGCGTGAAATGCTTGGGGTGTGACCTGTTTGCTCAGAACTCATTGATATACAATTTTTACCAAGTATCACATAAACATATCATATTTCATAATAAAGCACAATAAATATATATTATCACATAACATAACAAGTTTAATAATATAGAAGTTAGGATTACATCAATTCATGATAGTCAAAATTTGAACTAACATAATCCTATTACATTAAAATCCTAACAACAACATCTTCAGAGACGATGGAAGTGTGCATCCACCGAAACACTGAGATCATATAAGTTCACTGTCAGGTTAACACAAACTTTCCCCACAACCTCTCCCCAGCCATTATAAACATCAAAGGAGAACATTAAGCTGTTAGTCATGGTGAATTCCTGAAAAAGCATACCCAAAACAGTCAACATAAAGTTGGTGAGCTTCACAGGTTTATTAAACATGTAACATTGATGCATTATATACAACCAAACCTTACATAGCATTCAGATCATTCATATCTGTCATAACACATTTCATAAATCGGATAATATAGCATTACAACACTCATCCCATTGATGTCGGAAATACTTTTTCTAAGTAGCGCTACCATCCGAATTAATGGTTGTAACATAAATTTCAGAAAATAATGCATCAATTAGTATGCTTTTTCCCCAAAACTTTATAAAAACAAAATGGGCCATGAAACTCACCTTTACTCCAAATGGTAACCTATAAACAAGAAAAATATTTATAGTTTAGAAAATGTATTTTCCTTTAACATTTTTAGTACCCCAGATTAAATAATTTATTTCATAAGTTAGGTTTTTGTATAAATTCCGAAATTTTCACAGTAGATGTATCTTAGTTTTAGATAAAATATACTAAAATTTCATATTTAAATTATTTTCAGGCTAATTCTTATCATTTTTACATTATGCAAATAATTCTTTAAAAATACCTTCGGCCCTCTAAAATTAGTCAAATTTTGTCAGAATAATAATTATAATTCTTATAGTTTCTCTAAATTTTCTTATGTTTTAAATCATAGCAGAGTCATTTTTTTTTTAATTTTTCCTATTTTACTCTTATTTGCTAAAAATATCAGAACATGCTCAAAAATTCTAATTTTACATAGACTGTTCTATTTCTATTCTTATATTTTCTATAAATTTCCCATAACTTATTTCATAATTTAAGTATTTTTCCCGATTTTTAGTTGACAGAATAGTTAAAAATTCATATTTCAGATAAAATTTTGAGTTAGGTCACGATATTTTTCCAGTGGATTCTATAATTTGTAATAGTCAGTATATAATTTTTCCATACATTTACTAGGGTCGGTTCTTCTGATATAATTTTTCCCTTTATATTCTTAAATATTGTATATAAATTAACTTATTTATAGGAATGGTACCAAATTTTGCAGAGTTCTATTTCCTAATATTCTAAATATATTTTTAATATTTGTTCCCACAATCACAGTTATTTAATATGCAGAATTGATTTAACAAACTATAACTAGATTTTAACCCTTTTGTTGATAATTTCTTGCTATAAATCTAATTTTTTAAGATTTGTTTTATTTTTTCCAGATTCTTAAAACCTTTCTTTTTGTTCTGAAAAATAGGTTTGATTTTGTATATGTTTTTGTAAGAACTTGATTGTTTTAATCAAAAGGGTTAATCACATGTGTTTTATTTAACACATGTTTGATTTCCATAATATTAATCAAGTAGGGTTTTAGGGTTTAGAACCTTGATTTTGACAGAAGGAGAGTGTAGAAGAAGGTGAGGATGGCCTAAGCTTGCTTGGTTTTGGTGTTCTTGATAATCTTTCGGGAGGTGATACTTCCACGAGGCTTGGATGTTGCTGCCTTGTGTCCGAGAGTGTGTGACCGAGTGAAGTTGATGATGGTATTTGGTTGGAGAGGTGGTGACCGAGAGGATTGTGATGGTGACTTGTGGCTTACGGTGGTGATGTTTGAAGGTGGTAACCGAGAGACAAGATGGAGGGTGATGGTGTTAGCCGAGAGACAAGATAGTCGGGATGGTGGTGATGGATTTCGAGATGGTGGTGATTGGTAATGGCCTTCGGCCGAGTGGGGTATTAAGTGGAGGTTGTAATGATGAGTTTAGGTTATAGGTTAGTGAGGTGGTGAGGTTTAGGTTTGCTTAGTCACCTCTTAGGCATAGGTGGCGGGTTGTGGATGTGTTGAGTGTTCTTTGGTGAGGCTAGGTGTCGACTCAAGAGCCTCTTGAGTCACCGGTTCCTTAATTATCATGTTAACTATCGCTTAGGGGGTTAATCTAGTCGTTTAGGTCGAGTCTTTGATGTTTTAGTTGGTGTTTTATATGTTTAAGGTTTACTTAGTTTTGTTTTGATGCCAAGTTCTCTAGATGTTATCTTTGTATTGGGGTGTTTGGTTGGATTATATTTTGGTTTACTTAGTGTTTGTTTGGTGTTATGTGGTTGAGTTTCTTGTTCATGCAATATTTGGTATCAAAAGGTTATGAATAGGGATACATGCGTACGTAACTTCTTTGTATTTGCATGCAAGCATGCAACGAACAACACTTATATTTATGTGATGTGCATATGTTTCTTAGCAAAAGATGGTACATGCACACGTAAAAGGGTGTGTATGCATGCGGCCATGCATACGTATACATATGTATAAGCAAACAACATACTTGTGTAAACAAAATGAAAGCATGCATACGTATATGTATGTATGTATAAAATATATATGTTAACCTAGGTGTAGCTTAGAATATTTGAATGAACTAGTGTATAAAATCTCTAAATCTAGGGTTGTCACATTCTCCCCCCGTAAAAATAATTTCGTCCCGAAATTTATTTGGATAGTAATGAACTTATCTGACCATTGACTTAAAATAGATGGGGGTATCTTCTTCTGATTTCATCTTCTCTTTCCCACGTATACTCTGGTCCTCTCCTAGCGTTCCACTTAACTTTCACTATGGGGATTTTGCTCCTTCTTAGCTTTTTAACTTCTTTATCTAATATGGCTATTGGTTCTTCTGTAAAATGAAGCTTCTCGTCTATCTTTATTTCTTGAACTGGAACTTTTAATGTTTCATCTGTTAAACATTTCTTCAGATTGAACACATGGAACGTGTTGTGTACTTTTCTTAATTCTTGGGGTAAATCTAGCTTATACGCAACAGGACCAATTTTGTCAATAACTTCAAATGGTCCAACATATCTTGGGTTCAACTTATTTCTCTTTTCAAATCGAAAGATTCCTTTGGTGGGTGATATTCTTAGATAGACCTTATCTCCAATTTGAAATTCTAATGGCTTTCTTCTTTTATCCGCGTAACTTTTCTGCCGATCCCGTGCTGTCTTTAATCTATTTTTGATTTCTTTGATCTTGTCAGATGTTTCTTGAATTAAGTCAGGGCCTATAAGTTGTCTATCTCCTATTTCATTCCAACATAGTGGCGATCTGCATTTTCTTCCATACAAGGCTTCAAATGGGGCGGTTTTAATGCTGGAATGATAGCTATTATTATAAGAAAATTCTATCAAAGGTAGATGCATATCCCAGTTGCCACCAAAGTCTAATGCACAAGCACGTAACATATCTTCTAGTGTTTGTATTGTTCTTTCACTTTGTCCATCTGTTTGTGGGTGGAAGGCTGTGCTAAGATTTATTTGGGTTCCTAAAGCTTTTTTTAGGGTTTGCCAAAACCTTGATATGAATCTATTGTCTCTATCAGATATTATGGAGATTGGTATTCCATGTCTGGATACGATTTCTCGTATGTAGATTCTTGCTAATTTCTATGTTTTGTAATCTTCCCTGATTGGCAAGAAGTGTGCTGATTTGGTTAACCTATCTACTATAACCCAGATTGTGTCATATCCACTTGAGGTCCTTGGTAACTTGGTTACAAAATCCATAGTAATTTGATCCCATTTCCATTCTGGAATCTCAGGTTGTTGTAGATATCCTGAAGGTTTTTGATGTTCTGCTTTAACTCTTGAACACGTATTGCATTTTTCTACAAACTCTCCAACTGATCTCTTCATGCCAGGCCACCAGTAATGATTTTTCAAATCCTTATACATTTTGTTATTTCCTGGATGTACTGAGTATTTTGACTTATGTGCTTCTTGTAATATAATCCTTCTAAGTATAGCATCATCGGGTATCCAGGTCCTTCCTTTAAATCTTAGAATTCCATTTGTATCTTCCTGTAAATCTCTCACTTGTCCTTTTATTTCTAATTTACTTTTCTGTTGGGCTCCCCATATTTGTCTTAACAGGTCTGATTGTAGTTCCATTCTCATGGCTCGTACTCGTAATGGTTTAACCCTATCTTTTCTACTTAAAGCATCTGCAACTACATTTGCCTTACCTGGATGGTATTTGATTTCACAATCATAATCACTCAATAATTCTATCCATCTCCTTTGTCTCATGTTCAGCATTTTCTGTTCAAATATATGCTGTAAACTCTTGTGATCTGTATATATTGTACATTTTGTCCCATACAGATAATGTCTCCAGATCTTAAGTGCAAAGATTACTGCTCCTAATTCCAAATCATGAGTAGTGTAGTTTTTCTCACTTCCCCTAAGTTGTCGAGAGGCATATGCAATGACTCTACTTCGTTGCATTAATACACATCCAAATCCTTGACGAGACGCATCACAATATACTACAAAATCGTCAGTCCCTTCTGGTAATGACAAAATAGGTGCACTACATAACTTACTTTTCAAGAGTTCGAATGCACTCTTTTGTTTTTCTCCCCAGACATATGGCTTGTCCTTTTGAGTTAGTTCAGTCAAGGGCTGAGCTATCCTTGAGAAATTTTCTATGAACCTTCTATAATATCCTGCTAATCCTAAGAATTGGTGTACTTCTGTTGGTGTCTTGGGATCCTCCCATTTCTTAACAGCTTCTATTTTTGCTGGATCTACCTGTATTCCTTCTTGATTGACTATGTGTCCAAGGAATTGTACTTCTCTTTTCCAAAATTCACATTTTGAGAATTTTGCGTATAGTTTTTCTTTTCTTAACAACTCCAAGGTCAATCTTAGGTGTTGCTCATGATCCTCCTTATTCTTAGAATAGATTAAAATGTCATCTATAAAGACTATGACAAACTTATCTAAATAGGGTTTACATATCCTATTCATCAGATCCATAAATATGGCGGGAGCATTGGTTAATCCAAATGGCATTACCAGGAATTCATAATGTCCATACCTTGTTCTGAATGCCGTCTTAGGTATATCTTCATCCTGTATTCTTAGTTGATGATACTCTGATCTTAAGTCTATTTTTGAAAAGTAACTAGATCCCTGTAATTGATCAAATAGATCGTCTATTCTAGGTAAGGGATACCTATTCTTCACAGTTACCTTATTGAGTTCCCTATAGTCTATGCACATTCTAAATGTTCCATCCTTTTTCTTAACAAATAAAACTGGTGCTCCCTAGGGTGATACACTAGGCCGTATAAATCCTTTATCCAAAAGTTCCTGAAGTTGGCTCATTAATTCCTTCATTTCAGTAGGTGCTAAACGGTAGGGTGCCTTAGCAATAGGGGTTGTTCCTGGCATCAATTCAATTTTGAATTCTACTTGACGAGGGGGTGGTAAACCAGGTAATTCATCAGGAAATATCAGAATATTCATTGATAATTGGAACATCTTTCAGGTTTACTTTGTCTATCTTAGTGTCAACAATATGGGTCAGATAAGCCAAACATTTCTTCCTTAGACATTTTTGTGCATTTTTGCAAGAAATTATCTTTATGGTGCCCCTAGGTTTTTCACCATATATACACAGTGTTCTATTCTCATTAACCAAAGGGATTTTGATCATTTTCTTACCACATACTATTTCAGCTTGATTTTTACTTAACCAATCCATTCCTACAACAATGTCAAATCCTCCTAAATCAATAGGAATCAAATATATATTGAAATAGTTTTCATCTAAATTCATTGTGCAATTAGGAATGATTTCATAAGCTTCGATTATCTTACCATCAGCTAATTTTATCATATATTTTTGATTTAGCTTTTCTGTGGTTAAGTTAAGTAGTGGTCTAAACGTATTTGAAACAAAACTACGGGTTGCTCCAGTATCGAATAGTACAGTAGCATACTGATCGTTTATAGGGAACGTACCCGTGACAACTTCTGGTTCGTGTCGAGCTTCTTCTGCCTGCATTATGAATGCTCTCCCCCGAGGGTTGTTCTGATTAACCGGTGCCTTTCCTTTTAGCTGTGGACATTCGTTTCGGCGATGGTTTTCATTCCCAAATTGATAGCAGACTGATTTTGGATTTGCAGGGTTTTTGCAGTCTCGGGATATATGCCCCTTTTTCTTGCAGTTGTAACAGATTACCATCGCACAGTTGCCTTGATGATATCTTTGCCAAGTGTTGCACCATGGCTGGTTTTCTGCTTGGGGTTTCTTTTCCCGTGTCATTCCTAGGTAGTTCCGAGGGGGCTGTCTAATTGTTCGCTTCTGAGGGGTTCCCTTAAATCTTCCCCCTGGACTATCATCATTCCACTTTCTCTTTTCTCCTAATCTAGGGTTACTTAGTGATCCATTTCTTATCATCTCGTCTGTCAAGCTTCCTGATAAACTTACAGTATCTTGAAAAGTCTTGGGCCTAGCAGATTTTACTAGTGCCCTTATTTGTGGCACTAGTCCCCAAATATATCTTCCTATTCTTTTCGATTCTGAGGCCACTAGATGTGGTACTAACCTCGAGAGTTCATTGTACCTGTCGGTGTATTCCCGATGTGCTGCTCCTTTCATTTCTAAAGCTAAAAATTCAGTTTCTAATTTTTCTATTTCATTGTAAGGGCAGTATTTTTCTATTTCATACATATATATATTATATATATATATATACGTATATATATACGTATATATATGTATGTATACTTATGTATATATACGTATATATATATATGTATGTATACATATGTATATAT
Source organism: Flaveria ramosissima (assembly GCA_025215565.1). Classification (NCBI taxonomy): domain Eukaryota; kingdom Viridiplantae; phylum Streptophyta; class Magnoliopsida; order Asterales; family Asteraceae; genus Flaveria; species Flaveria ramosissima. The sequence goes on along the minus strand of CM046029.1, from coordinate 57,563,270 downwards.
ATACGTATATATATGTATGTATACATATGTATATATATACGTATATATATATGTATGTATACATATGTATATATATACGTATATAGATATGTATATATATATATATATATATATATATATATATATATATATATATATATATATATATATAATCTTGATGGGAGTCATGACATCGATTTTATGTTTACAAAAAATTACCTTCACAATTTCTCCCCATTTTCTTTCTTGACATAAAAACATCCAATGAGTACTGAATTTGACGGTTTAATGATCCAATTTGAATAAAAACATGCATGAATGACCTAATCGAAACACTTTTAAAACTTCATTACTATTCTATAATATTTTTTCATATATTTTAATACTATCATTTTCTAATATAAATAGTGTTCTTACTTTTGTCTTTAATTACTATTTTACAACAATGGCTTCTAACCTTTAATCAATTTATAAAAAAATGCAAGATAGGTTTTTATAGTTTATAAAATATTGAATAGTTCTAAAATGATCATTGTATATTTTACGCGCGCGTACACAGACAAACTATATTATAATACATTTATGTATGCTAATTGTCTTTTATTAATTTGACTATCTTATATTAAAGAGGATAAATGCTCAAATTTATAATGTATTGTTTTTTAAAAATAATATTATATAAAAAAGTTATATGCGTTTAAAAAACGGTTGGAAATTAAAAAAAAAGTCAATAATTTTAAAGTATTTCCAAATTTACCCAGCTAGGCACATTTTCTGTGTGATTATTACATATTAAATCTACACCTTTCATCTATTAGAGTAATGGTTGTTATCACTTCATATATTTCGTATAAAATTATCACTTTATACCATAAACTTTCACTGTATATATGGGATGATTCATAAGAAAATCAACAATTATGTGAAAACCAAATAAAAAAACAGAAATCAGCAACATAATTTATATTTTTTTATTCTTTTAAATATTTAAAGGGTATTTAAGTATTTATTACATATATATTAAACTACATATGAGAGTGAAGAGTGTTACATATACGTTGCACTATGTCGAATGAAGAATTGTTATATATGCGTAACTTATGTGTAGCGTATATGTAAAACCATGTCATAGTCTTTATTTGATCACTACCCTTAGCTACACATATACACACACATGTAGAGAGGTTAGTGGTAAAAATTCTACAAATTATCTGGCAGATTTACTTTGTTTTCTTTAGCTTTTACATAACTATATGATTTTCTTATAAACCCACTACTATATTGTATGTATATGTATATACAATCCCATTCTTAAATTATAGATATTATTTGTTTTCAAACATGGAAGAACAAGGCTTCGACCGCCTATGTGAACCGTACACCAAACATCACAGAACACTCTCGCAACACGTGTGACGATTGGTAGCTTTTCACAACATCTAAGAAATTGGGCAAATATTTTTAAAAGTAAATTACAAATTGTGCCTTTTATTAATACATGAAATTACACTATGTATCCTTTAATTTCAATAATTATATCGTACATTATTTTTTTATAAAAAATTGCACACATATTGTCATTTACACTAACCTGCATCAAAATTTATAGTTAAGTTAGCCATGTGCCTCTCACTTGAGGATATTTATTTATTTTACATGGTACAACAAGTCAAAAATAATTTTATGTCGTTCCATTCTCGTTGCCTTCATGTTAGGTATTCAAAGTTGGATATCTGAAATTTTCGGATATTAAAAATCACTATCCGTATCTGTATCTGCAATTTCGGATATTTGAAGTTCAGATATCCGAAATTTTGGATAAAGATAGATATAGCAATTTGGGTATCCGAATCTCTTATTTTTTATGTTTGCAATAATTAGATATATGCTATTATAAAAATAATATAAAAACAACTCACATAAAAAAGTCCTAATATACACTAACAAACCCAAAAAAAAGTCGTTTTATAGATGTGAATAATTAAAGTACATTCCATGTATATGAATTATGTATTTTATTTTGGACATTTAATTTCGTTTAAAGATTTCTTATTAAAAAAACTTTCTTTTACTATATTAGATGTGAAAAGCAAATGATAAAAATACCACTCATGTGATAATCACATAACTAAGTTAACCGTACATTGGGATGATGATTAGTGTAAAGGACAATATGTGGTGGTTACTCAAATGAAACTCAAATAAAATTCTAACTCCGCCAATGATTTTGAGGTTTTAATAACCTCAAGCAGTTAACAACTTTATAAATTGATAATATTACTATTTCATTTTTTTTTAGTATCTATAACATATAATAAAAGACTAGCGACGGGTACACATGACTTTTTCTAGCACGTCCACCTAAGTGCCACATGTGTATTGGCACATGTCGCTACATCCTTCAATCTTGAGTTAATATGAATTTGTAAACTATTAACTCATATCAATTATATTACTTTTAATTTGTTTGATAATTTTTGTAAGAAATTGTTATTTATGTTAACAAATAATAATTAAGTTGTTAATTTTAATATTAGTGTTAAAAAATTTCATTTTATTAAAATAAAAGTTTCTGTAATATTTTCTTTTGAAATAATACGTTTCTGTTAATTATTTTTAAAATTTATGATATTATTCATATTTTCGATAATGTTAATTTTTTAACAACATTTCATTGCTATGATTTTTACCCATCCTTTATAACTTTAAATATCATTAAATAAAGAAGTATTTACATCTTTATGAACAATTAGTTTTTTAATTTTAATTGTTCTTTGTCTTAATTTGTTATGTATCATTGTTACAAACTTTTGTAGATTTTATTAAATTTGTTCATTAGTTTATATGTTTTCTTCATTTTTATTTTCAACTATTCTACCTTCATTTGTTTCTATTGTGGAATGACGTAATTTTTTTATATCATTATATAAAGATAAGATTCTTATTCATTCATTAATATATATGTATGTATATATATATATATATATATATATATATATACATATATATTATCATATATACATATTCATGTGAATTTATTTACTCATGTGTTATTTTAAGTGTAAAGCCCCGTTCCCGGGACGCTTACAATTGGTCATTCATCGCACATAAAACATATAATTACATTGCATTTAGAAAACATTGCAGCGGAAACATTCAAAAATAACATCACGATTCATTATAATTACTTTTGCCAAATAATACATCATTATCCGGTTACAAAATTCATGTTTGCATTACATCACAAAAGCTATATAATTGGATGCCATCCCAAAAGAGCCGAGTCGCCTCGCCGCGCCATCCTCAGCAATCATTTACCTGCCAACTGGAAAATGTAATAAAAGTCAGCGTTGCTGAGTGAGTTCTAGTTTTATTATAAAACCTACTTTACTTTCATATAAAACCATTCGTTACTTTAACGTGATCACACATCATACGCACGCATAGATAATATCATTATTATCTTCTTCATTCATTCATTCGATCATTCGTTCATTCGTTCATTCGTTCCTTTTAACTTACTTGCGCATCGGACATCATCCATACCAATACCATATGCTACACCCCAATTAGTCTCAGCTACCGGGCCGAAGTCAATAAATGAACAGCTAAACGTATGCCACGGTACTAGGGGTAACCGATCAGTCTTAGCTACTGGGCCGAAGTCAATAAATGAACAGCTAAACGTATGCCACAGTACTAATGATAACCGATCAGTCATAGCCACTAGGCCGAAGTCAATAAATGAACAGCTAAACGTATGCCACAGTACTAAGGGTAAGCGGTAGAGGTTCCACATTAATGGTCAATCACAAAGAAGGACCCGGTATCCGATGCATGCAAGACGTGTCATCTCTTTCCACTTTACGTTACATAATACTTCATTTCATTCGTCATACTAAGTAAAGCCATAGGAAAGATAACCATACATCATAATAAGGAACATATCATACACATTCATCATCATCATACAGGGCAACATCATACATTCATAATATGCATAAACATGCAACATCATCATCATCATGCCCTACATGCTCTCTAAGGCCATAACCATTCCCTTACATGCACTTACGGGTTACTTTACGTCAAAACTTACATCTGCACCTTTCCCCGAAGGCCAGAAGTCAAACTACACATTCCTTCGAGTGCAACAGCCCCATTTGGGCGTATGGACACCCTTCAGTCGCATGGCCTCCATGCGACTGAACATCATGCAACTGGACTCATGCGGATGGTCATCTATGCGAATGAACATTCAATCGTGCGTATGGACCTTGTGCGAATGGGATTACTGCGAATGGGCACCTATGCGACTGACCTCATGCGAATGGACTCATGCGACTAAGCATCTATGCGACTGAACCCTCAGTCGTACAATCCCCATGCGACTGGACTCCTAGTCGTGCGACTGAAACCTTAGTCGTGCGGTTGAACCCTCAATCGTGCGAATGAATCCCAATCGTGTGAATGACCCTCAATCGCCTTCATTCGGCCGTATGGCCTTCATTCGGTCGCCTAGCCCTAGCTGATGCAGAATGGAGTTCATCCCGAACCCAATCTGCCATTTTCGGCCTCCAAGCTCATCCAAACCCATTCTAAGCCTAAATTAACCCTCCTGGACCTTAGGAATACATACCATAACACCATACAAGCACACACAAGCCCGAAATCATACTCTAAACACATCATACACACCCAAATGGGTCAAACACATACACACACAAAAACGGGTTTTGAACATTTTCCAGCCACAAAATCAGTTGAAAACAAGTAAAAGTGGGGTCCTAGAACTCACACAATCGAGCACAAAGACAAGAGCTTCGATTTGGCTTGCTACTCGACGGATTTGGACACCCGAATCACCCGAAACACCACTTTTTCTTCTTTTTCTCTTCTTTTCTCTCTTCCCCCTCTTGAACCCGAAAATGTGTGAAGTGTGGGGAGAGTGGGCTGCCCTCTCCCTACACATATCACCACATTTCCCAACTTTTCTTCGTTGGCGAGTTTGGTCCCTCGGCTTTGGACTTTATTTCTTTTCTTTCTTCGTCGGCTTCAAAATAATAAATTTCCGGGTGTTACAAGTCCACCCCCCTTAAATAGGTTTCGTCCCCGAAACCTGTTATTCCTCGAACAAACGTGGATAATGCTGTCTCATTTCTTCCTCAGTCTCCCACGTTGACTCGGATCCCTTCCTGTGCTTCCACTGTACACGCACAAGAGGAACCACTTTATTCCTTAGCCTTTTCTCCTTTCGGTCGATGATTGCCACTGGTTGCTCCACATAGTTGAGCCGTTCATCTACTTCGATATCTTCTAATGGGACAATCATATCTTCATCTGCTAAGCACTTCCTTAGATGAGATACATGGAATGTCGGATGAATTCCACTTAACTCATCCGGTAACTCCAGTCTATAGGCCACCTCTCCTACTCGAGCAATGATTCGGAAAGGGCCTATATACCTTGGGCTCAACTTGCCCCGCTTTCGGAAGCGAATGATACCCTTCCAAGGTGAGACCTTCAACATAACCCGGTCACCCACCTGGAACTCAATCGGCCGGCGTCGTTTGTCAGCATACGACTTTTGTCTATCTTTGGCTGCCTTCATGAAGGCTTTGATCTTCTCAAGCTTCTCAGTCGTAGCCTCGATAACCTCGACGCTTCCCAATTCCTTCTAACCAATGTCACCCCAACAAACGGGCGTTCTGCATCTCCTACCGTATAGCATCTCATATGGGGGCATACCAATGCTGGCATGATAACTGTTGTTGTATGAGAATTCGGCTAACGGTAGGTGGTCATCCCAACTTCCACCAAAATCAATCACACATGCCCGAAGCATGTCTTCCAGTGTCTGAATGGTCCTTTCTGATTGACCATCAGTCTGGGGATGATAAGCTGTGCTAATATGTAACCTCGTCCCCATAGCATCGTGGAACTTCTTCCAGAATTTAGATGTAAACCGGGTGTCGCGATCCGACACAATAGACACCGGCACACCATGACGAGTCACAATCTCTTTGATAAACAGATCAGCCAACCTCTCAGATGAATATGTCTCGCGGATCGGTAGGAAGTGAGCACTCTTCGTCAAACGATCAACTATCACCCATATAGCATCATACCCTTTCGGGGTACGCGGCAGCTTTGTAATGAAATCCATGGTGATATGCTCCCATTTCCATTCCGGTATATCCAAAGGTTGTATCTTCCCATACGGCTTTTGATGCTCGGCCTTCACCTGTAAGCAAGTAAGGCACTTACTCACATACTCCACCACATCGCGCTTCATACCCGGCCACCAATAATCTTTCTTCATGTCATGGTACATCTTCATGGCACCAGGATGAATGGAGTATCGAGTCTTGTGAGCTTCATCCATAATCTTCACTCGTAGATCCCCAAAACGAGGAATCCACACACGATCAAATCGGGTTCTAACACCGAGCGTGTTTCACCCAATTCTCCAACCAGACCCCTCATTCTTTCAGAGTTAAGATGATCTTCTTTCAATGCCTCATCTTGAAACTCTTTAACATGCTTCATTACATTAGAGGTCATGATCAGTTGATACGCCTTCACCCGAATCGGCTCAGGCCTCTCCTTCCGGCTAAGGGCATCAGCCACCACGTTGGCCTTGCCCGGATGGTAGTGGATCTCACAATCATAATCCTTTATAAGTTCTAACCACCGCCTCTGCCTCATGTTCAGATCCTTCTGCTCAAAGAAGTACTTCAGACTCTTGTGGTCAGTGAATATGGTGCACTTCGTCCCGTACAGATAGTGCCTCCAAATCTTTAATGCAAAGACCACAGCTGCTAGCTCCAAGTCATGAGTAGGATAATTGACCTCATGAACCTTCAACTGTCGGGATGCATAGGCTATAACCTTTCCTCTCTACATTAACACACACCCTAACCCTGAGTAAGAAGCATAAGAATAAACTACCAGATCTTCACTTCCATCGGGTAACGACAGAACAGGAGCTTGAGTCAATCTCGCCTTCAATTCTTCAAACGCCTTCTCTTGAGCTTGACCCCATACGAACTTCACCTCTTTTCGGGTCAACTTGGTTAGTGGAGAAGCAATCTTGGAGAAGTCTTGGATGAATCTCCTATAGTAGCCCGCCAAACCCAAGAAACTACGAATCTCGGATGGCGTCTTTGGTGACTTCCATTGCATAACCGCCTCCACTTTCGCCGGGTCCACCATAATCCTATCGGGATTCACCACATGACCCAAGAACTGAACTTCGCGCAACCAGAACGCGCAATTGGAGAATTTTGCATACAACTTCTCCCTTCTCAACGTTTCTAGAACCTCTCGAATGTGGCCGGCGTGCTCTGCTTCGCTCCTCGAATAAATCAGGATATCATCAATAAACACAATCACTGATTTATCCAACATAGGCCGACACACACGGTTCATCAAATCCATAAAAGCAGCTAGCGCGTTGGTCAAGCCAAAAGACATGACAAGAAACTCGTAGTGACCATAGCGCGTACGGAAAGCTGTTTTAGGAATATCCTGCTCCTTCACCTTCAACTGATGGTAACCAGATCGAAGATCTATCCTTGAAAACCAACTGGCACCCTGGAGCTGATCGAACAAATCATCTATCCTCGGTAAGGGGTATCGGTTCTTCACTGTCAACTTATTCAGCTCGCGGTAGTCGATGCACATCCTCATACTACCGTCCTTCTTCTTTACAAACAGGACCGGAGCACCCCAAGGAGAGATACTCAGTCTAATGAACCCCTTATCAAGCAACTCTTTTAACTGCTCCATCAACTCTTTCATCTCGGTCGGAGCCAACCGATACGGTGCCTTGGCGACAGGTTGGGCACCCGGTATCAGATCAATCTGAAACTCAATCTCTTTGTCAGGTGGCACTCCTGATAAGTCTTCTGGGAACACATCTGAAAAGTCACACATAACCGGTACATCGTCTAGTTGTGGTGTTGGCGTATCCACATCCTTAACATAGGCCAAGTAGGCACTACATCCACGCCTCATACACTTTCCCGCCACTGCCATCGAGATCACCTTCGGAATCGTAGTAACCCGATCACCATAAACCGTCAATGAACTACCGTCAGGCGCCAACAACCGAATCATCTTCTTGCGACACACAATGTTCGCCTCGAAGTCCGCTAACCAATCCATCCCAAGAACCAAATCAAAACCACCTAAGGCCATCACGAACGGTCTAACCGGAAACTTATGACCCTCGAGCTCCACATCACAGTTCTCTATCATCTCAGAAATCCTGGTAGACTTACCTATGGCAGTTTCTACATCTAAGGGCGCATCAACACGTCTACTACTAACAGGCAGCTTAGCACAGAAAGCAGCTGAAATAAAACTCCTACTAGCACCAGAATCAAATAACACAGAAGCTAAAGTTTGGTTCACCAGAAACGTACCGGACACAACGTCAGGGTCCGTCCTAGCCTCCTCCTGTGTCATGGTGAATGCCCTGGCGCTCGCCCTCGGTCCATCACCTCCCGTCCTCTTCGCCCCTGAACTCTCAGCCCTCGGCTTCTTACAATCCCTGCTCATATGACCAGTTTCCCCATAGTTAAAACATTTGCCCGACAGGCAATCCTTCGCCATATGCCCTGTCTTCCCACACTTGAAGCACACATTCAAACCCAGCCTGCATTCTCCCGCATGCTCCCTTCCACACTTACCACATCTCCTCGACCCTGCTCCCGGTGTGGCCACGCGGCGGTCATCCACCCGTGCCTTTTTGTTACCCGTCGAGGCCTCACTCGACCAAACCTCTTCCCGTTCCAGCTTCGATCACCACCACCCTTCCTATTCGCTTCAACCACCACCACTCCCCTCTCATCATAAAGTCTTCCGGCCAAATCGACCGCCGACCTAAACGTACTTGATCTTTGGCGTCACTTGATCCCGCACCAGACGTGTCATCTCGTTGAATTTCGTGGTGTACTGTTGGTGTGTCATGGTTCCCGCCTCCAGCTGCAGGAACTCCCTCTCAATCTTATCCATTTCCCTGTGAGGACAGAACTCCTCAATTACCATCTTCTTCAGTTCGGACCACCTCATTCTCCCGATTGCCCGATTACTCTCCGCTTGGACAATGTTGTCCAACTAGCATAGTGCCGAGTTCACAAACGAATGGGTGGCAAACTTTACTTTTTGATCTTCCCGACACTCGCTGATGTCGAGAACAGCCTCCATTTCTCTCACCCATCGGTGAGCAGCGGCAGCATTGCCATTACCATCAAAAGTAGGGGGCTTGCATCTCATAAACACCCTGTAGTTACAGCCTCGTGCCACCTCTCGCACAGGCTCCTCTTCCTCTTCCTCCTCATTATCGGAGAAAATTGTTTCAGGCTCAGGTTGCTCCCCCGAGGCCCGGTTTCTCTCCTTCCTTTCCCCTTCCTTCACAGCCTTGATGACTTCGGTCACCACAGACGGTAAGATTGTCTGCATGACCTGATGTACTTCCTCAACAACAGCCTCCTTTACCGAGGCCCTCAAGTTCGCACTCTCATCCCCAGCTTCTGGATGAGGAGTCTCAGGTTCTGCAGGAACCTCTTTCTCGGCTCTAGGCCTTCCTCTTTTAGGGCGTGGTTCAGCAACAGGGCAATCACGGCCTCCACCCCTAGAAGCTCTAGAAGATCTACCACCAGCCATTCTCTATCACACTGAAAGATTCAAACACCAACACGGTCATTCAAGGAAACAACTCAGTTTATGTCAAGTATAGTAAGTCTCTAATTACAGTGGCCAGTTGTGATTAGCCACTTACTGTACTCTTCATACCCCAAGTATTACCTGTCCTGACTACATCAGTATTCAAATCTACATACAACACATAACATATACCATGCGCACATAAAACTGGTTAACTTTAAGAAAATACCTGATGGCACGCAGCTACTCAGTTTGGCATCCCATTCTCCTTTCGTCCCATTCTCAGTTTAAGTTAAGGTTTATTTTGAAAATTTACCCATTTCACTTAAACTTTGGCTGTGATACCAACTTGTAAGGCCCCGTTCCCGGGACGCTTACAGTTGGTCATTCATCGCACATAAAACATATAATTACATTGCATTTAGAAAACATTGCAGCGGAAACATTCAAAAATGACATCACGATTCATTATAATTACTTTTGCCAAATAATACATCATTATCCGGTTACAAAATTCATGTTTGCATTACATCACAAAAGCTATATAATTGGATGCCATCCCAAAAGAGCCGAGTAGCCTCGCCGCGCCATCCTCAGCAATCATTCCTGCCAACTGGAAAATGTAATAAAAGTCAGCGTTGCTGAGTGAGTTCTAGTTTTATTATAAAACATACTTTACTTTCATATAAAACCATTCGTTACTTTAACGTGATCACTCATCATACGTACGCATAGATAATATCATTATTATCTTCTTCATTCATTCATTCGATCATTCGTTCATTCGTTCATTCGTTCTTTTTAACTTACTTGCGCATCGGACATCATCCATACCAATACCATATGCTACACCCCAATTAGTCTCAGCTACCGGGCCGAAGTCAATAAATGAACAGCTAAACGTATGCCACGGTACTAGGGGTAACCGATCAGTCTTAGCTACTGGGCCGAAGTCAATAAATGAACAGCTAAACGTATGCCACAGTACTAATGATAACCAATCAATCATAGCCACTAGGCCGAAGTCAATAAATGAACAGCTAAACGTATGCCACAGTACTAAGGGTAAGCGGTAGAGGTTCCACATTAATGGTCAATCACTAAGAAGGACCCGGTATCCGATGCATGCAAGACGTGTCATCTCTTTCCACTTTACGTTACATAATACTTCATTTCATTCGTCATACTAAGTAAAGCCATAGGAAAGATAACCAGACATCATAATAAGGAACATATCATACACATTCATCATCATCATACAGGGCAACATCATACATTCATAATATGCATAAACATGCAACATCATCATCATCATGCCCTACATGCTCTCTAAGGCCATAACCATTCCCTTACATGCACTTACGGGTTACTTTACGTCAAAACTTACATCTGCACCTTTCCCCGAAGGCCAGAAGTCAAACTACACATTCCTTCGAGTGCAACAGCCCCATTCGGGCGTATGGACACCCTTCAGTCGCATGGCCTCCATGCGACTGAACATCATGCGACTAGACTAATGCGGATGGTCATCTATGCGAATGAACATTCAATCGTGCGTATGGACCTTGTGCGAATGGGATTACTGCGAATGGGCACCTATGCGACTGACCTCATGCGAATGGACTCATGCGACTAAGCATCTATGCGACTGAACCCTCAGTCGTACAATCCCCATGCGATTGGACTCCCAGTCGTGCGACTGAAACCTTAGTCGTGCGGTTGAACCCTCAATCGTGCGAATGAATCCCAATCGTGCGAATGACCCTCAATCGCCCTCATTCGGCCGTATGGCCTTCATTCGGTCGCCTAGCCCTAGCTGATGCAGAATGGAGTTCATCCCGAACCCAATCTGCCATTTTCGGCCTCCAAGCTCATCCAAACCCATTCTAAGCCTAAATTAACCCTCCTGGACCTTAGGAATACATACCATAACACCATTCAAGCACACACAAGCCCGAAATCATACTCTAAACACATCATACACATCACACCCAAATGGGTCAAACACATACACACACAAAAACGGGTTTTGAACATTTTCCAGCCCCAAAATCAGTTGAAAACAAGTAAAAGTGGGGTCCTAGAACTCACACAATCGAGCACAAAGACAAGAGCTTCGATTTGGCTTGCTACTCGACGGATTTGGACACCCGAATCACCCGAAACACCACTTTTCTTCTTTTTCTCTTCTTTTCTTTCTTCCCCCTCTTGAACCCGAAAATGTGTGAAGTGTGGGGAGAGTGGGCTGCCCTCTCCCTACACATATCACCACATTTCCCAACTTTTCTTCGTTGGCGAGTTTGGTCCCTCGGCTTTGGACTTTATTTCTTTTCTTTCTTTGTCGGCTTCAAAATAATAAATTTCCGGGTGTTACATTAAGTATTGGTTCACCTGTGTAACACACGGGTCACTAACCTAGTTATGTTATATAGAAGTATATATGACTTGATGCACGTAATGAATATAATATCAATTTTGATCATTTAGGCGAGTATCATCACAAAATACGTATACAAGAGCTTAAAATATGTAATAATTAATCTCATATCTAGTACTCCAATACTTGTTCAGCCATGAGAAAGTTTGTTGGAGTCATGTGGAGAGGATCATACATAATCAATTCACATGTGTGCTTGTTTAATTTTCTAGTGCAATAATGATATTTAGATGAGAATATACGTGGAGTGTGTTAGAAGAAAGGAAATAAAGATGCATGCGTGATTGATGGGGCTTCTTGATAGGTAGCAAGAGCAGTGTTGGAGACTCTTTCATATATTTAAAACCGAAGAACATGGTGGACCCTATCTTTGTCTATTGGTTGACAAACATCAACTAATCTAATCATAATTAGTGTTTATTTAATTTATAGATTAAGAATGCATTATCTACATGATTCTCTTGTTATGTATGCCCCATGTGATTGTGAGCCTTTTAGGTTGGCCTTTCAGTCTCATTGTTTGATTTACTATCTTCATTCTTATCATTTAAATGAAGATAGTATGTAATTTATTGTTTCTTATCACATTTAAATTGAAAGTCCTTCACCAAATTGTTACAAGATATGTCCTAGACTACTAGTTCACAACAAATATGAAATCATGAACTCGGAGATCTTAAATTCTTCATTGTTATTTTCCTAAAGGGAGCTATTGATAAAGCATTTGTTATATTCTGAATATGATGACATATCCTTTTTAGTATAAATCTATATTAATGACATTATATCTGGTTATATAGTACAAGTTTCGCAATGATATGATTTTAAAGATTCGATGCCCATCTGTTTAAGATGAGATCAATAAGTGAGCTCAACTTCTTGAATCCTCGAATTAAACCAACTGAAAGTAGGACTTTGATTAATGAATCAAAATATATTTGAGGATATCCATGATAAATTTGACTTTAAAATTTACAAATCAATTAGCACTACTATGAGTACTTCTTTGTCAATCAATAACTTGTTATTTTGTCGCCTAAAATGATCTGTTAAGGGAAGTTCCGGCCTATCAATAGTTTTTAACTTGTGTTTTCTAATAATTTTTTCCTACTAATAGCTTAAACTGTCATTAACAACTACTTACTACTTAGAATAAAAGCCATAAAAAACTAATATAATTTTAATTTTTTCTTATAAAAATCATTGTATAATTTTTTGCACGTAAAAATCAATATATTTTCTGTTTTGTGTCACAAAACTCCCTTAATAGTTTTTACACATAAAAAACTAACATGTTGTTTTTTCACATAAAAGCCCCAACAACTATATACACATTAAAGTCACTTCCTTGTTACATTTCGAGATCAAGTTCGGATCGTTTAAGTTATGAAAAAATTTGCTCTAATTTAACAAGTGGAGTGATTATGTATAAATAATTGTTGGAGGGGTTTTTTTTATATGAAAAACATGAAGTATGTTAGTTTTTTATGTATAAAAATTTTTAAAAAAAACTTTTATGAGACAAAACAGAAAATATATTGGTTTTTTACTTTAAAAAATTATACAAAATTTTTGTGAGGGAAAAAGTGAATATATATTGGTTTTTTTACGATATTCTAATAATGGTATGTGCTGAAATCATAATCTCCAATATATTTATTTACTATTGATACCTGCAAGTGACCTCAAGTCAACAGCACCAAATGAATTTTTCTCATAATATATTCACCTTAAGTAGTAAATTATATATACTGATCATCAAAAGAAGACATGAGTCTATTGATAGCAACTTCTTTTATCATCAAAGGACAAAATCTCAGTGATGTTCTTCCACACTAACTATGTTGTTGTACGTAGGCGGTAAAACCATAGCAGTAATCAATAACTATCGATCATTTACACTTACATGTGATAACATCCCACATTAGCAGTAACTTTTGTTGCTAATCACTCCAAACAAATTCAAACTGTACTAATATTAATTTATAATATTGTTAACCAATTCTAATTAGTTTTAAAAGAGTTCTTCACATTCACGATTTCTCAAACATATAAATACGTAATTAAGGATGACGTAAACTTAGCATTAAGATATAGGATCATTATTACAAGGAAAGGGAAACAAAAAAAGTCCAGGAAAATAACTTTTCTCGACTGAAAAAACAACCTGCTGCTTAGATTCTATAAATATAAATAAGCAAACTAACTTCTCCAAAAACATATTGCACATGTTTTTCATTCACCCCTATAATCTTGACTTGTATCTACAGCCTCTTCAATCTCCAGCAATGACCTCATTTCACTGAACTTAATTCGACCAAGTGCCTTAGTTAAGATGTCAGCCCTTTACATCCCTCCATGTAACACCTCAAAATTTTGACATGATGGTGTGCCCAAGCTTCCGAAAAGCATAACTTGAGCTAGAAATGAAGTTACGAGACTCATTACTAGTCAATGGAAAGCTCTCGAAAAATTACACAAGAAAATTTAGTTAGACAATGCGGTGCGGACCACAATAAATTCCAATCACGGTCCGCAATGTCAAGTCGTTTCATATTGTAAGGCCCCGTTCCCGGGACGCTTACAGTTGGATCCTCATCGCACATAAAACATATAATTACATTTGTATTTCATAAAGCATCGCAACGGAAACATTTAAAATGACATTTCATTTCAGTATAAAAGCTTTTGCCAAATAATACATTGTTAACCAGTTACAAAATACATTGTTCCATTACATCACAAAAACCTTATATAAATGGATGTCATCCAAAAGAGCTGGTAGCCTCGCAGCGCCATCCTCAGCAACATTACCTGCCAACTGGAAACACATAAAAAGTCAGCGTTGCGAGGGAGTTCTAGTTTTATAATAAAAAATACTTTACTTTCATTAAAACCGTTCGTTACTTTTGCATGATCACATATCATACGTACACCTAGATAATATCATTATTATCTTCTTCATTCGTTCATTCATCATTACATCTTTTCTTTCGCATTTGATATCTTCCGTACTAATACCATGTGCTACACCCCAAACTATATGGCTACTGGGCCAAAGTCTATAAATAGACAGCTAAACATGGTGCCGCAGTACCGGGGTAAGCGGTAAAGGTTCTATACAAATGGTCGATCACAAAGACGGACCCCGATGTGCATCCTCCCGGGGTAGCGAACCCACACACCGTTGGGCTAACACCTTATAATTGGCGTGTCCCGATATCCAATGCTTGCAAGACTTTCATTACTTTCGTTTATTTATGCATGCATTCTTTCATGTTCCTCTTTTCATCATATTTCACTTTACGTTACATAATACTTTCAATTCATTAATTAACGTAACATGTAAAGCCACAGGAAAGGTAAACATTCATCATAATCAGGAACATCAACAAACACAATCATCAACATCATACAGGGCAATATCATACATACATAACATACCTCATGCATAAATATGTAATATCATCATCATCATGCCCAACATACCCTCTAAGGTCTCAACAGTCATCTTACATGAACTTACAGAAATTTCTATGTCAAAACTTACATCTGCACTTTTCCCTGAAAGTCAGTTTTTAACTACACATATCCCCGGGTACACTACTTGGACGTATGGACGCCCTTCAGCCGCATGGCCTCCAGGCGACTGAACATCATGCGAATGGACCCATGCGGATGAACACCCAGTCGTGCAAATGGACCTCATGCGAATGAACACCCATGCGAATGACCTCATGCGGATGGACTCAATGCGGATGAGTCCTATGTGAATGGAACTAATGCGAATGAACACCTATGCGACTGGCCCTCAGTCGTATGACTCCCCATGCAACTGGCCCCCAATCGTACGAATGAATCCTCAATCGTGCAAATGAACCCTCAATCATGCGAATGAACCTCAATCGGTCGTATGGCCTCCATTCGGTCGCATAGCCCTAGCTGATGCAGAATGGAGTTCATACCGAACCCAATCTGCCATTTTCAACCTCTAAGCTCATCCAAACCCATTCTAAGCCTAAATCAACCATCCTCAACCTTAGGAATGCATACCATAACACCATTCAAGCACACACAAGCCAGGAAACAAACTCCAAACGCATCACACGCAAACACATACAAATGGGTCAAACACACACACATACAAAAACGGGTTTTCTATGTGTTCCAGCCCCAAAATTGTTGGAAAACAAGTAAAAGAGGGGTCCTAGAACTCACACAAACTACCACAACGAGAAGAGCTTTGAATCAACACTCTACACTTCGATTTTGCCCGCTTAAATCTACTCGAACCAACCTTTCTCTCTTTTTCTCCCTTTTTCTCTCTTCTTTCTCTCTAATGCTGAAAATGTGAGTGTGGGGAGAGGGTAATGGCTGCCCTCTCCCTTTAAATATCACCACATACCCAACTTTCTCTCGTTGGCGAGTTTGGTCCCTCGACTTTGGACTTTACTTCTTTTTCTTCATTCGTCGGCTTCAAAATAAATAAATAACCGGGTGTTACACATATGCGGCTGAGAAACTATGACGTGTCCCCTGTTACCAACTCATATAAAAAACATATACCATCTGAACGGAATCAATGACTATGCTGGAAAACCTTTGGGGATGATCTCGAAATACAATAGTGTGGGGAGAGTTTTGAATGATGAAGAGTTGGTTAGAAACATTGTTCGATACCATACTAGGTAAGTTTATCAACCTGGTGGCGTCGATTGAAGAGAATTAGTATGTTGAGTCGATGTCATTTGAGGAGGCAATCACACATTTTAAGTCATATGAGAATAGATTGAGACTTCACTAGACCCGCCAAACAAGTGAACGCAACTTGTTATTCACAAGGATTGAGCAGTATTCAAGTTCTATGGGTCATGGAAGGAACCATAAGTTAGGTGTTTGAGGCAAGAGGGACAAGGGTGGTCGTAGTGGTTCAAGGGGAAGACGCATGGGTCGTGGTAAAGGTAACCACGATGGACACACAGATAACCAAGAGCAGTCCTAGGAAATAGGATAAAGGCACATCAAGTGCTTTAATTTGAACTACTTTGGGCACTTTTCCTTTGAATTAAAGAACCAAAGACAAACATAATAAAGCTAATTTGATCCACACTAAAGAAGATGGACCTACATTGGTAATTACGGATGAACCATCCGAGTTCGTATTACCAAATAAGGATCGTTTCACACCAAAACATGAGGTTTCATCGTGTGAAAACAAATGAAATGTTTGATACCTAGACAATAAGGCTAGTAAGTTTGGTTTCAGGACGGATCTAAAGTGTAGATTGAAGGCAAATGATCTTTGCTATTTGAGTGTAATAATGGAGAGCACTTGCTGATTCTTGATGTTTACTATATCTCGATATTACCTAGTAATACCCTAAGTTAAGGGCAACTAACCGACAAAAGGTATGACATAGAAATGTGTAACAGCTTGCTAAAGATGATGATAAAGTCGGGATATCAGTTCTAGGAATCCAGAGGTTGAGTAACCATTTACATAAGTTAATGTTGAATATTACCAAACTGGTTTGTCTTGTAGTGCATATGAACGATAATAGCTAGCTTTCGCATGCAAGGATGGGTTATGTTAACTTTGCCACACTCGACTCTATGGCACGCAAGGCATTGTTGATTGGTTTTCCTAGGATTTCACATCCAACCCAAGTGTGTGAGGTTGTCTAATTACAAAATAGACATAAAAGCCCATTCTAAAGGAAGCCAAGTAGAGAGCTACTAAACCTTTTGTGCTTGTTCATATAGACCTTTGAGGTCTAGTAACAAAACAAACAGCTGGAGGGAACTATTATTTTTGCTTATCATTGATGATTTCACTCGATATATGTTGATATGTTTGCTTAAGACCACTAATCAAGCCTTACTTAAGGCTCGATCACAAAAGGAAAGTAAGTTGAAAATTTGATATTTGCAAACCGATCACAAAGGTGAGTTCTAATTCCTTTCAACGAATTTTATAACTAGGAGGGAATAAAAGGAAAACTGGATGTGTTATATACCCCTCATCAAAATGGGGTAGTAGAGCGTAGTAACCATACCATGGTGGAGATGACCTGATCGTTGCTAAAATCGACGAAGGTATACATACCCAATCAAATTGAGTCAAACGCAGTGAAGCGTGCAGCACCTTATCAATTGTGGAAGAGACATAAGCCAGATCTTGAATACCTGAAGGTTTTTGGTTGTCTCGGGTATATGGCACATTTAAAGAATTAAATTTTGTAAACTTGAAGATAGGGGAAAGGCGTTTGTATATATGTGAGCAGAGGAAGGAACAAAAGGGTTTAGGCTGCTAGATCCTAAGATAAATAAGATTGTGATTGCATGCAAATAACTTCATCAAGAAAAAATATTGGGCTTCAGGAAAACTTCCTAATTCCAAACACACTTCAAGTTGGCTCAGTCCAATTGTAAACAACTCATACTTGAATGATCAGTTAAATAGTCAAATCCCAGCAACGAAAGAAGAACATATTAGGAATGCAAACACAAGCTCTAGAACTCCAATCACTAATCATAAATTCACCTCCCTCTCATGTCTCAGGTGCTAACAATCAAAAAAAGTCATGTGGTACTGATTAGAATATGTAGAAATCAGATGGAGCTAGAACAGATGATACACCTCCTTAAGGTTGGTGATCACTTAGTGGAATTTACCAAGATATAGAAGCCTATACAAACGAACAGGTTAGGGAATGGTATGATGAGAATCCAGAGTTCATGCTAATAGATGATGAGCCAAAAAATTTGGAAAAGGCAGCTACCGAAGAACCATGGGGAATTGCAATGAATGTCAAAACAACTTCAATTGAAAAAAGCTACACCTAGAAGTCGACCCAATGCCTCTTGGACATAAGGCAACAGGGTTGAAATGGATTTTTAAGTTTAAGAGAGATGCTAGTGTAAGCATAATCAAGCATAAATGTTGTTTGGTTGCAAAAGGCTATGTATAACGTAAAGGTGTAGAGTACTTTTAAGATGTTTTTGCCCCAGCCACAAGCTTAGACACAATCCAATTATTGTTAGCTATTACAGCTAGATAAAAGTGGCTTGTACATCATTTAGATATTAAGTCAAATTTCCTTAGTGGAGACCTTAAAAAGGATCTTTATGCCTCACAACCGACTGGATTTGAAGTTAAAGTAAAGGAGAACATGGTTTATAGGTTGTACAAGGCAATCTATGGTTTAAGGCAGGCGCCCAGAGCTTGGAATTCAATTAGATGAAACACTAAGGGAACTTGGTTTCAGTAAGTCATGAACAGGTACTATATTAGGTATGTAAATCTGATTCAATTGTTATTGTGGGTGCTATATGGATTATTTTTTTGTAACAAGGTCAAATAAGGATGAGATTACTAAGTTTAATGAAGATAAACTTTTATATGAGTGATTTGGGTGAATTGACATACTATCTAGGAATTGAGGTAGATCAATAGCAAAAGGGAATTTTTCTGAAACAAGAAGGGTATGCACTTAAAACTTTCAAGCTAACTAGGATGAGTACCTGCAATGCAGCCTTAGTACATATGAGTACCAATGAATATTTGGATTTCTTAGATATTTG
The DNA here is from genome assembly GCA_025215565.1 of Flaveria ramosissima. Lineage (NCBI taxonomy): Eukaryota > Viridiplantae > Streptophyta > Magnoliopsida > Asterales > Asteraceae > Flaveria > Flaveria ramosissima. The sequence continues at coordinate 57,543,598 of CM046029.1, read as the reverse complement.
GTTCATACATGTCTTGACTTAAGCTACTCAGTTGGATTTGTGAGTAAGTACATGTAGACACTAAAAGAAAGTCACTTTGCGATGGTTAAGCAAATCTTGAGGAAATAAAAGGGAGATGAGCTATAGTCTCAACTATCAAGATGGTGCAGATGGTCTAATAAAAGGTTATAGTTACAGTAGTCATAAAATAAATCTAGAATATAGGCATGTTACTACTTGTATAGCTTTCTATTTCTCTAGTAACCTCGTCACTTTATCATCACAAAATTAAGTTACTATTACACTCAACTCTTGTGAACCTGAGTTCATGGCAATAACTTCAACCACCTGCCAAGGTCTATGGCTAAGGAACATAGTTGGAAGTTTGATGAGAAAAAAAGCACAAAAGGTTAAGCTTCTTGTGGACAATGAATCGGCTATTACACTGACGAAGAACCTAGTTTTTCATGGAGAGCAATCACATTGACAATAAATATCACTTTATACTTTAACGTGTTCGAAGATATCAGACTGGTTGTTGAGCATGTGAGAGTTCAATTGCAGAAAGCAAATATTTTGACTAAACCTTTAGCATGGATAAAATTTGCTTAGATGAGGAGTCTCATGGGGTGAAATGTGATGAATAATATCAACATTCATGGGGAGAATGTTAGCTAAAATGTTTATCCAGATGAAGAGGGAGCACATCATCCATTTAGTTGACAATTAGAGTAGCTATAATAAAGGAGTCAAGATGGACCAAGTTTGCAGCTGGAGTTTGTTAGCTTTTAGATTATTTATATCGAACTTTTTTATCAGTTTTAATCACGCCAAAAACATTAATCCAAAACGATTTTGTAATATGTGTTGGCTCAAAGTATTTGAATAGTGAAATATAGATTACAGATTCAACTACTTGCCTTCTTCTTTCATGTTTTATTTTCTAAATTACCTGATCTGATCCAACAATATACGCATGTGTGGTCTGATAGAGGCAAATCACAAATTGAACTTAACCATTTAAAATACATTTTTATTATGATACTTTGTGAAATGTATCTAATTCTTAAGTTATATAAAAACGCTTTTACAAAAGTTAAGAAACAATGACAACTAGTATAAGGGTTATGTACGTGAGATAAGAAACCTTCAGTACCAAAAACAGATAAGTAGTGAGATTCTTTGATAAAGCAATAAAGAACCCATCTGGAATTTTCATTGATAAGGCCTTATTGATCATAATCATTTGCGTGATGGGAAAACATACTTGAAATTATCATTAAGGATTTATAGACTTCACTCTAAGGTATGTGTAACCAATGATTTCTCACGAACATCAGTGTGAGTTAAGACCAACACAACCAATCAGTTATGCAAACATTTGTACAACTCATTCAGAAAAATTGTCACTCTCTCTACAACACAACCACCAACCATAGCAGTGACAACAACATTTCAATCTATAGTCGAGGATGAACTCGGATCCATAATTCCTCTAATTCGGATTCCTAATCTTCTAGTTCTTTTATCTACTAACATTATGGCACAAACCAAAACCCTAAGTCCAGTGCGATAAAACCTTTTAGAGTAGTTTCACACAAACACTTGTATCTGAAACTCTGATGATTCACCCTAGATGACTTTAGCCCAATACATGTAAATATGTGAAGGTCTTGGGTTTAAGTCTCACTCTGATAAAAAAAATGCTTAGAAACCAATTAGTTTTCTCAGTTGTGAGTCTCCTCCCAATGGCAGATATACCTTAGGCCAAGGGGTAGACTCCGCTACCCCTCAACCTTTTATGGGTAGTGTAAAAAATTACATTTTTATGTTAATTTTTTTTACGGTTTTACGTTACACCAGAGAAAATATTACGTTACCCCTAATTTTTTTAAACTCAACACTTCATAGAAAGTTTTAAATTTTATAAAAAATAGTCTAATATTTTATAAAAAAAACATTACAATTTTATATAAACATTAATAACTAATTAATCCAAAATACCTAATAACAAACCCAATTTAAATAAGCTCAATCCCCAATCCCCCACACAACTTAAACAAGCCCAAAATAGCCACACGACTTAAACAAACCCAAAATACTCAAAATTTAAACAAGCCCAAAATACTCACACAACTTAAAAAAAATAATCGGCTTCCCAATCCCCAATTCCCCACTGTTGACCATCCCACTGTCGTCGACCGACGACCGCCCTCCGCTGAACTGCTACTATGGCGGCGGCCTTGCCACCATCATCCACTGATGTGCTTTGCTTGCTTTTGCTCATCTAATCTTTCTGCTTTCACCAAATCAAGACTTCAAGTTAAAATTTCTAGGCTTTTTTTTCCTTTTTACACTATATAATTAGAGATTTAGAATTTATATTGTTTAATTTTTAATATTTAAATGTTATTTGTTATAAAAATTAGTGATTTGAAAGATATTAAGAGTAGGATATTAGTTAGGGATTTGATATTGAAATTAGGGGTTTGAAAATAAAATTAGAGATTTGATATTGAAATTAGGGATTTAAATTTTGTTATTTCTAATTGCAATTTGTAATCGTATTGTGTTATTTGTTATAAAATTAGGGATAAAGATGTAAAAGTAAGTTCTTATTGGTAATTATTTTAAAATAAAATTTCAAGAGGATATTGTTTCTAATAATAATAATCAAAGATGAATTAGAGATTTATTATTGAAATTAGGGATTTGAATTACATTATTTCTAAGTGCAATTTGTAATCATATTGTGTTATTTATAATAAAATTAGGGATTTAAAAGATTAAAAAACAAGTTTTAATTAACAATTTAAAACAAAAATTTCAAGAGAATGATATTGGTTCTAATAATAATAATGATATACGACCAACTAATTATGATATTAGGTCAACAACTTCTTCAAGTTCAATTACTTTGTGTTCAATTCATTCGGATTTGATTTGAATGATCTTCCTTCGGATCCATTTATTATTGTGTTTTTTGCTTTTATCTATATTAATGTACAGTAAAAAAAATACGCTACCCTCTTTTTTTAGTTCCGCCACTGTTTCCTCCTATGGAAGTTAGGGGTGTGGTTCGGTGGGGAAAAGATATGTATGGTCGATTAAAATAACATATATCCTACAAAGCATGATCATACATTTTCCGTTAAAAAAAACTAATAACCGAGCCTAACTTAACAATCATGCTACCATTACTCCTTCTATTCCATAGTTTCCTAGATGATATCACAATTTGGGAGAAAGAAGTTGAAGCAAGCTTAAAGAGACCAATGATTTCTATTCGTTCTAGTTCCAAAGAATCTCAAAGAAAAAGATGTTGAACATGTTGAAAGAGGTAAATTATATCAAATTCTAACGGTGCACTTGTGTTTAAATTGATTTATATTAAAATATCATTATTTCTTAATTATTGGTTGAGTTTGTGCAGCTTTATAGTTCAACTGCTTTTCTGTAAGATAGCTAAGAATGTGTGTTACAGAGTTTAAAAGTATAAGAGCATTCATAGTGGAATTTTTAAAAATATGTGAATGTGTTTGGTATATAATATAGAATGGTTTTGAGTGGTTCTGAGTGAAACAAAGAGAAAATGTTATTCTTGATTGTTATATTTGAATAATCATTATTCAATCCTTATATCTTTTTAATATTTTTTAAAGTGGTTGTGAGTGAAGAAAAGATAAAAAAACAATGATAAGCATATAAAAAGTATTATTTAATTAAAAAATAAAGAGAAAATATAATGATTTTTAATATAAGTATATGAATAAAAATAAGTAATCCACTTTGAATGCTCTAAGGGATACAGTTGTGGTGCTTCATAGTTGCAGAGTATATAGTTATCCCTTGATCTATTACACACGCTATGTCGTCTGATTCTCTGTAGAGGAAATCATTGGTTCCCACATACATTCGAGTTGAGTTTATAAAACCATAAACACATACGGAAGATTAAAACTTCATTTAGAAACAACAATCTAAGTTATTAAATCATATTAATTTCAATATTTGTCTGATTGTTAATATTGTAATGAATCATAGTTTTATTCGTCTAATAGTTATTATTGTAATGAAGTATTTAATATATTATGTATAATTTTTTGAATATTATACTATATAACCATTAAACATTAATCATAACCAATAAGTATAATTAATGACACTACCTCAAAGGAGCTCCATCATTATAAATGAATTAACTAAAAATATAGATATATTTATTTAGGATGCTATTTATCAACCGAATAATATCATAGAATATACTAAATAGAGTTAATTACAGAAAATGATCTATATTTTGTAACTATTTTTCACTTTTTAACAATTATGTTTACTAATTACACTTAACAACCTATATGTATATGGTTTGTATAATCTTTAATCCTTTATTCTAACAATTGTTAGTTTGCATCATTAAAATAAGTTAATTTATTATCATATCATGGTAGATGTATAAGAAAAACATTCAAGCGATATAACCCAAAAACCAATTGATTTCTTAAGAAAATATAATCGATAAAATGTTGACACTAACAAATAACACCTCAAACAAATTCTACATAACTTTATCATCCTTTTTTCTAAAAGTAGTTTTATTAAAGTTGATTGTATCATATGATTTATATATCAATTATAAACATAATACATCAAAATTTAAATGCATGTCACATAAAGTAATTTATTTGATTTTCATAATCATATGATAGAAATCATATGACACGATAAAATTTTATATAACTATCATTCTAATTTAAACAAAAACATCTAAATAACTTCATGTGGTTTGCAGTATGATTTTTATGTACTAAGTTTATTATTGATACTTTAATCATATGAAACAATAAATTTTTACTTAAATAGAAAAATACGATAAAAATGTCTAAAATTTATTTGAGGTTTTACTCAGTAGTCTTAATGTTTAACTGATCACATTTTCTTATATAATTTCATGTTGCTTGTATTTTAATTTATATGTATTAAGTTTATTATTAATATTATAGTAGATCTTTATAAAACTAGCTTTAAAAAGTGATGATAAATATATATAAAAATTGTGTGAGGTTTTACCATGTTTTACTGATCATATTTTCCTAATATGCTAATCTTTTTTGGATTTTGCCTCATGGAGTGAGCCAGGTTTTTTGCTTTCGGTTTCCAAATCTTTTTTTCTTTTTTGTTCATTAACAACACCAAGTGTTAATGTTAGATCTCACTTCTATTGGTTGTCTAGTGATATGAATCAAAAATTCTTTAAAGACTAACTCAAGTTCATTCTAATTAGCGATTGTTTAGGAAGCCTTGCAGTATCGGGTTTGTCACTTAAACACTTGGATTTCTCTCAAACTCACTTATAGAAACACTCAAATCAGATGAAGTAAAGTCTTTTACAAGAGTTGATAATAATATAATAAGTAGCAAAGAAACACACGGAAATAATTTTCAAGACACTTGTATATATTACTTCTCAACTCAAGATATTACAAGACACTTACAAGCATGATACATGAGTTACAATGAGAAACTATATATACTAGATCCTACAGCCGGATATACTTTGATACCAGCTGGAAACCTAAGACTAAAGCATATACTACAATGCTAAAGTTAAGGTATCTTAGATAAAGTATTATCTAAGATATGGTAGTCATGACATGTCCATGACTTACCTTTTGTCACCAACTAAAGATGGCAACTGTACTAACATGAAAAGGTAAACAGTGGATTAAAGTATGGTCAACTACATAGCTTTTGAGAAAATGCCATGTAGTATCTCAGAGATTTGCAGCGGAGTGTCAGAGAGACCATACTTATGTCCACTGGATAATAGGAGTGTCTTCCGAAGGTAAGTTGGCTTCGGAAGAACAAGTTCTTCCGAAGCCACTTATACTTCGGAAGAGGCTTCTATACTTTCGAGGCTTTGAGGACTTCTGTACTTCGGAGGTTGACTTTAGATCTTTCTTTCTGAGTCTTGATCTTCGAAAGTAGGTTCTTTGTCTTCGGAAGTTGGAGTTTCCTTCGAAAGTAAGTTTTACACTTAGTCTTCGGAAGAGCTTCTTTTTCCTTCGGAAGTTCCACACTTAGCTTTGGAAGTCCTTTATTTGTCGTACCAAAATCTTCTAAGTGACTTGGTTTTGGTTGCACCAGCCTTTCTAGATCCAACACACTCCCCCAAGGCTGATGCTACCAAAACCTCACTTATTTCTTCTTCTTAAAGCTTTCAGCACCAGGGACAAAAGATATTTGTCTGTCTCTTTGTTCTTCCCTGAAGTGGTGCTGAGAAGCTTATACAACTCATTGGTGGATAGGAGATCCAGTCTATCACTCTAAATGACATGTACCCTTTGTTGTGTCCCCCTGAAAAGAGTTAGTTGACGGGAGTTATAGTCATACTCCCATCTAACTATGGATTCAAGTTCAGGACCTTCAACCATTTGTAAAAAGGCTTTGTCTTTGGTTGCTGATCCCTTCCTTTCCTCCTCCTCTCTCAGTTTCAACTCTTCTTCAACCTTGCTTCTAGCAGTGAGCTCGGCCATATGAAGGCTGCCTAGATGATTTTTGATATGGGCAGCTACATCAGAGTTTGAAGGGTTGGAGAATGGCTTCTCTGCTAACTCAGCAATGTCAAATCTGCTCAAGTGTAGCAGAGATGAGGCACTTAGCCTGTTGAGCTCTCCATTCTCTCTTTCAACAACAAAGTTGTGAGAAGAGTCTTCAAACCTCCACTAGATGATCTTCTTTCTAGGTGCAAGAGGTTGTCTTGGCACCCGGTCGCCTTTCTTGGTATCCAGTAGAGTCACCAGCCTTCTCCTTAACTTCTTTTCTTCCTCATTCAAAGTGTCTGAATTGAGGCCAAGGAGATTTGCAGCTTGGTCCAATGTTCCTCTGGGCAGATCAAGAAATTGATCTCTAGTGAGGGAACGTGAGGATCCATCAACATAGGTCAAGTTGACTGAATCCTCCTCACAGGAGATATCGCTCAGAGTTGTGCAATTGATGAGCTTTGTCTTGACTGCCTTGAATTCTTCTAAGGAGAGATGTTTAGAAGGCTGAGGGGATGGGTTGATGGGTAGGTTGAGGTGTTTGGGTTCTGGCTAGAGTTTTGGGTTGGAGGATGGGTAGTTTAGGTGGTTGAGGTGAAGAGGTTGGTAGGGGTGATGGTGTAGGTTCAGGGGTGTATGGTTCAGTGGTTGGTTCGGTTTTGATGGGGAATGGAAAGGGTATAGGTTCAGGTTGTGGTTGGGTTTGGAGTTTGGGTTGAGTGGTTGCTTTGAAGGTCATCCCCTGTCCCCTTCTGTACATCTCCTTCCTCTTCCCCGCGCGAATGTCAGCCTTAATGTCACTGACATGTTGCTGGAGAGTCTTTTCTGACATAGGACCCACCTGCTTGCCAGAGAAGCCATGAGCCTTGAGATAGCTCTTCATCCAGGCCTTCTCACCTATCTTCTTGGCAGCAGTCAGTCCTGCTTCCTCTTCCTTCTCCTTCTTCTACAATAGCTTTTCCCTTGCAGCTCTCTTTCTCTCTTTCTCCATTTTATCTTGCTCTTTGTTGAAGAGCCATAAGATCGTATCATTGTTATGTGGAGATAATTCTTCTTGAGAGAAACCTCTGGAGGTTAGGAAAGTTATCCTTTCCATCTTAAGCTGCAGATCAGCTTCTCTTTCTTTCCTCACCCTTTCTTCTTCTAAGGCCAACCTTGCAGCCTCTTCTTTTTGCTGTTTTAGCAGCAAGGTTGCCTTTTCCAGCTCTATTAACTCCTCTAATGGTAGCAGGAGTACATCTTCAGTTGCAGCTCCTAGACTAACAAGTCTATCAATAATCTCTACTCTTTGTCTGTTGTTGTCTGCCTCCTGGTTGGCTGCAGCTGCTTTGGTACTTGCAGCTAGCAGTTTTCCAGTTGGAAGCCTACCTTTTCTTTTGAGTTTCTCCAACCTTTCTTCATCCTGAAGCTCTTCCGAAGTCATCTTCCTCTTTCCTTTGATGTCTTCGGAAGTACTAGACTTTGGGGGTTCTTGGATGGAAGATTCAGGTTGAGTAGTAGAGATGGAAGCTGGAGTTAATGCTGATGTTAGAGCTAGAGGTTGAGTGAGAAAAACCTCCCTATTAACCTCAGATGCAAGTTCCAGGATTGCATCTGTGACTATTAGATCATCGGATAATGAGAATAGTCCTTCCACAGCAGCAATCTCAGCTTCGGAAGTTTGAAATTGTTCTTCCGAGGCTTTAAATTGTGCTTCGGAAGTCTGTGAAAATGCACTATCTGTCCCAACTGTTTCAGTTGCTGGGCCATCAGTCCTTGTTTCCTCTTTGAAGTTAATCTCAGGTTCCACTTGGACCTTAGGTTGACCAACTTCCTCAAAAGTGGTAGAAGGTGCAATTTAGCCTCTGAAGCTCTTGAGCTCCAAAGTAGATCACAGACAGATCAGGACTTGGCTGTTCTATAAAAGATTCCAATAAGAACTTGTTAAAGAACCTATTAAGATCTTGGAGCATCCTTTGATCCAATTGAATGACAATTGGAGGAGGCTCAGGGAAAATTGAAGCTTGTTGCACAGGATACTTTGAGCTCAAGGAAGTGAGAGCTTGACTTTGGGTTTCCTCTTGTCTTTGACTTTGTCTCTGAACACTCTCCCTCTTTTTGGTAGCATCATCCTGAGAGCTTGATGAGCTAGAGGAAGAGGTCAAGGAGACCTGAGTTGGTACATGCCTAACAGACCTCTCAATCTGTTTCTCAGCTAGTTTGGCCTTGAGAGTTTCAATCTCAAGTTGCTGAGTGGCAGACCTATCCTCTAAAGTCCTAACCTTGGATTCAAGATTTGAGACTTTAGAAAGTAGGTCTTGAATGGTGAGTTGCATTCTTCCCTCATCTTCTTTTGAAGAATCACGGGGAGATGAGGTAACATACCTTGTATGTTCATCCTCACCACACGATGTGGTTTCTTGGCGCCCTGGTTTCCCTTGCTCAAAGATGTCTCTTTCAGAGTCATCAAAGGGCATGGTTGCCGTAGATTCAGTCTCAGTGATGTTACCAATGTCCTGAGGATCCCTTGAGGCTCCTTTAGTAGTGGCAACTGAATCTACATGAGTCCCCTCCACGTCAGTGGGACTCACCTTAGTAAAGGTTTGCTGATGGGGGCTAGAGATAAGAGATCTCCCTGGGCTCTGTTGATCCTTGAGAGGGTGTTGTGGATCAACTTCATTGCCTTGAAGAGACATTATCTCTTCATCAGCTCCAATTAAAAGGTCAGTAAAGGATATGGAAGTGTAACCTAATGACCCGGGACTTTGATCAATGTCTAAAGGCATTGAGCCTGTGATAGGGTTGTCCCTTTTTGGCTACTTAGGGGAGTATAGAGACTCTCCCTGAGGGCTTTCAGCTTGGGTTTCAGGCTCATGGGTCTGAGACTGAGGAGACTCAAGACCCATATTGAGTTCAATTGTGAAGGATGGTTGGACCTCAGGCTGAGTGGGAGCCCTTTATTCCACTATAGCCTTTTTGGGTAGAACATGAGGAGCTTGTTCAATCATGGAAGATTGAACAATGGTTCGTTTGGGACGTCTCTGATAAGTAAAGGTAATGGGAGGAGAAGGTAGATTTGGCAAAGTGAGGGTAGTTGCTGGTGTGGGTTCATCACCTGTGGGGTTAACAGGGATGTCACCAAGAGCCATTGGCTCAATCATACCTGGAAGAAGTGCAGTATCTCTTCCGGTGTAGTTGGTGGACACTCTCTTCAAAGTCTTGAAGATGGTCGGCCTCATTTGAGGAGCAGTCAGAGCAGCTACGCAGACAAGCTTGCTCTGGTCCAGCTCACAATTGATTATGTGCTGGAGAAACCTGGGATACATGAAGAATGTGTCCCTTTGAATATTTCCTATGAGGTTAGTCAGCACAAATCTTGAGTAGTTGAAGCGGAGGCTTTTCACCAAACCATGAACTAGGCACCCAAGTTCATATGGGATTTGATCCCATCCCCCAGATTTATTGGACAAACAGTGAAGAACCACATGCAGCAGGAACTTCCAATTGTAAGAGAAGTTGAATTTGTAGACAGTTGACCTGCTAACATCTCCACCATATCTCATTTGGATATAAGAATTGTCAAAATCTGCTTTGGGGAATTCCGTTGGAGAGCCCTCATCATGAAGCTCTAGATGCTCCCTAATGATCTGTTTAGAAATGACCAACTCCTGGCCACAGATGCTCGATTGAATGACACGAACCCTATTTAGGGTTTCAATCTGACCATTTGCCCAAAATTCAGACATATGGTTTGAGTAAATCGTGGGGTTTACAGTCAGAGCGGTGTAGTAAGAAAATTGGGTTAGAAAGGAGATGATGTCTGAGAAGTCAACATCCCTTGAAGAGTCAAGGAGTGCGACTTGGTTGTGCTGAGGGTTAAGTGCCATTGAAGAAAGGTACAGGAAGATAGTTCGGAACAGGGTAAATTGAAGATGAAGAAAGCTTTTAGGGCAGAAATTTTGGTAAAAAGGATGTAAGTGATTAGCCGGAGGTATTTAAATGGGTGAAATGGCGGTTTGAAGGGGGTTTTAAATGGCGGTTTAAAGGGGGTTTTGGATAAGACGATGTGAGGTTTCAGTGGATGATGTGACATGGGTGGTAAGGTTAGTCCATTTAAATAATCCGACATCATTAACAAAATCTTTACTTTTTACAGAGTGGGGCCCAAAAGATTTCCGTTACACAGTAAAATCTTTCTTCCGAGTATAAAGCATTTCCGAAGGTAATGTTCTTCCGAAGGCAAATTTACTTTCGAAGGTAAATTGATTACTTCCGAGAGTATATGTTGCTTTACAAATGTAGTGTGTTACAAGCTTCGGAAGTAGATCTGATATGAAATCAATCGCTTCTTCTGAGACTTAACACTCTTCCTAGAAGAAAATTATCCTTGGAGAAATTTGCTTCGGAAGATATGTGAAATATCTTTCGAGGGTTAATTACTTTTCGGAAGAATTCATACTTAGATAAAATTCAGAAAAAGATCTTTTGTAACAGGGCTTAGATTATTTTGACATAAGACTTTACACAGTAAAAGGTTTTCAAATGAGATCAACTAATCAAGGTTTATCATCCCAATAGCTGTAATGAGATATTTAAATCTTTGTTCATCAAAGGCTTTAGTGAACAAGTCAACATATTGTTCATTTGAGTCAACTTTGATTAGCTTGATAAGATTTTTCTCATGAATATCTCTAATGAAATGATACCTGATATCAATGTGCTTAGTCTTGGAGTGCTTCACTGGATTTTCAGTAATAGATATAACACTGTTGTTGTCAATGTGGATAGGAGTGCTCATAAAGTTGAATCCGTAGTCTATCATCTGGTTTGAATCCACAACAGCTGAGCACAACAACTAGCAGCAGCAATGTATTCAGCTTCAGCAGTTGATGTAGAGACACAGGATTGCTTCTTGCATTGCCATGAGATGATCCTTCCACCAAGAAATTGACATCCACCGGATGTTGATTTCTTGTTGATATTGCAGCCATCATAATCACTGTCAGAGTAATCATAGAGATGAAATCACTATTTCTTGGATACCAGAGACCTAGTTTAGGTACTCCTTTAAGGTATCTTAGAATTCTCTTGGCAGCTATTAGGTGAGACACATTTGGAGCAGCCTGATATCTTGCACAAATGCAAGTTGCAAACATGATATCAGGTCTAGTTGCTGTGAGATACATCAGAGAACCAATAATCGCTCTATACTGATGTTGATCAGTATCCTCCCCCTCAGAATCAGGGCAGAGATTGTGGTTTCTGGGTATATGTGTTTTTGCTGCTTTACAATCTTTCATATCAAATCGTTCTAAGATATCATTGACATACTTAGATTGATTGATAAAGAACCCTTCCTTCATTTCTTTACCTGAATTCCAAGGAAAGAGTCCATTTTTCCCATGGAACTCATCTCAAACTTCTTCTTCATAATGCTCTCAAAGTCTTTACACATTTGGTCATTTGAAGAACCAAATATGATATCATCAACATAGACTTGAACGAGCAAGATGTCATTCCCAGACTTTCTTATGAAAAGAGTCTTATCAATGGTACCTCTAGTGTAACCATTCTTCAGGAGAAACTGAGACAATGTCTCATACCACAGCCTAGGTGCTTGGTGCAGCCCATATAGAGCTTTATCCAATTTGCACACATAGTTGGGATGCTGTGGATCTTCAAATCCTGGAGGTTGGCATACATAGACTTCCACATCTATATCCCCATATAGAAAGGCACACTTGACATCAAGCTGGTAGACAGTGAAATTCTTGGATGCAGCATAAGCAAAGAAGATCCTAACTGCCTCAAGTCTTGCAACAGGTGCAAAGACACCAGTATAATCGATTCCCTCCTCTTGAGTGTATCCTTGAACCACCAGTCTTGCCTTTTTATTGATAATCAAGCCTCTATCATCTCTCTTGTTTCTGAAAACCCATTTAGTGCCTATAGGTACTTGACCAGATGGTAGTGGACATAGGTTCCAAACCTTTTGTCTTTTGAATTGAAGCAGCCCCTTGCATTGATTCAACCCAGCTACTATCTTTCAAGGCATCTTCCACCTTCTTGGGCTCCATTTGGGATAAAAAGCATGAGTACAAACAGACATTCTCATTGTGAGTTTGTCCTCTTGTTCTCACGCCTTCAGAGACTTCCCCTATGATGTTCTCAGCTGGATGAGTGTTATGAATCCTAAGTCTAGGAATCACCTCCAGTTGCAAAGATAGATCCAAATTGGACATATTTTGCTCATAAGCTTGAATACTTGGTCTAGCTGTTGTTTCAAACTCATTCAATGAGGACTGATTGAATGAAGGAGAAACATCATCATTTGTTTGCTGTGAAGCATCATCAACAGTTGCATGTTCCTTCAAGATGTTGCTTTCATCAGGTTGGTGTTGTGCAGAGTCACCTGAAGACATTTGGAAGTCAGCAGGTGAACTTCTTGTTGAAGCACCACTATCTCTTGAGATGGTTATACTGTCAGATCTTTCAATAGTGGGAACTTGATTTGCTGCAACTCTTGGAGAACTCGGAATAGGTCTGGGAAGCTCAAACAGTTGATCTTCATCAGAGTCATTTTGAGCACCTGTTCCAGCTGAAACATTCTCACAAGATGGTTTAGAATAGTTTGGAAACAATTCTAAATCAAAGATATGATCAGGGCCATTCCCCCTAACACAAGGAGTGTGCTCATTGACTACAATGTTGGAAGATTCCTCAAATTGTTTATTTTTAATATTATAAACTCTATAAGATTTAGAGTAAGTGGAATATCCAACAAAGATAGCATCATCTGACTTTTCAGCAAATTTTGCCAAATTGTCTTTTGTGTTAAGTATGGTACACCTGCTGCCAAAGGACCTTAGAAAGCCAATAAACGGTGACCTCTTGTTCCATAACTCATAAGGGGTTTTTCCATGTGGCTTTACTACAAGAACTTTGTTCTGCACATAGCATGCAGTGCTGATTGTCTCTGCCCAGAATTTTAGAGGCAGCTTTGAATCAGCTAACATAGTCCGAGCAGCCTCAATAAGTGTCCTATTCCTCCTCTCAGCAACACCATTTTGTTGAGGAGTTCTGGGAGCACTATATTGTCTGCCAATCCCTTTTGAGTTACAAAATGAGTCAAAAACTAGGTTTTTAAACTCAGTCCCTTGATCACTTCTAATTATTTTAACATTGTAATCAACTTGATTTTCTATTTTAAGAATAAAAGATTTCAAAGTTTCAGCAGTTTCATCTTTTGTTCTTAAAAAGAATACCCATGTAAATCTAGTAAAATCATCAACAATCACAAGGCAATATGATTTCCTTCCAATGCTCATTATACTTGTGGGACCAAATAGATCCATGTGCAATAAGCGTAATGGTGTGGTGATGGAGTTAACAACTTTGGATTTATGAGATGTCCTGTGTTGTTTCCCTTTCAGGCAAGCAACACAGTTATTTTTGCAGAAAAATTCCTTTTTAGGAAAACCATGTACCAAGTTATTTTTAGCCAATTTATTCATTGTCTTAAAATTTACATGACACATTCGTTTATGCCATAGTGTTGACTCATCACCATCAGCTTTGGAAAAAAAGCATGACACTTCTCCTATTGGGGAAGCATTGTTCATATCCAGCTTGTACATATCCCCTTTCCTTGGAGATCTAAGAAGCACCAATTCCTGAGGAATTGTCATCCCGAGTTTGAAGATAATGCACTCATGTTCTGTGAAGAGCATTTGATGCTTTTGATCACAGAATTGAGATACACTTAACAGGTTGTGTTCAAGCTGTTTGACAAAATTAACTTTGTTAGCTTTGAACTTTCCATTGGATATACTTCCTCTGCCAGAAATATATCCTCCGGCCTCACCTCCAAACTGGACAGGACCTCCATCATAATGTTAAAATTATTGAAGGAGAGATCTGTTCACTGTCATGTGCCTGGAGCATCCATTATCTATAATCCAAATGTTGTTATTCTTGTCATATGGATGTCCCTGCACATAAGATGAGATGATTAGTTTTGATTGGAAACCCAAGCCTTATTGGTCTTGGGTTCTTCCAATGATAATGACAAAATTGAACCAAAATTTATGCATGGGGGTTCAATAGATGTCTTTGAAGAAGAGGATTGGGCTACAGCATCTTCCTTGATCTTCCATTCCATCCCTTGGTTGATCATGGAGGATGAGCTTCTTGAAGCTTTTGTAGCTTGGCATTCTTCCGAGGCTTCTTTCTTTTCGGAATAAGCCTTCACCACATTTTCTTCCAAAGCAGTCTTCTTCTGGGATGGTTTCAAGGGGACTCTTTTGTTTTTCTGAGTCTTGACAGCTTTAGCTTCCGAAGCCTTTTTCCTTTCGGAAGAAGAATCTTCTTCGGAAAACAGCCTTGCTTCGGAAACAAGCTTTCTCTTTTTCATCACTTGAACCATTTGATATGGTCCAAATGAGAAACCTTCCCTGACTCCTTTCTTTTTAACATTATTTGCATAATGTGTGCTAGCAGGATTGTAGTAACAATCTTTGGCCATGTGGTTTTTCAGACCACACATTATGCATGCAATGTTAATCTTTTGGGAACTTGAGGATTGCTTTTTCTTGTTCTTTTTCGCTTCATCAACAATCTTTCCCTTTAACTTCTGATCCTTTGGTAGGACAGGAGTGCTGGTACTACACCCCTTTCCTGAATCAGAGTTTCCAACCACCTGGAATCCAGTTGAGATGAATACACCCTTTTGCTTTGGGTCTATCCTTAGCTTGGACTCAGCCACTTTCTTGGCAGTTTTTCTGGCTGCCTTAGCTCTGCTTCTTCTGGCTTTGGTGGTCAGGGTTTGATCATCATTGGCAGGGGAGGGCATAATTACCTGGTTCTTCCCTGTGATGGTCTCCATAGTTGCATCATTCTTTGACTCATAAGAAGGTGGGTCAGCAGATGGAACCTCTTGCTCTTCAGTACCATACCTTGGTTGTCTTATAGACTCATAAGAGTGTGGTGGAGCAATTTCATTGGTTCCCAACCCACCTTCGTTTTGGTAACAAAGTTTTGAGTGAGAGGATGATGCAAGAATGGCTTGGAAGTTTTGCTCGGAAATAGCATACTTCCTGGCTTGAGCCTCAGCTGTGACAAGCTGGGCTTGAGCCTCAGTCAATTTGGATATTAAATCCTTTATCTGAGTCTTATAGTTTGTGTGTTCATGTTTTAATAGGGACACAGTTTTCTCTAACTCCTCAATTTTTCTTTGGTAGTCAGATTTAACCCTTTTAAATTCAGATTTTAACACATTTAAAGACTCAATATCAGATTTAATCTCCATATTGTAGTCCTGATACAATTTAACCTTAGCAATACAGGCAGGAGTACAGAGATGTTCATATACCTTATTTTCATCTGTTACGGCCATGAGTGCTTGAGCAGGAGTCACATCTTGTACCACAAAACTCCAGTCAACTTCTTGAGCCATTGCAGCTGTTTCTGTTGACTTTCCGGTGGGCTTTGGTGTAGAGGGATGTGTGGAGGCCTGTGGGGTTCCCAGGTTGGACTTGGGAGCCTTGCATTCCCTTGCAAAATGACCAAGTTGGTTACAGTTGTAACATTTGGCCTAGGTTTTGTCAAACCCAAATTTGCTGTTGATTGGGTTCTGGGGAAATGGCCTTCCAGTTCTCTTAAAGAACTTCTTGCTCTGTAGGTTAGAAGAGCCATTTGTTGGACTATGTTCACGTATTCCACGTCATCCGGGCTGAAACACTCTAGATCATCAAAGCTGTATTGATAATCATTTAAGTGTTCACTTCCTGAGACAAAAGCACAGCTGTCCTGAAAGGAGCTTTGCTGAGCTTGTTGAGACCTTAGAGTCTCAGGAAATGTGATGTATGGCCTAGAAGAACAAGATGGCTGTTGGGTGTAAGTCAGGTATTGTTGAGGCTGGGAGTCTCAGGTATTGTTGAGGCTGGGAGATTCCATTAAAGCGTTGCTAGCAGGAAGACTCAAGGGTCTGCTTGTCTGGTGACCCCTCTTGCTTTCCATTTCCAAACGGTATCCATCAAGGATCTCATAGAGTTCGGTCATGGTGAGTGTATTCAGATCCTCTGTTCTCTTGATAGAGACACAATAGAATGTCCACTCATTGGGTAATGCACTCATGAACTTTCTTGTAAGGTCTCTGAGTTCATGAGCAATTCCCACAGATTGAATGGAAGAAATGAGATACATGTACCTGAAATATTGCTGGCTAAGAGTCTCTCCAACAACATAGGTGAAGTTCTCGAACTGCTGCTTCAGTGAGTCCTTCTTGGAGTCATTTGAGCTTGAGTACATTTGAGCAAGCGCATCAAACAGTTCTTTGACAGACTTGCATGCTCAAACCCCACCATGATAGAGTTTGGAATTGCAGTCATGAGAACAAACATAGCGTTGCTGTCAATGTGTAACACCCCGAAAAGTCAAAATGAGTCATTAAGGACAATGGGCTTAATTAATGGGTATTTAATAAGAAGGAAATGGTCATGGGCTAAAATTAGGCTTATTGGGTAGTGGCCTATGGGATTAAAGGCCCATAATCAGCCCTTAAGCACCCAAACCAGCTTCATCTTCCTCATTACAACCCTAGCCACCAAAATTCGTAGAGAGAGAAAGTAGAGAGAGAAAGTGAAGAAAACTCAAGATTTGAAGCTTCTAAGGTGAAGAGATTGAAGATCTGGGTGTTGGAGCATCAAGATCTAAGAAAGAAGCAACAAATCCAGGTAAGAATCGACCTCTAAACCCTTCTGTAGATCAAACCCGGATTCTAGGGTTTTGGGTTTTGAAAAGTTGCAAAGAATCGCATAAAGGTCATTTTTACGTATGAAAACATGTATAAAGCTTAGATTTAGCCTCATGGATGATAAACTAAGGATTGGACGTAAAAGTTATGATTTTGGGTTAAAAACGGTCTGGTCCGTAATTTTTATGCGATCTGCGAAACTGCGTGTTCATCCAGCGAATTTGCATATTCAATCAGCGAAACTGTGGATCTTCCTGCGAAACTATAGTTTCGCAGGTAGTTTCGCAGACATGGTTTTCCAACGAAAGTTGGGCGAAACTGGCAGTGAAACTGGCAGCGAAGATGCCAGCGAAACTGCCAGCGAAGGTGCTAGCGAAACTAGCAGCGAAACTGCTGGTGAAACTAGCAGCGAAACTGTTGGCGAACCTAGCTGCGAAATTGCTGATCTTGCAGCGAAATTAGCAGCGAATTTAGGTAGAAATTAACCCCTTTAAGTGTTAGCTATTCTGCAGGCTGTGTAGAGAGATCCTAGCCTTGTAAGCTTAGCTTAGAAGTTATTCGTGGTATCCAGGTGAGTTCTAGATCCCCTATTTATAAGTTTTCCATGTTTTGGGGCTATTATGCATACTAAATTTACGTTTTTAAATGACCAAGATTTTAAGGGGTTTTACAAGAAAGCGATTTTTCTATAAGTAAATGTGTTATATAAAACCTTAATATAAAAATTTTTCGCGCTGACCTGGCAGCCCGGCCCCCGCCAGGGGGCGTTGCCCCTTGGACCCCACTAGGGGCTGCTGCCCCTAGGACCCCGCTGTCAGGGGCTGCCGCCCCCGAACCCCCGCTGTCCGCGGCGGTTCGGTTATGTTTTATGATGATTTTACTTGGCATGATGTGTACTTAATAAGTTAAGTATTATATATTAAAGTGGAAAGATGATATTAATGAAAAGCGAAACTTAATGAATGTTACCCCCGGGCCTTTGATGATGAAAAGTCTTGCAAGCACTATGATAGACTTCACTTATGTGAGTCTGATGTATGATGATGGATCTGTATTCATGAGCGGGCTATGTGCCTTGCAGTGTGGATCAACTGTCGGGGGTTAGCTACCGTTTCATGTGTACCGACAGGGATTGGCATTTGTTGTCGATCAACATGGAGCTCTTGCTTTGTGCAATCTCGTTTATGATGAAAGTGAAAGATAATGAAAGATAATGAAATGAAAGATAATGAACATGCTTATTATGATGCAAGTAATGTTATATACTATGTGTATGCATGGTCATTATATGAAGGATAAAGTTATATTTTTTCTTATAATATTTAAAACTAGAACTCGCTCAGCGAAGCTGACTTTTATGCATAATAGTTGGCAGGTAAACGCTGATGCTGAGGATGGCACACGGAGCTACTTGGGGAGCTATGGATGGCATTCCTATTTATGAAATCTTTATTGTAATTTAAGAACAAGTAACATGTTTTGTTTGAAATTAAAGGACAAATGTATGAGTACATATGGTTTCTAAGTTTTAATGAATGTCTAATTATTTCCGCTGCATGTTTTATTATTAAACTGATTTTATGCTATGATTAACCAACTGTGAGGCTTCCCGGGAACGGGGCCTTACAAGTTGGTATCAGAGCCAAAGTTTAAGAGAATTGGGTAAACTATTTTCAAAACCTAAACTTAAACTGAAAATGGGACCGAATGAAGGATGCCAATCCAAGTAGCTACGTGCCATCAGGTAAAAGTTTCAAGTAAACCGGAATTATGTGCGTGTGCTATTTGTTTTATGTGCTTGTAGATTTGAATACTGATATGTGTTAGGATAGTGATTGCTTGGGACAGGAGGGTAAGGTAAGTGGTTAATCACACTTGGCCACTGTAATTAAGGACTTACCATACTTATAATGATCTGAGCAATTATCTTGAATAACCACTTTGGTGTTTGAATCTTATAGGAATTAGTTATGGCTGGTAGAAAATCTGGAAAGGCAACCCGAGGAGGTGCTCGTGGCGGGCGTACTACTGAGCCACGTGTCACCCGGAGCAAAGCTAAGGCTCCCGAGACTGTTCATGAGGAGTCAGACCTCCATAGTCACCCGGAGGGGGAGGGATCAGCCACCCTCAAACCCACTGTGAAGGAGGCTATCGCTGATGAGGTCTACAATGTCATGCAAAATGTCTTACCCTCAGTGGTGACCGAGGTGATCAAAGCAGTCAAGGATGGAGAGAGAGCTGAGAAAAAGGGAAGGAAAGTGAGAAGAATTCAGGAAAGTCCACTGGGAGGACTGAGGAATCTGAAGAGGAGCCATCAAACCCTAAGTGGTAGTCCATGATGACGACAGTGATGAGGAGTCCGAGAGAGAGACTACTAGAGGGTGCAACTATGGGGCATTTCAAAGGTGCAAGCCCCCAACCTTTGACGGTAACGGCACTGCTACTGCCGCTCATCGTTGGGTCAGAGAGATGGAAGCGGTACTGGAAATTAGTGAGTGCCGAGAGGATCAAAAAGTTAAGTTTGCCACTCATTCCTTCGTTGACTCAGCGTTATGCTGGTGGGACAATATTGTCCAGGCTGAGGGAAGCGATCGATAGCCAAGATGAAGTGGTCTGAGTTGAAGGAGTTAGTGCTGGAGGAGTATTGTCCCCATCGGGAATTAGACAAGATTGAAAAGGAGTTCTTGTATTTGAAGGCTGGGAACATGACTCATCAAGAGTATACCTCCAAGTTCAATGAACTTGCAAGACTTGTGCCAGACATGGTGACACCTGCGTCCAGGAAGATCAAAAGATACATACAGGGTTTGCCTGTGGACATCAGGAGGCACATGATTGCAGCCAGACCGGGTACGTTTAGGTCTGTGGTGGATTTAGCTGGGAGGTTGTACGATGAGAGAGACCCAGTGCCTGTACAGAAGAAGGTGGAGAAATGGAATGGGAACAAGAATGGAAATGGGAAGAGGTTCGGAGGTGATAACTTCCGGAGTGGAGAGAAGAGGATGAGGGTTGAGGATCAGTCTGGGAGACAGGGAAATACTGGTGAAGGAGGTGCTTGTAGAAAATGTGGAAAAGGTCATTCAGGGGAGTGCAGAATTGGGACGGGAAAATGTTTCAAATGTGGAGGCGAGGGCCACTATGCTAGGGATTGCAAGGGGGGAAGTGTTACCAGTGTGGTGAGATGGGTCATGCGGGAAGAGACTGTAAGAAAGGAAAACCAGAAGGATCAGGAACGGTTAAAGCTGGAGATAAGGGAAGGGGTGACGGTTCAAAGGCGAAGGCGAGGGCATTCAACATAACTCGCGAGGAGGCCAGGGCAGACCCAGAAGTAGTTTCAGGTATGTTTCTGGTAGACCATGAATATGCTTCTGTGCTCTTTGATTCTGGTGCTAGTAGGAGTTTTGTGTCTGCTGCCTTTTGTCGTTTGTTGCATGATAAGAGTAGAAAGTTAGATGAGCCTTTCTATGTAGAAACAGCCATTGGTAAGTCCACTAAGGTAACTGAGGTGGTTGAGGATTGCCTGATTGAGTTAGAGATTGTAAGTTCCCTGCTAGGTTGCATGTTATGGCCTTAGGAGGTTTCGATGTGGTGTTAGGCATGGATTGGTTAGCTACCTATGAAGCCAATATAGTATGTAGTAAGAAGATAATTCGTCTAACAGCGCCCGATGGTAGTTCTGTTACGGTTCGTGGAGATAAGGTGTGCTGTGTACCGAAGGTCGTGTCGATGATCACAGCTGAAAAGTACTTGAGACGTGGGTGCAGCGCTTACTTGGCCTATGTAAAAGATGTGGATGCGCCAGAGCCACAATTATCAGACGTGCCAGTAGTGCGCGAGTTTCCTGACGTCTTTCCTGAAGACCTGACCGGTGTGCCGCCTGACCGCGAAATCGAATTCCAGATTGATTTGCTACCGGGAGCACAACCTGTCGCTAAAGCACCGTATCGATTAGCTCCTTCGGAGATGGTAGAACTGAGGGACCAGTTGCAAGATTTATTGGATAAAGGCTTCATCCGACCGAGTATCTCTCCATGGGGTGCTCCGGTTTTATTCGTCAAGAAGAAAGATGGTAGCATGCGGATGTGCATTGACTATCGCGAGCTCAATAAGCTGACCGTAAAGAATCGGTATCCGTTACCACGGATCGACGACCTGTTCGATCAACTTCAGGGTGCCAGCTGGTTTTCAAGGATAGACCTGCGGTCTGGTTACCACCAACTGAAGGTGAAAGAACAAGACATTCCTAAGACAGCATTCCGTACGCGTTATGGACACTATGAATTTCTCGTCATGTCCTTTGGTTTAACCAACGCGCCAGCTGCTTTCATGGACCTCATGAATAGGGTATGTCGGCCGATGTTGGATAAATCGGTGATAGTGTTCATTGATGACATCTTGATTTATTCAAAAAGCGAAGAGGAACATGCCGATCATATCCGAGAAGTATTGGAGACACTCAGAAATGAGAAGTTATATGCTAAGTTCTCTAAATGCGCGTTTTGGCTTCGAGAAGTTCAATTTCTGGGTCATGTGGTTAATCCTGAGGGGATCAGGGTGGACCCTGCAAAGGTTGAAGCGGTGATGCAATGGGAACCTCCAAAGACGCCATCGAGATTCGTAGTTTCTTAGGCTTGGCAGGCTACTATAGGAGGTTTATCCAGGATTTCTCCAAGATAGCTTCTCCTTTGACAAAGTTGACCCGAAAGGACGTGAAGTATGAATGGGGTACTGATCAGGAGAACGCCTTCCTAGAACTGAAGATGAGGTTAACTCAAGCCCCTGTCTTGACGTTACCTGAAGGAACGAGGATCTGGTGGTCTACTCGGATGCCTCGTATGCAGGATTGGGTTGCGTGTTGATGCAACGAGGGAAGGTGATAGCCTATGCTTCTAGACAATTAAAGGTTCACGAGGCCAATTATCCCACCCATGATTTGGAGTTGGCCGCGGTGGTGTTTGCATTGAAGATTTGGAGGCACTACCTGTATGGGGTGAAGTGCACCATCTTCACTGATCATAAAAGTCTGAAGTATTTCTTTGAACAAAAGGAACTCAATATGAGGCAGAGGAGGTGGTTGGAACTGATCAAGGATTATGACTGTGAAATTCATTATCATCCAGGCAAAGCCAATGTGGTTGCTGACGCCCTTAGCCGAAAAGGACGACCCGAACCAATTCGGGTGAGGGCTTGCCAGATAATCATGACGCCTGATGTTATGAAACAAGTGAGGGAGTTCCAGGATGAGGCACTAAGAGAGGATAGAGTCAACTCTGAAAGGATGAAAGGACAAGTTTCAGACTTGGGGGAAAACACCTTGGGTGTTAGAACCCGATCTGGAAGAATGTGGATCCCTCTCTATGGGGATCTAAGGGAGAAAATCATGGATGAGGCTCACAAAACTCGATATTCCATACACCCCGGTGCCACGAAAATGTATCAAGATCTGAAGAAAGATTACTGGTGGCCGGGAATGAAGCGAGACGTGGCTAAGTACGTGAGCAAGTGTCTGACTTGCTTGCAAGTGAAGGCAGAACACCAAAAGCCATATGGGAAGATCCAGCCTTTGGATATCCCTGAATGGAAATGGGAACACATCACAATGGACTTCATCACGAAGCTACCTCGCACGGCGAGGGGAAGCGACGCAATCTGGGTGATTGTTGACCGTCTAACAAAGAGCGCCCATTTCCTACCAATTCGTGAGACGTATTCCTCTGAGAGGTTGGCAGAGCTATTTATCAAGGAGATCGTGGCTCGTCACGGTGTGCCAGTGTCTATCGTTTCGGATAGGGACACGCGGTTTACGTCCAAGTTCTGGAAGAGGTTTCATGACTCAATGGGGACTAGACTGCATATTAGTACGGCTTACCATCCCCAGACAGATGGTCAGTCGGAAAGGACGATCCAACTTTAGAAGACATGCTACGAGCCTGTGTAATCGACTTTGGAGGAAGTTGGGATGAGCACTTACCGTTGGCAGAATTCTCATATAATAATAGTTACCATGCCAGCATTGGTATGCCACCTTACGAGATGTTGTACGGTAGGAAGTGCAGAACGCCCGTGTGTTGGGGTGACATCGGGCAGAAGGAATTGGGGAGTCTTGAAGTGATTGAGGTCACAACTGAGAAGTTAGATAAGATTAAGGCGTTCATGAAAGCTGCAAAGGACCGCCAGAAGTCTTATGCTGATAAGAGGCGTAGACCGATAGAATTTGAAGTTGGTGACAAGGTTATGCTCAAGGTATCGCCCTGGAAAGGGATCATCAGGTTTCGAAAAAGGGGAAAGTTAAGCCCAAGATTCATAGGGCCATTCCGTATTATCGCAAGGGTAGGAGAAGTGGCCTACAGATTAGAACTACCTGATGAGTTGAGTGGAATTCACCCTACGTTCCACGTATCTCATCTCAGGAAATGTCTGGCAGATAATGATGCATTTGTACCATTAGAAGACATTGAAGTCGATGAACGGCTAAATTATGTAGAGCAGCCGGTGGCCATCCTTGATTGGAAAGAGAAGCACTTACGGAATAAAGTGGTTCCACTAGTACGGGTACAGTGGAGACACAGAAAAGGGTCAGAATCTACGTGGGAGACTGAGGAGGAGATGAGAAATTTTACCCTCAATTGTTTGATGACTGACAGGTTTCGAGGACGAAACCTAAATAAGTGGGGGAGACTTGTAACACCCCGAAAAGTCAAAACGAGTCATTAAGGATAATGGGCTTAATTAATGGGTATTTAATAAAAGAAGGAAATGGTCATGGGCTAAATTAGGCTTATTGGGTAGTGGCCTATGGGATTAAAGGCCCATAATCAGCCCTTAAGCACCCAAAACCAGCTTCATCTTCCTCATTACAACCCTAGCCACCAAAATTCGTAGAGAGAGAAAGTAGAGAGAGAAAGTGAAGAAAACTCAAGATTTGAAGCTTCTAAGGTGAAGAGATTGAAGATCTGGGTGTTGGAGCATCAAGATCTAAGAAAGGAGCAACAAATCCAGGTAAGAATCGACCTCTAAACCCTTCTGTAGATCAAACCCGGATTCTAGGGTTTTGGGTTTTGAAAAGTTGCAAAGAATCGCATAAAGGTCACATTTTTACGTATGAAAACATGTATAAAGCTTAGATTTAGCCTCATGGATGATAAACTAAGGGATTGGACGTAAAAAGTTATGATTTTGGGTTAAAAATGGTCTGGTCCGTAATTTTTATGCGATCTGCGAAACTGCGTGTTCATCCAGCGAATTTGCATATTCAATCAGCGAAACTGTGGATCTTCCTGCGAAACTATAGTTTCGTAGGTAGTTTCGCAGACATGGTTTTCCAACGAAAGTTGGGCGAAACTGGCAGTGAAACTGGCAGCGAAGATGCCAGCGAAACTGCCAGCGAAGGTGCTAGCGAAACTAGCAGCGAAACTGCTGGTGAAACTAGCAGCGAAACTGCTGGCGAACCTAGCTGCGAAATTGATGATCTTGCAGCGAAATTAGCAGCGAATTTAGGTAGAAATTAACCCCTTTAAGTGTTAGCTATTCTGCAGGCTGTGTAGAGAGATCCTAGCCCTGTAAGCTTAGCTTAGAAGTTATTCGTGTTATCCAGGTGAGTTCTAGATCCCCTATTTATAAGTTTTCCATGTTTTGGGGCTATTATGCATACTAAATTTACATTTCTAAATGACCAAGATTTTAAGGAGTTTTAACAAGAAGAGCGATTTTTCTATAAGTAAATGTGTTATATAAAACCTTAAATATAAAAATTTTTCGCGCTGACCTGGCAGCCCGGCCCCAGCCAGGGGCGTTGCCCCTTGGACCCCACTAGGGGCTGCTGCCCCTAGGACCCCGCTGTCAGGGGCTGCCGCCCCCGAACCCCCGCTGTCCCGCGGCGGTTCGGTTATGTTTTACGATGATTTTACTTGGCATGATGTGTACTTAATAAGTTAAGTATTATATATATTAAAGAGAAAGATGATATTAATGAAAAGCGAAACTTAATGAATGTTACCCCCGGGCCCGTATGATGATGAAAAGTCTTGCAAGCACTATGATAGACTTCACTTATGTGAGTCTGATGTATGATGATGGATCTGTATTCATGAGCGGGCTATGTGCCTTGCAGTGTGGATCAACTGTCGGGGGTTAGCTACCGTTTCATGTGTACCGACAGGGATTGGCATTTGTTGTCGATCAACATGGAGCTCTTGCTTTGTGCAATCTCGTTTATGATGAAAGTGAAAGATAATGAAAGATATGAATGAATGAAAGATAATAAACATGCTTATTATGATGCAAGTAATGTTATATTCTATGTTGTATGCATGGTCATTATATGAAGGATAAAGATTATATTTTCTTATAATATTTAAAACTAGAACTCGCTCAGCGAAGCTGACTTTCATGCATAATAGTTGGCAGGTAAACGCTGATGCTGAGGATGGCACATGGAGCTACTTGGGGAGCTATGGATGGCATTCCTATTTATGAAATAGTTATTGTAATTTAAGAACAAGTAACATGTTTTGTTTGAAACTAAAGGACAAATGTATGAGTACAATATGGTTTCTAAGTTTTAAATGAATGTCTAATTATTTCCGCTGCAATGTTTTATTATTAAACTGATTTTATGCTATGATTAACCAACTGTGAGGCTTCCCGGGAACGGGGTCTTACACAATGTCTAGCTTCTTCCTGTCCTCATCAGAATAATCTTCAACAGCTTTCTCAATCATGGCACCGTTTCCACCAGTTACTTTTGGCTTATACGGGCCATTGACAATGGATTGCCATATCTTGCTGTCTTGATACCTGATGAAGCCAGCCATTCTTCTGCTCCAAGACTTGAAGTTTTCAGGGGTGATGATGGGTGCTTTGGTCATCGTCCCCATCTCTACTTCAGATTTGTTGAGGGCCATTTTGAGTGAGGTACAAGGAGGAGTGAAAAACAGGTTGATTAGAATGGTAAGATCTCACAATTAAGAGCCTAAAAAGCTCTGATACCAATTACAGGATTGGGTTTGTCACTTAAACACTTGGATTTCTCTCAAACTCACTTATAGAAACACTCACATCAGATGAAGTGAAGTCTTTTACAAGAGTTGATAATAATATAATAAGTAGCAAAGGAACACACAGAAATAATTTTTAAGGCACTTGTATATATTACTTCTCAACTCAAGATATTACAAGACACTTACAAGCATGATACATGAGTTACAATGAGAAACTATATATACTAGATCCTACAGCCGGATATACTTTGATACCAGCTAGAAACCTAAGACTAAAGCATATACTACAATGCTAAAGTTAAGGTATCTTAGATAAAGTATTATCTAAGATATGGTAGTCATGACATGTCCATGACTTACCTTTTGTCACCAACTAAAGATGGCAACTGTATAAACATAAAAAGATAAACAGTGGATTAAAGTATGGTCAACTACATGGCTTTTGAGAAAACGCCATGCAGTATCTCAGAGGTCTGCAGCGGAGTGTCAGGGAGACCATACTTATGTCCACTGGATAATAGCAGTGTCTTCCGAAGGTAAGTTGGCTTTGGAAGAACAAGTTCTTCCGAAGCCACTTATACTTCGGAAGAGGCTTCTATATTTTCGAGGCTTGAGGACTTCTGTACTTCGGAAGTTGACTTCAGATCCTTCATTCTAAGTCTTGATCTTCGGAAGTAGGTTCTTTGTCTTCGAAAGTTGGAGTTTCCTTCGGAAGTAAGTTTTACACTTAGTCTTCGGAGAGCTCCTTTTCCTTCGGAAGTTCTACACTTAGCTTCGGAAGTCCTTTATTTGTTGTATCAAAATCTTCTAAGTGACTTGGTTTTGGTTGCACCAGCCTTTCTAGATCCAACAAGCCTTAAATTGAAATATTATTGACAAACAAGGTGATGAAGGATGCATTAACCTAATTACAATTTAGAAAAGCCATAGTTTGAACATCTATGTTTAGTGTATACAAACGAACAAAAGGTGTTCATAATTTTCTCTTCCATTCCTTAAGAATGAATATTATAATATTACATTATTAAAGCTTCTTGACCCGGCTCTAATCATAATTAGATGTTTAGTTTTATTACTTAGTACGTATTTAAGTTTTATGTGGGGTCTGGTTTATATTTGACTTAATCTAATTTAAGGACAATCGTGGTGACAAGATCATTCTTATGTGTGGTCGATTTGTGATCATAAATGATTAAATGGTACTCATCACAGGTGGAAAGAAGCCAATCTACATGTTGGAGAAAAAAACACGTACCTAGATTACTCGATTAGGTATTGGATTGGTTTAGTTTAGTTTGACTTGAAATAACAATGTCTTTAAATGTAAATGAGTTATTTAAAAAATGTGAGCTTAGGTTACCCATAATGGGGTGTTTGTGAAGCCATGGATGGACGACATGCACCCGACGAACGGATTCTCCACGAACACCGCACTACGCGCCGTCGTTCGTTGGATGTTTGTGATGGTGGTTTTCATACCGAAGAATGGGTTGGTTGGTGCTTGTTATTTTTCTTGTTTTTTGTTTTTTTTTTGTTTCTTTGTTTTTTCGTTTGTTTATTTTCTTTCTTGTTTTCCTTATTTACAAAAATTCATCCTTCCCTTTTAGCGTATTGTTAGCATATTTGTATTTAGAGAGCTATTAACATCATATTTTCTGAGTCTTGTACGCTTACTCTAGACAACAAATGACTACGCCTGTCCTAGAAGCATATGACTACACTAGCTACATATTAGACTTCGGCTACAACATCCTTTTTACCTATTATCTCTCTGTTCTCAATTAAAGTCATTCTTACTCTTTCATTATTTCACCACATAGTATTATCACAAAATTTAACACAAGGCATTTGGTAATTTGCCACAAATCTCTTTAGTAAATATAATTTAAACACCATGGTCCTTTGAGCTTCAATGATCCCAATTTTATACTCTTATACACGTGTTTATAATTAACAAATGGATATTATGTGACTCTTTGCACAATGGAATTTGAGTTCCCATCAGCTTCATTTACTCATTTGAGATTCGGTACCTCATTCTTAATTTGAGTTGAACTTATATGATTCAAAGATTTTAATATCACTATTATTTACACACTAACTTTAGTAAATCCGTTATTTTAGTAACCCGTGTATTACACGGGTTGTATAAATCAAGTAATAAAATAATAATATCAACTTTGTAAAATTTTGTTTTTAATTTTTTTCAAAAAAATAAGCATTTTGTTTTAAAACAAATCGTATAAAAATATTTTTTTTTTCATTATCATAACTACTAAATTTAATTATTTTTGGTTTTAAAATAGTTTACTTCTAAAAACACAAATTTATAATATATCGTATTTTTAAAAAAGTTTGACGTTTTAAAAAAGAATATTATTTAAAAAAATTATTTATTTAGAAATAACATTGATAAAAAGATCTTTTCCTTAATTTATAAAAAACTAATTTTAGTCTAAAAAAATGTTAAGTAGTATTATCAGTAATTAAGATAATTATTTAATAAGAGAGAAATGTGAGAAAATTTTGATGATAATGATTGTGATGCTGTCACGTGTCATACAAAGTTACTATTTTATTAGAGTAGAAAGATTTGAAATTCAAAAGTGTCAAAGATTATAAGTTACAACTATTCAATAATCCAAATTTCATCCTTTTTATTTTGGTTCACTTCTCTTGAACCATTTATCGATTATATACAGATAGTTTTTAAATCAAATAAAATATTAATATTTTTATTTTGGTTCACTTCTATTTGAACCTATAGTATTCGTATTTTTGTTTGTTTATTTTTTTCCTGGTTTTCTTTTTATTTACAAAAATTCATCTTTCCTTTTTAGCGTATTGTCAGCATATGTGAAGAGCTTTTAACATCAAATTTTCTGGCTCGTGTACGCATACTCTAAACAACATATGACAACACCTATTCTAGAATCGTATGACGACACTAGTTACATATTAGACTTCTGCTACAGCATTCTTTTTACCGATCATTTCTCCGTTCTCAATTCAAGGCGTTATTAGTATTTCATTATTTCACCACACAGTATTATCACAAAATTTAACACAAGGCATATGGTAATTTGCCACAAATCTCTTTAGTAAACATAATTTAAACACCATAGTCCTTTGAGATTCAATAATCCCAATTTAATACACTTGTACACATGTTTATAATTAACATATGTATATCATGTGACTCTTTGCTCAATGGAATTTGAGTTCCCATCAGCTTGATTTAGGGGCTGTTTGATTCGCTTCTGACCCGGTCAAAATGTCTGACCCACTGACCCGGTCAGACATTTTGGCCGGTCAACGTGTTTGATTATCACATTTTTGCGTCTGACCCGGTCCGATGCCACTAACCCATGCCTATTTTCTCTCTTACCGGGTCAGTTTTGAAACAAGCTCTTACCCGGTCATCACCTTCTGACCGAGTAAGAGCAATCAAACAGCCCCTTACTCATTTGAAATTCGGTTACCTCATTCTCAATTTGATTGGAACCTATATGATTCAAAGATTTCAATATCCCTATTATTTACACATTGAGAATAATTAATCTCAAGATCATTATAAGTTACAACTATTAGATTCAATAATCCAAGTTTCATCTCTTTTATCTTGGTTCACTTCTCTTTGAACCATTTATCGAATATATACAGATAATTTTCAATTCAAACAAAAAATACCAATATTTATAATGAATACTTTCAAATCAAGGATAATGTGTTCTCGTATTTGTATATTTGGGTGATCGGGTCTACAATTTGCAAGTTCTATACTTCTATTCCTCCTATGTTGACTTCCTGAAGTAAAGTCAACCCTATTTCTCATTGATTTGCCTAGTTTAGGCATAAAGTGATTAAACTCTACTAATCAACTTATTAATTCTTTTAACCAAATTTTCACTAATCATGCTCAAATAGTAAACTATCGGACTTAATCTCATCTCAATTGAACTCTTGGATATTAGACCTCTTAGCTAAATACTTCGACAACCTTACCCATTTAGATCAAAACTTGTATATATATTTAACATTTGATTGTTCTCAATTACATCTATAACACTTCAAATACAAATTAATAGACACGAATGATCATTTAAAACAAATTTTAGCCATTCGACGTGTCAACACCTCATTTGAGATTTAGAGTCTACGTTAACATATAACACCATGTTTAATAAGAAGTAACAACTTTTACACCTTATCATTATTTTTATTTAAATTCATTTCAGTAGTGATATATTCTAGTTATTTTCAATAATGTTAGTGAACTCCAAAAACTTGTAAACATCAAATATGATATTTCTAAACCTAGAAAACACCATAATCCCTTTTTATTTTTAGATTAGGTATAATGTTAAAAAATCTATAACTTTCCTAAGTTCAAGCTTATTCATCTTTTAAGTTTAAAATTTCTCACATGTTTAAATCATTGTTAAAGATGTTCCTAATTAATTTGTTATTTAAATCTCTATGCCCATCAAATCACAAGAATTTCATGAGTTTATGGATAAAAGTTCACTCAAGTCCATCCATATACTAAGTGGAAATCGCTACAACTTTATTATTATTCAAATCTGCCACACAAATAGAGAACTACAATCACTTAACTCCTATCACATAGTTTCACACACAAAAAACATAACAACATTACAACATTATTCCAACACCTATAATTCCTAACCGTAGAAAAACCAACCACCACGACCCACCATTTAGCACGGCGGAGCAGGGAGGCTACACTTAGCCGGTAAACCAACCGCGAGTACAGGGTCAATTCCAAAAGAAGGCAACATACTCGAGTCCCTATACGAACACAAACATTTCATATCCGCCCCAGCAACCGCCTTACAACACTCAGGGGTCGGGTCCACAGGGTTTGGAGTCGTGACAGACGGCTTGCACGACTCCAAACCATCCTGGGTCATGTTACATATCTCCACCGCCTGTAAACCGCCGACGACAACCGCCAACACCACAAACACTACCACATGAGCCCTTGCCATAGTCACCATCAATTTGGTAAGTTATAAGATCACTTTATGTGGTCACAAGTTGAAAATGAGATGCATTTAAGGGGCTTGGGGTGGGCCCAAATCAAGGAAACCCGTGAAGGAAGAAACAAAGTGTACGTGTTAGTCACGGGTTGTGCGTGGGCCGTAGTATGGGCCGGTGTTAAGCCATGTGGTTTTGGAACAAAAATAACAGATAAGGGCCCAGCCAAAGATTATGATAGATGAGTAGATGATAATGATATTGACGTGTTGAGTTAACATGTCATAATTATTGGATAAGTGAAAATTGGTTTAAATAAATAATTTAATATTCGGTTTTTAAGTGTAGTTAGTTTTAGTTTTGGTATCTAAGATTTGACAAAAATAATCATTTTTTTCAAAGAGTTGTAAAAACATTAGTTTTAATCCAAAAGTTTCATCTTTTGTTTTAATTTTAGTCCGAAAGTTTTATTTTTTGAATTCAAGTTGAAACAACTTATGAAACTTTTAGACTGAATTGAAATAACATATGAAAGTTTTAGAAATAAATTGATGTTTTTAATCGTTTCGAGAAAAATAGTTATTTTAATAAACCTTAAGGAGCAAAATCGACTTTAATTCTTTAAATTAAACAAGAAAATACTAGAAGCCATTACGCATTTAGATACGCTAAAGCACCCTTTTGGTTTGATATTTGTCACACATTTCGTCGGATGTACATAGTGAATACTTTGAAGTCCACTCGTGTGTAGCAAAACCCATTTTCTATATATCGTATATAAGTAGCAGGAATAAGTTTGCTAGTAGCTTATCACTAAAGTATCCAATTTGGTTTAAATATATGAGATAATTATAATATTAGTTTTATTAATTGTTTAGTAGGGTTAGTATTAGAGTAGGATTGTGCTTGTTTATGTGTTTGATTAGTTAATAGAGTTCGAGTTGGGTTAGGAGTGATATAGCTTTGATATTAATAGATGTGTAGAGCTTTGAAATTTTTGTGCTTTTGTTCTTATTAATTTAATGTTTATTGTGGTTGCTCGATCAAATGTTTCTAATAATTAGTATCAAGTTTCAAAGCCGATCATGGCAGAAAGAAGATGTGAAAATAAGCAAGAGGACGATTCAAGAGATTCTGTGTAAACCAAATATTAAAACCATCGAAGAGGTTCTGTGTGAGCCAAGAAAACACCGATTTCATGTTAGCCAAGATGAATAACATTGTAACTAAGTCAAGAAGGGCAACTATTACTGAGCCAAACAAGACCAAGGAAAATTTGATATGTTTGATCAAAACAACAATTTTGTGTGCGTCGAAAAGGAGAAAGAATGTGAGATTTTATGGTAATCATTCAAGTTGATGTGACAAGAAAATTCGAAAACTTTGCTAAAGTTGAGACCGGAAAAAGAAAAGAGAGATGGTGTAAGTTTGGTTCGCAACGAAGGGAGAACAAAAAGTTAAATTTGGTGATCTTTTGTGGAAATTCAGACCGAAACTTGTGAAGGGTGAGTTCAAAAGCGAAGTGAAAATCTAAATCACACAAGAGAGGTGTTCAATATGTATGAGGCAGATTATATTGTGTGAAGATTGTGACTTCTTGTTGTGTTCTAAGACAAAACAAGAAAGATGAGTATCATGATAGTGATGTGGCTACCAATACCAAATGAGTTCATCAAAGAGTAATCCATGTGACCAAGGAATGGATAGAAAGAAAACATATAAGGTAAACAGGTCAAGATTTATGATAGACCACTAACGTTCGTGTTAGGTATTCAAAATATAGGTGACATAAATAAAGATTAAAGGGAGGGGGAGAGTGGGTTTGAAGGATTTAATATTGTTTAAATAAATAAGATAAGTATACTATTAGTTTCATTGGTTGTTCAGTGGAGTTTGTGTTAGACTAAGATTGTGTTTGTTTATTTAATAGAGTTTGAGTTGGGTTAGGAGTGATATAGACTTAATATAAATAGATGTGTAAAGCTTTGTAATTTATATGGTTTTATTCTTAATAATTTGGTGTTTATCGTGTTTGTTTGATCCAATATTTTCAACAATCACATCATAACATTCAAGGGATCATTGATCAATGAGCTAACTGTTGTTGTTGTCTATTTTAGTGTAATGGGATTTACTTGTTGATCAAAGTTAAATATAGTATGAATCGAAATAAGCCGGGTGCGGGGTGCACACTTATTTCGATCTTGCTATAATGGGGGTTCCAAGGGGGTAACGCCCCCGGTAGCGGGGTCCAAGGGGCAAAGCTCCTGGCTGGGGTTAAGCTGCCAGGTCAGCTTGGAAAATTTTTATTTCCATTAATATTACTTTATAAAAATACATTAGAAATTTAATTATTAAATTTCGTATGCATTTTATGTAATAAATAATGGACTCATATTTGTGATTAATTTTGAATTAATTCAAAATTAAATTAGTGGATAACTGCCCAAGCAGTTTTCCATCCCTAATATAACGTCTTTTGATCATACAAATTTTTTTATTGGTTCATCAGCACTCTCTCAAATCGCATACTCAATTTCGCACTCAAAATATGAGTTTTATCCGATCATAACATTTGTGAACCACAGATACTTTTAATCTGAAAGGGAATCAAGACTCTGAAAATATCTTCGGTTATTTAGATCTTCAGAAAATTCCCCAACACTAACTTCAAGAACTGATTTGTAATTTTATGTTTCATCAGTCGGATTAAACCCCTGATGCACTTATGGATTCATTTAATTGGATGAAAAATGTTAAAAAAAATACATTCTCTATCAATTCTATTGTTAAAATATGTCTAGTTTTGTATTTAGTTATTTTAACATGCCTTGTTATTTTGGTAGGTTTGTGGGCTTTGCTTAGGGCCAATATTTTGGGCTAAAGTGTTAGGTTGCGCTAGCTGTTGGATGCTCGTGCTGGTTTAGAGCCTGAATTACCCATTTTGTCTCCAAGTTAAACGCGGGTCTTCAGAAAGAAAAAAACAAAAAAAAAAAACAACGCATTCTTCAAAATCACCCAATAATGTGACTTTATACCACCATGAGTGGTGGATATGAGTGCCACATAGGTGGTTGATGGGCGTGGAAGTGTGGAACACCGTCCCCTAGGGCATGAGAAGAGCGTGGGCCTACCTAATGTGACCACACTCATGGACGTTGCTCTTCAAACCAATTATAAAGCACATTAAAAAAAATTATGTTAACCCCGCCACTAATCCGTTCTTCATGTACTTGTGTATAAACAGGACCCAAAATCGAACCTCACCCAATGGTGAGGAATCAACAATGCCACCATGTGGCCAAAAAAGAGCGAAGGACAATAGTTCAAATTTTTGGCCGGTATATTTTTATATATATTAAGTTTACCCCTCCTGAGAAAAGTTTAATGTTGTCCTTTGTCCTCTATACGAGAGCATTCAAGCTCCGCCACTGTTACCGAGAACATCCCACAAAAAGGTTATTGTGGGTGCTCTAGTTTGAGAGGGGATGGGAGGGTTGGGGTGGGGTTTTTTCTATCATTATCTTAATGTATTATAATTAAAGCAGTAGTGATTTGTAGGTTAAAAACTAGAATAACAATATTATTCTTGTGTTGTTAGGATAATTATTGTCATCAAATATGTAAGGATGTCTACACACTTTTAATGAACACAGAAAATTTATAGTTCTAATCACTTCAATTTCACTTGAAAATATTTAATATTACCTATTTTACTAGCTAAATCCATCTATACTAATAAATAAAGTTTTTAAAATATATGGCATAGTTCTAAATCACCTAAATCTAATTTTTTTCATGTCTCGCTCTCATGAAGTATTTATATTAACTATTAATTAATGATATTATTTAGTTTTTACATTAATATAATTATTAATAAATAAAGAAAGAGATCTTTATTTAAATTCACTTCTATAGAAATAACTTTTTTATAAAATATGATTTTTTTAAAACATCAAACTTTTTCAGCTATACTAAATATTTTCAAACCTGCATTTTAAAAATTAGTTTTTTAATGAAACAAAAAATAATTATAATTTAAAGTTATAATTAAGAAATTTTAGAAAAAAATGGTTGAGTCTTGAAAAAAAATGTTCAAAAATAAATTTTATAAAAAAAAGCTTAAAAAACAATATTGTTATTTTTTATTGAAGTCTTTACTCATATGTAATTTTATTCATATCTTATCTCAAAATATAAATATTATTACTAACTATTTAATATTTTATTTATTTAAACCGTATAATATACGTGCTACTAATATAATATAAGCATAACTCAAATTGCACTATTTTCTTCAATAAAACATTTTCTTAACCCTTGAAACAAACTAAGGCACAACAAAATAAAAATAAAAGAGCGTTGATAGAAAACTGGTCGTGTTTCGTGATGGGTTGATCATAAATATAATTAGTTAAATATAATTAGTTGAAGTGGTTGTGAAAATAAAAGAAAGCTCTTAATCAACTTTTAAAATTGTTCCAATCAAGTAACTCAAACTTTTTTTGTTTCGATTTAATCACTCAACTTGTTAGTAATATGTAAGGTCAAAATAATTATCTTAGAGGCTGATGCTAACCAAATATCTCTTAGCATGTAATAAAGTACGAGGAAGTACTTCGAAAGATTTGACAATGTACAAAGAAAAATAACTAAGTGTTAAATTTTCTAAAGCCAAAGACTGAAATCTTCAGAAGCCAAAAGTGAAGTCTTTCAAAACTTAAAGACTGAACTCTTCCAAATACTAAAAAGAAATGAGTCTACTGACATATTTTTGACAAAAGCAGAAGACTTTTCCACTGTCAGCTCTAAAGACTCACCAACTTATATAAGTTGGTAATTACATTTTTACTTTTGTCAACTGTACATCATGGTATTTTTCTATAACTTTCTACTTTAGTACTTTTATCCCCATTTTAATACAATAGGATGTGAGCTATGATATGTTCTAGTCATATGTCAAAAGGCAATATGTCTTTTGACTTTATATGTTGTCTACCAAGTCAAGCTGCATTTGAAACTGAGGTCAAGTTTTGGTAGCCTCATCTTAGGGGGAGTTTGTAAAGTTAAGATGATTATTTTAGAGGTTGATGCTAACCAAAGATCACTCAGCATGCACTAAAGTACAAGGAATTACTTCGAAAGATTTGACAATATGCAAAGAAAAATAACTAAATGTCAAATCTTCCAAAGCCAAAGACAGAAATCTACTGACACACTTTTGACAAACCAAAAGACCTTTTCGTTGTCAGCTCTGAATACTTGATAACTTATATATGTTAGAGATTACATTTTTACTTTTGTCAACTATACATCATTGTCTTTTTACTGTAACTTCCTACTTTAGTACTTTTATCCTTATTGTAATACAATAGGATGTGAGCTATGACATGTTACAGTCACATGTAAAAAAGCAATCTGTCTTTTGACTTTAAATTAATCTTTTTGCATAGATTAGTGTCCATCTGGCCTTCAAAGTATGGCCGGCTATAGGATGTAGTATAAAGTATCTCATGTATAAGTCTTTAGGCTAAACTTTATAACACTTGTAAAACACTTGAGAGCAATATACATCATCCTTAACAAATCAATCTTTGTATTCTTGATTGTTTCTTACTTGTTATTCATTGTTTCCTTGTCTGGTTTCCTATTTGATCTAGTAGGTGTGTTTAGTTGATAATCTCCAACTGTGAAAACTGTTGTGAACCATTAACCGGTCCTACATAATGTGTTAATACTAAAGTATCTTACATGTCTAACATGTTAAAGTGCTGACATGATGTTTTTCTTTTCTAAAGATTGTTCATTTGGAATTAATAATTATTAGGATAGGGTTATAGTAAAATTTATATTCAAATCAAAAAGCCTAGAAGGATCGTGGGTTTCACACGTGTCCGTTTATTATTTAAAAGATGAGGACATTTTGTTCATTGTGTCATATAAGTCAACTCATTGTTTCTCATACGTTCATTGTATCATGTATTTTTCATCATTTGTTATGATCGTGTGGCAATAATTCAGTATTTAATTAACCTAAATATATGATTTTACATCATGATAAGTGTAGAACAAGTTCACTTTGTTTATGTTTTGATTCATAGGTTTTTGGAGCTTAAAGTAGCTTAATTGGAAGCAAAAGAAGCAAAAGATGAAAGTTAAAGGGCTTAAGATATAAAAAACAAAAAATAAAAAAATAGGTCAAAAAAGAGACTTGGCGTATGATACTCCGGGTTTGGGCGTATCATACGTCGGGCTGCGTATGAGGCGGCGTATCATTGGGCGTATTTGGAAAAAAATAACAGAATTGTTGGGCGTATGGGTGGTGTATAAAGCGGCGTATCATATTCCAGTGGGCGTATGATACGCCGGCGGCCTAACATCCAGATTTTATGTATTTTCAAGTTTATTTAAGCCAAATCAACCCCAATTCGAGTTAAAAACCTCTTGGAGACAAATAAGTGACGAACTTTACGTGATTCTTAGTGTTCCAAGGCTCCCAAAATCATCCACAAATATTCTCCAATTTAAGATCGAAGGCATAATGAAGATGATACGTGGCTAGGCTTTTCGTGATTGCTTTCGGGAGTACAATTCTTGTCAAGTGAGATGATTGGTATGTTTGATTAGGTTTTTGTAATAAACATTGATCTATGGAATGAAAAATTATGTTTTGGTTGATTTAAATGATTTGCTTATAAATAAAGTTGTTTGCTTGATTATCAGTTTTTGATTTCCTTGCATCGTGAGCTCATTAAGAAAAGTAGCCAAGTGATATAAGTGAATTTGTAACATTGTGAATGAACAAGTCTTAAAAGATTGTTTCTTTGTTGTCACTTTAATCAAAAGCTAAGATCTTGAAGTATAGTTTCTTACAAACCTTAATTTAAAATTATCAATCGTTGATCTTGCAGAATTGAAAACTCGAAAGTGATTGTTTCTTATTATTTTATTAAATAAGTTTTAAAGTTTATTGCTCTATGCAATTGTGTTCATTAATTAATTTAAAGTTCTAATTTTAGTTATAAAGTTTGTGTCTTGAAGTTAATTGAGTTACAATTGTTAAACACTTTCCACATATTCCTTGTGGAGACGACATTACTTACCCTTACGCAATAAAGCTAGCTAAGACCGATACATCAATTTGTTTTTGATCGAGTCACGACAACCAGATAAGTTATATGTATTTATCATTATGTTTTACCTTTTAGATTATTTTGTGTGATTTATTTATTTAATTTTATAGATTATATAAACTTGTTATCTATCATTATGTTTTACAGTTACAAGTATACAATAATGTTATTTCACCATTATGTTTTTCAAAACTTATAGTGTTTGATATAACAAAACGTATTATTTTATCATTGTTTTTTATACATTATATAAATTTCTTGTTATCTATATTGTATTTAACGATATAAAGTACATAACGATATTTTTTCATCAATTCTTTTTAAAAGTCATAGTGTTCAAGATAACATAATGATGATAAAAAAAAGCACAATGAGATATTTTATTATTTTGTTTAATGTTTTGTATCAGTTTGTATTATTTTGACATTGTTTTTAAGAAACTGCACTAAATATAATATAACGAGTAAAAAACATATGAGCTTAAAATTGTAAAGAAACTATTATCTTTAAATGACGATATTGTACTCGTTTTAAAGAAAACAAACACGTATTTTTTATGATGTAAGTTTTATAATTAAAAAATTAATGTCATATATAAAAGTTATAAACTTCTAAAAAAATAGAGAAATTGAAAAAAGTTAACAAAAATGGTTATACCTAGAATACCTAACCATTGATTAAACATATTAATGGTTGAGATTACTTATACTATTTTTTTGTTTAAACATTTCCTTCTTATTATTGAAAAAAAAATGAAGTGTAAAAAAGAAAGACAAACCAAGTTTTCCAAAACTAGCAAAAATCATCACGTCACCTCTTTCTATTTAGAATAAACTAGAAGTTATACCCACGCTACTCGACGTGATAATGGTTTTTTAACTTTGGAGAACAAGAGAACATGTTAGCTAAATAACGTTTTGGGAACGCAAATGGAGTTAAAAGCGAAATAACTATATACTCGAACTTTAGAAAAACATTGCAAAATATCAAAAAAGAAGAAGAAGAAGAAGTTGGTAATGTTCTGACACGTGTTCTTTTAATCAAAATTAGGTTGGGGGCAAATTGGTAACGTTTTCCCTTCACAAGTTCTATCTTTTTTTCAAACATTAATAACTTTTACTTATGACATTATTTTTTTAAAAATTACACCATAAGAACGAGTATTTTTTAATTTTTAAAACGCATATAGTGTTGATATAAAAAAAGTTAAAGTTTTTTTTATGTTTTTAACTCATTATGTAATTCCATCAAGTCATTGTGTAATCTTTTCTGAATTTATGAGGATTACACAATCATCTAATGAGTAATACACAATGAACTTGAAACATAAAAAGTTTACATTTCTCATTATTATGTTATATGAAAATCATCACTTAAAAAGACACAACGTATAACACAACGGTTAACAATATACACCGTGACAACACTAGACTCGATGATTAGCAATAGACACAATAAGTTGTTTGACGAGAATTACACAATAACATGATCAGTATTACATAATGAACTGAAAAACATAAAAAATTACATTTTTGACATTGTGTTATTTGAAAATCATCATTTTTAAAAACACAATGAATAACAAAATGATCAACATTAGCTACAATGATCTAATTAATATTACACAATAACCTTATATTACACAAAGCTGACGAATAATAAACCCTAAAATTATAGGTATTTTAAATATTAATAAACGTTTGTTTTATGGTGGTAATTATTTTAGAAAAAATAATGTTGTATGTAAAAGTTACGAGCGTTTAAAAAGATGGTAGAACTTGAAAATGTAGTTAATACTAAAATACCTCTGATCTATTATTTTAAGTTTCAACTATTTATTATTATGTCACCGAATTTTCTTAGCACTTAAATCTAAGATCTAATGAATAATAATTATTCTTATCATTTTTAGTTTTTCCTCTCTTTTACAATAATACCACCCAAATAAAAAAAGAAACCTAAATTAAGAAACTGAGTTATTTTTTAAGTTAAGAATGACTATTTAAGAAGGAAAAAGAACATAAAAATTACAAAAACCAAATTTTGCGGTGGCTAAACTTCGAACCCGCGTTGCATAGGTTGATTGATGCAAAGCTCGAGGACCAGTAAGATAATATGCAAATGAGACTGGCCTTTTGGGAAAAATATGTATTAAAAAGTTATCCAGGAAACTGTAAAAAAATTAAAAAGTAAGTGGGCCAACCACGTGACCACTCAGGGACTGGCACATGGACCAACCAAAAGTATACAATTACATCCAGTATATTTTAAGGGTGTACACAGTCGGTTATGACATCTTCCATAATCAAAGCCGGATGGTCGATGATGGATTTATGACCTTTTCCATAACTATAACCATAACCGATTGATAGGTTAAGGCAAGGTCGGTTAAGCATAGTTCGTGGGTCGGTTTTGCTAAATTTTAGTTAATTGTTCCAAGTTGAGAAAAATGTAAATAATCAAATGAAAGGTTTAATAACGTATAATACATTATAGCAATATGATTATGAAAAATCTTCTTACTCTAATAAAAGGGTAAATGTGATGTCACGTATCAGCACCACAATCATTCTCATCAAAAATTTTTCGCATCTCTCTCCTATTAAATAATTACCTTAATTACTAATAATATTATTTTAATACTTTTTAATATTTAATAAGCTAGGTTAGTACTCCGTGTATTACATGGGTTGAATAAATAAAATATTAAATAGTTATTAATAAAAATTAATGAATTATAAAACAATATTTTAATATAAGATGTGATTGATATTACGTACGAGTGATAAAAGAAACAATATCACTTTTAAAAAAAAGCCATTTTTAATATTTTATTTATTATAATTGTGAAATTTAATTACTTTTGTTTCATAAGAATTTTATTTTTAAAAACCACATGTTTTAGAATATATTTTGTTTTTTAAAAGTTTGATATTTTTTTGAAAAAGTTTCTTATTTATAAAAAAAATATCTTTACGAATTCATTTGTAGAAAGATCTCTTTTAAAAAAATTATATTTGTAATATAAAAAGAGTTAAATAATATTATTTGTAGTTAATGTAATATTTATTAGGAGAGAGAAGCGGGAAAATAAATTTTAATAGCTTTAGAATTGTGACAAATGACATACAAAAATCTTTTTTATTAGTATTGATAGATTGATAGATTAGTATTGATAGATTAAGAAAGAAATCTATTTATTAAAGTTATTTCTAAATATTGATATTTTTAAAAAGTCAATTTGTTGAAAACAAAAAATAATCAAAATTGGGAATTGTAATAAGAAACTTTTTAAAAATGATATTTTTATACGGTTTGTTTTAGATCAAAATATTTATTTTTTTAAAAAAATAAATTTTAAAAAAATTGATATCACTGTTTTATTATTTCAGTCATATTATATCTTAGAATATCATTGTATAATTAATAAATTTGTTATATTAATATTTTATTTATTCAACCGTGTAATACACTTTTTTACTAAAGCTAGTGTAAAATATAAACATAAATTTTTTTAAAAGTTCCTGGATATTTATATCATTAAACAAGTTTGTAAATGTACAATAGTTTTTTATATTTGATAAATTTCTATACCAACACTAAGAGCATGTTCGTTATAAGTTTATCATACTATTATGCGTGTATAGGGTTCTATTGGTTTAGTTCGGTTACCGTTCTTAGACACCCTCAATCTTAACCATAACTGATATATTGATTAATAAAAAAATCTTTAATCATAACCACTGGTTAATTTCGTTTATCAGTTACTTCGGTTCAACGTCGGTTCGATTATCGGTTAATATCGGTTAACGGTTAAGGTTTCACAACAAAAGCCAATCAACTTTTCGGAATATTGACCCCAAGTTTCACAACAAAAGAACCAGTATTACCCATGGTAATTT
Source organism: Flaveria ramosissima (assembly GCA_025215565.1). Taxonomy (NCBI): domain Eukaryota; kingdom Viridiplantae; phylum Streptophyta; class Magnoliopsida; order Asterales; family Asteraceae; genus Flaveria; species Flaveria ramosissima. The sequence goes on along the minus strand of CM046029.1, from coordinate 57,501,310 downwards.
TACGGATGATATACGTTGCTAATTAAGTGATGGAAAATAATGGTCACAAAATAATTGATGACAAATTATGCGACTGGCAAATAAACTTCAAACGTTCGTTACAATTACCAAAAAAACATCGTAATAGATAGAAATTAATTTAAATCTAATACTAAAAAGAAAAAGAATTGCATAATGTTTCTACTTGTTCATTATAACATGGACCTATCAGATAAGCTATTTTGTATGTTTATTAGATACAATGCTCAGTTGGCCCTACCAATTGAAGGTTAATAGTAATCCAAATTTGAAAAGAAAACAAGAAACATTAGTTGCACGACCGACATACGACATCCATAAGACGTACGACTTAATTCATAGCATGAAACATCCATGTCATGGTACATGCATTCATAATCTTGAATGTCCATATATGGCTTTTATTAATTTCAAACTCATAAAAGTAAGTTAACGTACGTTTGGTATGCAGTAATTCAGTGGAATTTGATGGAATTGGAATCTGAATTCCATGAGTCTTGTTCAATCAGTTTGCTCATTAGACGCGTTATTAGTGATTTAGTGATCCAATTCAAGAGTATGTGATTGATCCTAGCTTCATGTAGGAGATGCAAACTTCTCACCGACGAACAAGTTCATTAGAAATTTGTGGGTGAATGAGAATCTGGTTGGTAATATGTAGGTGAAATTACATAAGAAATACGAGCGTGGGTAATGCTTGTTTTTAACAGTATTATGATAGATGAGATATATTTAGTGAGGGATCATTGACAGTACTATCAGAGACATATTTTTGACGAATTACTAATAGAATTGATATGTTATTTTAGTTTTTGTAAATATAAATAAACAATACAAGAATAAAAAAAATTACCTTAAACCAAAACGAAATCTATTTATGATAAAAATTTAATATCATATGTATATTTATACAAGATATATAAAAAATCTAGCTAAGTAGAGTAGGGTCGGGCCTGAAGTCTGTTCATTCGCTCCAAGTGTTGTCGGTAACTACTGGCGAATGCTATTCATCAGTATATTTCATGGCTAATGCTTGTTAGATTTGTAGCGTTGGCTCGTTGGACTAGAAAGATGTGTTTCACCAAACGGTGTAACATTGGGTACGGCTCGAGTAACAACTTAAAGATCTATGGACGGTTCCACATCATAGGTCTTCCCTTATACAACTAGCTAGCGAGCTAGGGTCCATTGGCACGAGTTAGATTTAAACACGTCTATCTCAAGATCGACTGGTGTAATCTTGGATACAGCTTGAGATGGACTGATCGAACCACATCCCAGTTCTGAACTACAATTCGACCATGTTTCAAACAAATCTATGGACGGTTCCACATCATAGGTCTTCCCTTATACAACTAGCTAGCGAGCTAGGGTCCATGGCACGAGTTAGATTTAAACACGACGTCTATCTCAAGATCGACTGGTGTAATCTTGGATACAGCTTGAGATGGACTGATCGAACCACATCCCAGTTCTGAACTACAATTCGACCATGTTTCAAACATACGCAACATGTTTTAAAGTTTAAATCATTATCACAACTTTTAAAAATAGGTGACAAATATTAATGGCATCTGACTAATGGTATTTGGATGTGTAATAGGTGTTATATCCTTTAACGATCAAGTATTTAAATCCTACACTAGCTGCTCATATTAGGTAGATTTTATGGTTTTTTTCTTCTGTTCTCTATCATTCTAACATGGGAAGCATTGTATATAGAGGGAGATTAGAGCTCTATTTATTTTCTCAAGTTGTCATGTCACTACAGTTATAGCTCACCACGCTCTTCTTACCGCAACCCATGTTGTCGTTGCAACGTAAGCGAGTTTTCCGTCGATAAAGATCGTCGTTGACCTTTTCATTGTGTGCTTTTGTTTCAAGTAATATTTCATCTTCGAGACTTGTTTGATCTTGTATATGATCCATTGACTGTTGTGTCCAAGTGATTTTTTTAAGCAATTGCATATCTTCACGTACTAGATCCGAAGTGTGTCTCGTTATCGTATAGGCAAGACCATGACACTAAGAGAAACACAAATTTTGAAGCCACCATAAAAGCTTAAACGGTTAATAAGTCACACTCTATAACGGATAGAATCGGGTCCCTAATTGAACTAGAACTTGATCCTGATGACATTGAGATGCGTATGTTTGTCTTGCGCCCATATCTTATCAAACAAAATCATGCATTGATTGTAAATAATGTTGGAAGAAACGTTTTATTTCGGTTGAAAATTTTGTGTCTTCTTTGTGCAAATCTAAGTTGTCGTTTATTTTTTGTTTATCAAAGATTCAACCTCCGTAACATTTAAACACACGTTTAAAGCGGCTGGGCAATTAAAAATTGAGTCGTGCTACCATTTTCTACACGCGTTTTATTTTTATTTTCAAATTATACAAATTTAAAGCTATTAAATATAATCCAAAACGTACTGAATTAATTTACATAATCTTCCTACTCTAATAAAAAGCTATCATCAGATGACACGTGTAAACACCACAATCATCATCACCAAAAATTTTCCGCTTTTCTCATATTAAATAATTATCTTAATTACTAATACTATTATTCAACCCTTTTTTAAATTTATTAAATTAAGAAAGAGATGTATTTATTAATGTTATTTCTAATTAAAAAAAAAAATAAAACAATTTTTTTTTAAATAATATGACCGTTTTATTACTTATAATCATTTCTCATATATAATTTCAGTCATATCATATCTTAAAATATTATTTTATAATTAATAAATTTTATTATATTAATATTTTATTTATTCAACCTGTGTAACACATGGGTTTACTAAAGCTAGTTGTTTATATTGCATACATATTTTTCCAATTTTTTTTAACATCTTGTAACATAAATTTAAAAGTTGTTTAAAAACTCATCAACCATTTCAATGGCAAGACCAATTACAAGACTGTATTAATTAATATGTGAACACATCGAATATGAAAAAAATACATCGTTACAAATTTATTAATATTATGTTTTAAACTTTTCAACAATGCTTGTATTTTTTGACGCGTTATTGAATGCTATTGCAAATAATTTATCATCTAAATTAAAAGTTGTTATGACATAATCTAAAATATTAAATATATATATATATATATATATATATGTAATACGTGGATACGAATTAGGATCTCCTAATTGTCGGTGACACAAATATATGATTTGGGTAAATCATTTGCAGCCGAACAAACATCTAAAGTTCAATTTAAACCCGTTTTTACATTGTAAAATTCCAATAAAATCATTTTTGCATTTCTATACATTATTAATTAAGCAATAATGTTTAAGTGTAGTTGGACTTATGTGGGTATAACAACGTTGAAGTGTTTCTCAAATCATGTGTGTCAAGCACGAGTTGTCAAAGTGATCGAATGTCAAAGCTTTTTGAATAATGAACTTCGCCATTCCGAAGTCGTACTTACTTTGCACATAATATTCACGGTCACCACCCATTTGTGATTGCTCAAGCCCTGAATTATCTTTCAAATCCTTGAAATATTTTGCAAAATGTTTCTTCAAAGTTGAGCTCCACTATTTTGCTAACAAAACCGCATAAAATTTGCAACAAGTCTTTTTGAGACCGTCACTCGTCTCAACCAAATCCTAATTGCCCCACACTTTCAAGTTATTGTTATTTGGAAGAACGTGAACAACCGTAGGCTCGATTGTGAAGCTTTAACCAACGGATGATTGACAACGAAAGTAGAAAAATCTATAATATTAGAGGGAGCTAGAGTTTTTTTGTGTTTATTTTACTTTCGTTTTGCTTTTTCAAGTGAGGTAATCAACAAATTAATCAAATATCTATTTACAATAACTTAAAGGGATAAAATTAAAAAAAAATAAAAAGAAGGTCACAAAAACACCTCAAACGACCACATAGGCATTATGTAATGTTTAATCAAACATCAGAACTAGTTCCATAATTGGTTATTATCGGGACTGGTTCCGGCTTGGAGTTTGTTGTAAAACTAATTGAGAATACAAACGCGGAATATCAACAATACAAAGATGATACAAGAAAGAATAACCGTGAACAAGAACTTTTAAATGATTACTATGATTGGAATGATTTCGGATCAGAATCCCCTCACCGATTACATCAGATCCTTATTTATAGTGGATTAACTAACTATAACAAACACTCAACAAAATTGAGAATTTACACTAAGGACCCTAAACTAAATCTTTCGAACAGAAATAACCCTTCGGAAGATTTCCTTCGGAAGATACACATACTTCGGAAGAATTCCAAAGTACACTTCAAATCCCTTCCGAAGCAAACATAACCTTCGGAAGAAATCAACTTAGCTTCGGAAGAACTATGTTAAGCTTCGGAAGAAACTTAACTTTTGTTTTGGCTTTTAATACTTCACAATCTCCACCTTAAAATCCAAAACAAGATTTTAACCAACTCTCAATGCATCCAAGCAAAACTTGAACTTTATACCAGGTAGAGACTTGTAAACATATCCACTGGATTCTCCAAAGTAGACACACCTTCCACTTTCACCTGCCCAGCATTTACCACATCCCTTATGAAGTGTAACTTCACATTAATGTGCTTTGTTCTCTCGTGAAACATGCTATTCTTTGACAATTGGACTGCACCTTGATTATCACAATACACCACTAAGTCTGCAACTTTGATTCCTAACTCAGAAACAAAACCATGCAACCACATAGCTTCCTTGACTCCCTCAGTCAATGCTATATACTCAGCCTCTGTTGTAGATAATGCCACTACATGTTGCAACTGAGCTTTCCAACTTACTAAGTTACCCAGCATTTGAAATGCATACCCTGTAATAGATCTACCTCTATCCAGGTCCTTGGCAAAATATGAATCAACATAACCAACAATCCTTTCATTCTTCCCATGTCCATGACACCCAAACACTAAACCATAGTGCTTAGTTCCCCTGAGATACGTTAAGATCCACTTCACAGCAACCCAATGAGCTTTACCCGGATTTGACGAATATCTGCTAACTAAACTCACAGCATACCCAATATACGGCCTTATACATACCATCAAGTACATCAAGCTCCCAACAACATTGGCATAAGGTACTTTATCCATATATCTAACTTCAGCATCTGACTTAGGACAATCAGAGCTAGATAGTTTAATATGAGCACCTATAGGAACAGTTACTGGCTTCACATCATCCATCCTATAGTTACGTAGTACCTTCTCCAAGTAAGACCTTTGAGACAACTTCAACACCTTGTGTTCCCTATCTCTCTTGATCTCCATGCCCAATATCTTCTTGGCTTCGCCCAGATCTTTCATCTCAAATTCTGACATCAACATCTTCTTAGTAGCTTCAACTTCTTCCAAGTCAGGACAAGCCACTAACATGTCATCAACATACAGCAACAAATACACAAATTTGTTCACACAGTATTCTTTAAAGTACATACAACTATCATAGCTGCTCCGGTTAAACCCATTAGTCACCAAGTGTTCATCAAACCGCTTATACCACTGCCTAGGAGATTGCTTCAGCCCATACAAAGACTTCTTAAGTAGGCAAACTTTTTCTTCCTGCCCCTTAACCTCAAACCCCTCTGGCTGCTTCATATAGATGGTTTCATCTAACTTTCCATGCAAAAAAGCAGTCTTTACATCCAACTAATGTAACTCCATATCCATAGAAGCAGTCAACAACAACATAACCCTGATGGATGAATGTTTAACCACAGGTGAGAATATCTCATTATAATCCACCCCTGGCTTCTGTGTAAACCCCTTAGCTACTAATATAGCCTTGTACCTAGGAGGTTCACCTTCAGAATTCTTATCTTTCAGTTTGAACAGCTACTTACATGACACAGGCTTATGACCCTCAGGTTTATCAACCAGCTCCCATGTACCACTCTTATAGAGAGATTCTATCTCTTCCTCCATGGCCTTACACCATTTTGAACTTTCTTTCACAGAAATTACCTCAGAGTATGACAATGATTCATAGATGCTTTCTTCTTCCGCAACAACAAAGGCTAATGCTGACAAATCCATCCCCCCTCTATACCTGAGTGGAGGAACCACTTGTCTCCTCTGCCTATTCCTAGCCAACTGGTAATCATCCATAACATCACCCTGGCTATCAGAGGTACCTTGATCAACACCTTGATCATTCACACCTTGCTGCTCCACCTCAATTTGAACCCCACTCTGATCTTCAACCTTTGACTTTCCTTTTTCTTGAATGTCTTTATACATCACATTCTCTTGAAAAATTACATCCCTGCTCACTATCACCTTAGCTATGTCCCCTTCTAGCCTCCATAATCTATACCCTTTTACACCTTTAGGGTAGCCTAGAAATACACATTTGCAGGCCCTAGGTTCTAACTTCCATTGGCTAACATGAGCATAAGCCAAAGATCCAAACACCTTTAGTTCACCATAGTCATTCTTTCTTCCTGACCATGCCTCCATAGGTGTCTTCATGTCTAATGCTGCTGATGGAGATCTATTGACCAAATAAGCTGCAGTTGTCACAGCTTCAGCCCAGAACATCTTAGGTAACCCTGAACTAGCCAACATACACCTTACTTTTTCAAGCAAAGTCCTATTCATCCTTACAGCCAAACCATTCTGCTATGAATTACATGACACAGTTCTATGTCTTGCAATACCATGAGTCTTACAATACTGATTAAACTCATGATTGCAAAACTCCAACCCATTATTAGTTCTTAGCTTCTTGACCTTTCTTTCAGTTTGAGTTTCCACAAGGACTTTCCATTCCTTGAACTTGCTTAAAGCATCACTCTTATTCTTCAAGATAACCACCCAAACTCTTCTTGAAAAATCATCAATCAAAGACATAAAGTATCTAGCACCACCTAAAGAATCAACCTTAGCAGGACCCCATAAATCTGAATGAATGTAATCCAACACCCCTATTGTAATATGTTTAGCCCTTGTAAACTTTACCCTCTTGTGTTTCCCAAGAATACAAGTTTCACAAAAACCAAAATCACAACTCTTCAACTCAGTCATTACATGTTGCTTCTGCAACTCCACCAGTCCCTGATGACTGATATGACCAAGCCTCTTGTGCCATAACATAGCCTGAACTACAATCACTTGAGGCAGTTGCCACCTAAGATTCTACTACACCAACACTATCTAGAACATAGATATTATTCTCCCTTCTACTACCAGATAATACCACCATTGATCCCTTAATCACCTTAGCCTTACCATCTCTAAGACTAACATGGTAACCAGAACTCTCCAACAGCCCTAAAGACAATAAACTTCTTTTAAGACTAGGAATATAACTTACATCATGAAGATCTACTTCCATTCAACTCTTCATCTTTAGAGTCACTACACCATGACCCACAATCTTGCAAGGTCTATCATCCCCTAGCTTCACTGATCCAAGATCTTCAAACTTCAGATCTTTAAAGAACTCCTTCACAGGTGTCATATGGTATGAGCACCCTGAATCCATCACCCACTCATCCTCTTTTCCACTGCTTGTAACAGTCAACACATGTGCACTCTCATACCCATCAGATGAGTCATCTTGAGCATTGTGTCCTGAATGAGACTTTGACCCACTTGATTCACCCTTCTTTCTTTTCCAGTCAGGACAATCTTTCTTGAAATGCTTTTCTGACCCACACACATAACACCTCCTCTTAGACTTGGATCTTGACTTTGAGACGCTTCTTGGTTTGAAGTTCCTTGTTTCAGATCTACCCCTGACTACCAAGCCCTCTCCACCATCTTCCTTATAATCAGTTCTCTTCTTCAATTCCTTTGAGTTAAGAGCTGCCAGCACTTCTTCCATGGTAAGAGTATCCCTACCATACATCAATGTATCCACAAAGTGCTCATAGGAAGATGGCAAAGATGTCAAGAATATGATTGCTCGGTCTTCATCCTCCAACACAACTTCGATGTTCTCAAGATCTAACACCAATTTGTTGAATTCATCAGTATGATCTTCAATTGACTTCCCAGGAGTCATTTGGAATGTGTACAACCGTTTCTTGAGATACAGCCTGTTCGCAAGAGACTTCGTCATGTACAAACTTTCCAATTTTGACTAGACCCCTGCAGCCGACTTCTCATTCGACACCTCTCTGAGTACTCGATCCCCCAAGTTCAAGATGATTGAACTGTGTGCCTGTTCTAGCATCTCCTTCTTCTCCTTGTCTGACAGCGTATCCGGCAACTTGGATTCTCCGGCCAAGGCATCTACCACTCGTTGGTGAACGAGCAATGCCCTCATCTTCAACCGCCATAACCCAAAGTCGTTCTTCCCGTCGAATTTCTCAACCTCGAACTTTGTTGACACCATCGTTGCCGCCGATCGATCTTTAATTGAATCTTGATTCTCAATTGAGCCACTAACCAGGCTCTGATACCAATTGTTGTAAAACTAATTGAGAATACGAACGCGGAATATCAACAATACAAAGATGATACAAGAAAGAATAATCGTGAACAAGAACTTTTAAATGATTATTATGATTGGAATGATTTCGGATCAGAATCCCCTCACCGATTACATCAGATTCTTATTTATAGTGGACTAACTAACTATAACAAACACTCAACAAAATTAAGAATTTACACTAAGGACCCTAAACTAAATCTTCCGAACAGAAATAACCCTTCGGAAGATTTCCTTCGGAAGATACGCATACTTCGGAAGAATTCCAAAGTACACTTCAAATCCCTTCCGAAGCAAACATAATCTTCGGAAGAAATCAACTTAGCTTCGGAAGAACTATGTTAAGCTTCGGAAGAAACTTAACTTTTGTTTTGGCTTTTAATACTTCACAGAATTGAGTATGGGACCGTAATTTTTTAAAAATATAAAACCATGTAGAAACCGGTGGTTCTTCTTTAACAAGACCAGATTCCGGGTCCGTTAGTGTGTGTGTGGTGTGTGTGTGGGGGGGGGGGGGGGGGGGGGGGGGGGGGGGGGGGGGGGTTGGTGGTTCATGTATGGACCTGGTTTTTTTCACCACTAAAACACCATTGTACGTACAAAAAGTGCAGCACCACACATACTTGATGCAATTACATTTGTACATTGCTGTTCTTAGATGTCTAATGCCTTTATGCACAATGTGGGGTTTATTTTATATCCCTTTTCTCTCATTCGATTACCTTTAATACCCTACAAACTCCATATTTAATGTCAATCTCACGATCGTTTCTGCCACCTCTAATAAAGAACCAATCAAAATTCAACAGCCAATGTGTGTCATACAAACTAATTTAAAAAGAGTAAGATCCATGAAACAACTAAGGTATCAATGATGTTGGATTTAGTAGGTTGATGGGTTGAATTGTTCAACCGAAAAAAAACCTATATTTCTTATTTTTTCTAAAAAAACATTAACTTTAACTCGCACATGTTTAAAACTGTAACATACGTAAGATTTGCGTAACATGTTAATCTAAATATGTAAAATTGGTTGGCGGGTAATAATCAATTTATAAACAATATTTCATTAATCTGTACAACTAAACGGGTTAATATAAAATAAATCTAAGATTAAGATTACAGAAAAAAATATATGTATTAAGGGTTAGATGTGTTCATTTGTTCGTCATTAATTAAGATTCGATTTCAAAAAAATCTTAAACCGAATTAATGTAAACTAGCACAATCTATATATATCATCTAATTTCTTATATGATTTAATAAGTCTAGCATTACATAGTTTATTTAACAAATATGAAACGTTCACACTTAAACTATCTTACAAATTTAAAACAGTCTAAACCCAAAAATATTATCTCAAAAGGAATAAATGATTTCTGAAGGAGTTTAAAATCTAATATTTGATTCAATGACCAGGTAAATCAAAACTGTTTTTTAAGCCAAAATCAAGTTAACTAGACACCTAACAATCATCAAATCTTGAAACATTAAAATTTATGGTTTGAATCGACCCAAACTAAAACGAATTCTGTATTCGCCCCTAACAATAGCATTATAATAGTTAAACCGTCTCTAAAGCATCCTAAAAATTGAAATGCATCTTATAAATAAGTCTAAACTTCTTTTTTGATGGGCGGAGTGCGTTTCCCCCCAATCATATTTTAACTCTCTATTCTCTACGTACACTTCATATAGACTGCATGTCCCTAAATCATCCCAAAAAGACTGAAATGCATATTTCATCTTCCTTAACTGTTATGCAAGATTTAGTTAGTTTAATATATATAGCAATTTTCATCTTTGGAGTAACACCAGAGGGTGGGGCGGTGTTCTCGCTAGTGAGATCACAAAGCTCAGGGGCGGACCTACATAGGGTTGAGGGATAGTCTCCGCTACCCCTCAACTTTTTATGCGTAGTGTAAAAAATTACGTTTTTTATGTAAAAAAATTTGTTTTAAGGGGGTTACGCCTGAGAAAATATTACGTTACCCTGAGAAAATTTTATGTTACCCCTAAAAAAATAAACTCAAGACGTTATAGGAAATTTTAAATTTTATAAAAAGTAGTCTAATATTTTATAAAAATTATTACCTTTTATGAAAACATTATAAACTCAATTAACATTGAAAGCCCAATTTATTAAAAACCAAATTTATTTAAACGCCCAATTTATTTTAAAACCCAATAGCCCAATCATTATAAAACCCATTTTTCCATTTTAATTAACAAACTCGGAACCCACCCCCCTCCCTAAAAAAAACACGCTACTCGCCTGCTCCCCTTCCTTGTGCACCGCCTGCGATCTTGCGGCACTGCTACTCCTATTCTGCCTGCGAGTCCGCCGCTGCCAGGGGCGTCTCAACAGCTTAAAAAAATAAGCTAAAGCTTTAGGCCCACTCATTCTAATAGGCCACCAAAAATAAATTTTATTGTATAGTTCATTCTCGATCTAAGCCCAAAATAAACTAAATTAAAAAAACAGAATGAGTGAAACAAAGAAGGAAACCTACGTCGGCAGGTTGTAGATCTTCAACACAGACTATTGGTGAATTCCTGATTGGGGGGTTGGAGTGGGGGGAGTTGAAAGGAAGAGACGAACAAAGCCAAATGGTTAAGATGAACAACCGCACACCCATGATTCGCTTATGATTTTGCTTGCCCCAAACGAACCAAGCCACTCAAAACTTCAATTTCTTCACTGGAATCATGAATGAGAACCCCCCCCCCCCAACGTTCATTTGCTTCTCTAATTTCATCCGGTGGAGTCACGATTTGCTTCTTTGATTTCGTTGCAATTAAGAAGCCTTTAAACTTTGATTTCATCTGGACATCTAGTGTAGTAACGGACTCACGATTAGGTACTAGGCTAAACGGGTTCTCTGATTGATTGATTCTCTCCCTAAATAAGATAAATTGCTTAATGTATTCCTAATGTTTTTCTTTAATTCTTTGTCCTAGGGATAAGTTGTTAATTGATAATTGTTCTAAATTTGTTTTAGTTTTGTATATGCTTCTTTTTATTTGATTTGCACATTGCTATATGTTTATTTGTTTTAGCATTTTACTTGTTATAGTTTATTAGAATATACAATGATTGAATCAATTAGGATTTGCTTTAAATTAACTAATTTAGGAATCATGAATCAACTAGTGCTTGTGCTTTAAAACATGAGAGTTTTTAAAGATAAAGTTTTAAAAGGCCTCTGATTTCATCTTCGTTTTAGGCTTCTAAAAACGTTGAGACGCCCCTGGCCGCTACTCGGGCGCTCGGCCGCCGCGGCCGCCGCATGTCTGTGACTCCGCCGCTGCTTGCCTGCGACTCCACCGTTGCCGCCTGCCGCCACTGCTGGCTGTTGCTAGCTGCTACCCATTTATCCATTTGAAGTTTTGAATCTTTGAAGTTTGAAAGTATTCTTTCTACATTCTAGTTTTAAATGTTATTTGCAAGATTTTTAGAGTAGAAGATTGATTATTTGTTATTTGATTTCATTTTTAGGTTTTATTGACAATTAGGGATTTGTATTGAAATAGGGATTTGAATTGTGTTATATGAATTAAAGATTAGGGATTTTATGAATCTAAATTGTATTATATGAATTAAAGATTAGGGATTTGAAATTAGGGCTGCTTTGAAGCCTTGAATCTTTGAAGTTTGAAGGTATTCTTTCTACATGTTGCTAGCTTGCTGCTTGAAGGTATTCTTTTTTACTCCCTAAGTTTTTTTTTGCAAGATTTCAGTGTTATTTGCAAGATTTGAAGAGTAGGATATTGATTAATAGTTATTTGATTTAATTTTTAGGTTTTATTGGCAATTAAGGATTTGTATTGAAATTAGGGATTTGTGTTATTTGGTTAATAACTAACTAAATAACTAACAAACCTAAAATATCAAATAACATAAATAACTTAATTAGTTAATAACTAAACAAATAACATGACTAAAATTATACTAAGCCCAAGATTAAAATAACTAAACAACTAACAAACACAAATACTAAATAGCATTTTATAAAAATATGAATAACTTAATATCTAAAAAATCCAAAATACCAAATAACATGACCAAAATTATAATAAGCCTAAAATTTAAATAACTTAGAAACCTAACAAGTTTACAAGCTCAAATACCCATTACCCAAACTAAACAAATTAAAAAAAACTAGTTATACCCATAACCCTCACCGCCTCACCCTGTCGCCGATCACACAATAACCTTTGTCCATGTCGCCAATGATAATGATATGCAACCAGCTGATTCTGATATCAAGTCAACAATTCCTTCAAGTTCAATCCATTCGAGTTAAATTCCTTCGGATTTTGTTTTGAATGATCTTCATTCGGGCCCCTTTATTATCGTATTTTTTTATTAATATAAATATACGGTAAAAAAATTTTACGTTACTCCTGAACTTTTCTACTAGATCCGCCACTGACAAAGCCCACTAGGCTGTTCATGAGTTGAACCAAACTGAGTGGACTTTTGCTCATGCTTGCCTTTGTTTACAAACCGAATCTAGTCGTTGGCTCATTTACAACTAAGTCAAAAATCTAGCGAGCATTTTTCGAGCATTAATTTTTCGAGCGAATGGTGAACAATCTTGACAGGCGGAGATATTATTAATCGTACGGTCTAGTATGCCACACGATTTAATTTTATAAAGAGAGACAATAAACATGTTGGGTATTAATTTTTTATGCTTTAAAAAGTAACCACATTTCATTGTATAATCATGTTTATGAATGACAATCTACGTCAACACTATAAATATAATCATATTTGTATATTTGTGTGTATATATATAATAATTAAATCAAAAAATAGTTCGAGCCAAATCAAACCAAGCAGACCTCTGCTCATGCTTGGCTCGTTTAAAAATCGAACCGCGCCAATCAGTACATCTACAACCGAGTGATAAATCGAATGATCATTTTCTGAGCTAGCGTTGAGCGACTTGGACAGTCCTAGAGCCCGCCTCGACACCAATCTGCTTATCCTTATGTTTTGAGTTAACTACATAAATGGTCCATGAGGTCTACGCAAAATAACAAGTTTGGATACAAAGAGGGCGTTTGGTTTGCGAAATTTGTTGGAATTGAAATTGTGCAGGATCGGGTTTGTCACTTAACACTTGGATTTCTCTCAAACACACTAAAACTACACTCAAATCAGATGAAGTAGAATCTTTACTAAGAGTTGATAATAATATAATAAGTAGCAAAGAACACAAAGAAATAATTTTCAAGACACTTGTATATATTACTTCTCAACTCAAAGTATTACAAGACTCTTACAAGCATGAAACATGAGTTACAATGAGAAACTATATATACTAGATCCTACAGCCGGATATACTTTGATACCAGCTGGAAACATAAGACTAAAGCATATACTACAATGCTAAATTTAAGGTATCTTAGATAAAGTATTATCTAAGATATGGTAGTCATGACATGTCCATGACTTACCTTTTGTCACCAATTAAAGTTGACAACTATACTAACTGATAAAGGTAAACAGTGGAATAAAGTATAGTCAACTACATGGCTTTTGAGAAAACGCCATGCAGTATCTCAGAGGTCTGCAGCGGAGTGTCAGGGAGACCATACTTATGTCCACTGGATAATAGTAGTGTCTTTCGAAGGTAAGTTGGCTTCGGAAGAACAAGTTCTTCCAAAGCCACTTATACTTCGGAAGAGGCTTCTATACTTCCGAGGCTTGATGACTTCTTTCATACTTCGGAAGTTGACTTCTGATCTTTCACTCTAAGTCTTGATCTTCGGAAGTGAATACTTTGTCTTCGGAAGTTGGAGTTTTCCTTCGGAAGTTGGTCTTACACTTTGTCTTCGGAAGAGCTCCTTTTTCTTCAGAAGTTCCACACTTAGCTTTGGAAGTCCTTTATTAGTTGCACTAAAATAGTCTAAGTGATTGGGTTTTGGTTGCACCAGCCTTTCTAGATCCAACAAACTCCCCCTAGGCTGATGCTACCAAAACCTCACTTATTTCTGCTTCTCAAAGCTTTCAACACTAGGGACAGAAGATATTTGTCTGTTTTCTTGTTCTTCCCTAAAGTGGTGTTGAGAAGCTTGTACAAGTCATTAGTGGATAGGAGATCCAGTCTATCACTTTGAATGACATGTACCCTTTGTTATGCCCCCCTGAAAAGAGTTAGTTGACAAGAGTTATAGTCATACTCCCATCTAACTATGGATTCAAGTTCAGGACCCTTAACCATTTGTAGAAAGGTTTTGCCTTTGGTTGTTGATCCCTTCCTTTTCTCCTCCTCTCTCAGTTTCAACTCTTCTTCAATCTTGGTCCTAGCAGTCAGCTTGGCCAGATGAAGACTGCCCAGGTGATTTCTTATGTGAGCAGCTACTTCAGAGTTGGAGGGGTTGGAGAGTGGCTTCTCTGCCAACTCAGCAATATCAAATCTGTTTAAGTGTAGCAGAGAGGAGGCATTTTGCTTGTTGAGCTCTCCACTCTCTCTCTCTCAACAACAAAGTTGTGAGAAGAGTCTTCGAACCTTCACTGGATGATATTTTTCCTAGGCACAAGAGTTTGTCTTGGAACCCTATCACCTTTCTTGGTATCCAGCAGAGTCACCAGCCTTCCCCTTAGCTTTTTTCTTCCTCATTCAAAGTATCTGAATTGAGGCCAAGGAGATTTACAGCTTGGTCCAATGTTCCTCTGGGCAGATCAAGAAATTGATCTCTAGTGAGGGAACATGAGGATCCATCAACATAAGTCAGTTTGACTGAATCCTCCTCACAGGATATATCGCTCAGGGTTGTGCAGTTGATGAGCTTTGTCTTGATTGCCTTGATCTCCTCTAAGGGGAGATGTTTAGAAGGTTGAGGGGATGGTTTGAGAGGTTGTTGGGTAGGTTGTGGTGTTTGGGTTCTGGCTAGTGTTTTGGGTCGGATTATAGGTAGTTTGGGTGGTTGAGGTGAAGAGGTTGGTAAGGGTGATGGTGTAGGTTCAGGGGTGTAAGGTTCAGTGGTTGGTTCAATTTTGATGGGGAAAGGAAAAGGAATTGGTTCAGGTTGTGGTTGGGTTTGAGATTGGAGTTGAGTGGTTGGTTTGAAGATTATCCCATGTCCCCTTCTGTACATCTCCTTCCTCTTCCCCGAGCGAATG
This sequence comes from Flaveria ramosissima, assembly GCA_025215565.1. NCBI lineage: Eukaryota > Viridiplantae > Streptophyta > Magnoliopsida > Asterales > Asteraceae > Flaveria > Flaveria ramosissima. Next base: position 57,485,703 of record CM046029.1, on the reverse strand, counting down.
TCAGCCTTTATGTCACTGACATGTCGCTGGAGGGTCTTTTCAGACATAGGACATACCTGCGTGCCAGAGAAGCCATGAGCCCGGAGATAGTTTTTCATCCAGGCCTTTTCACCTATCTTCTTGGCAGCAGCTAGTCACCGCTACATACCACCCACTGCCACTGATAATCGACCGCGACCACCGACCGTGACCACCAACTACGCTTGTTGCCGAAAACCGATCGTACCCCACTGCCGCCACGAACCGATAACACCTGTCTTCGAGATACGATTTGGCAACGGAGGTCGGAGAAAGTCGACAGTTAGGGGTGGCAGTGGTTGGGGCCAACAGTGGGCGACGGCGTTCAGCGTCAGGGTTGTGTGGCATCAGTGGCGGTCAGTGGGCGGTGGCGGCGGCAGTTTGTCGACGATGGGCAACAGTCGGTGGTCGGGGGCGGCAACGCTCGGGGTCGTTGGTGGTCGAGAGCGGTGGTGGTCGGGGTTAGAGAGGGAAGGCGGCGGTCGGCGGTCGGGGCAAAGGAATCGGTGGACGACGACGGTTGGGGTCGGGGGCGGGGAATCGGTGGACGACGACGGTTGGGGTCGGGGGCGGGCGGCGGCGAGCGGGGCCGACAGTCGGGGGCGTCGGCGGTCGGGGTGGTAGGCGGAGGTCGGTGTAGGGGGGCGATGGTCGGCAATCGAAGTCGTTGGTAGTGGCGGTGGGCGGTGGGCGGGGTGGTAGGTGGCGGTTGGTGGTGGGGGAGGGAGTCGGTGGAGTTTGAAATCCTTCAATATTTGGAAGGATTTTGAAATCCTTCATTTGAGGGAATTGATTCCAACTCCAATTCTAATTGCAATTCATTTCTCAACCAAATACGTTCAGAATAGAATTCAAATTTCAATTCCAACGAATTTCTACCGACCAAACACGATGACCAAAGGAATTTAGATTACAATTCCATTGAATTTTATTGAATTCCTACATACCAAACGCCCCCTAAGAGTTTTAAGTAACAAGATCGGGTATTGTGTTTTTAGTTTATAATGAGTATGTGTATTAACACTAATAAACGTTAATTTTTCTGTTAACCGTAAAGACATTTTAGTCTTTTCACAATTTAGTTTTTGTTCTACAATTTGAGGGACTAATTGTGTATATAACGTAAAAATATATGTTTATATTGTATGTACATATTAGCAATGTTTTCAGAACCGGATCGGACGTCGAACCGGACGCCTTACTGGTTTGGTAGTCGGACCGGTCGGACCGGTTGGACCGGATTTAACTATATTTTAATTATATTTATATATGTAATTAAATATATGTTGGAAATAAGGGTGTAAAGGGAGTCTCTCTAAGACTCTAACACCTTTGTCCCACATTGGTGTGACAAATGAAACATTATGGGTTTATATGTGATAACAAGGTGAAAGGTATTGAATGTCTTTATGATACCTTTTACACCATGACCTACCCGCGCGCAGGGGGGGGGTGCAAAAACGGGTTTCTGGCTGGAAAATTTGGGTCGCCCACGCACGACATGCGGACACGAATGCCGTTCGAAATAAACCGGGTCCGCGTGAAGCCGGTTTTTTGCTTTTTTTGCTCTTAATTTATGGTTTAACACCCCGTTTAGCCCATTAAAACAAAAAACCAAAAAAAAAAAACGAAATCCGGTCCGAACCGGTCCGGTTTTCCCGGTCCGACCAGCAACTCGGGACGAACCGGCCGGTTCAACTGCTCAAAAACAAACCACCCCCGACCGGACAGGACCAACCACCGAATCCCGGTCGAACCGGTCGGACCGGCCGGTCCGATCCGGTCCTAACAACAATGCATATTAGATCACATGACACATATTTAAAAAAATATTAATTACACCTCCATCACCAGCACCACCACCACCACCGTAGAATAGCAAGGCTACCACCCAACACGTCATCTTCACCATTGTATCTACATATCTGAAACAAAATCATCAAGCCATCACTACCATGAGAAAATTTTTGTTGTGTTCACCCATTATACGAGGAAATGACATATTTAAACATATTAATTTCATCACCACTATGTTGCCAACCACCGCCTGCAACCATCAAAACACATCATCTTCACCATAACATAATCGTCATATCTGAAATACAATTCTCAGGCCGCAACCATTATGAGCAAACTTTCTTATGTGTTCACCATCATTAAGCGAGATAAAGGGGAAGTAGAACTAGGGCTAGAAGTAAATGGGACAACAACGATGGTGAGGTGGTTGCAGTCGTTTTAATCGCCTTCGCAGTCCACTTTGCCGAAGCCATGATTGGTCGTAGACAAGTTAATTATCTGATGGTGTTGGCTTCTTCTGAAGGGTAGTTGACCAAGGTTGTGGGCGATGATGGCAGATTAAATTGGCGGTGAAGGGGTATTAACAACGATGGCGAGGACAATAGATCTAATTGTGTTGGTGCTCTGACATGGAGACTAAAAGAGGGAAGTGAGGGAGACGAAGGTGGAGGGTGGGTCGGGGTCGGGATTGTGTTTTTTTATACATATATTTAATAGTTAATTACACAAATGGTCTCTGAATTAAAAAGAAAAATAAAATTTAAAAAGTGGTCCATCAAATGATGTTTTGATCAATTCATTTAAACCTAACAAAAAAAACTAATATCTGATAGTTAAAATCATTAGTATCCAAATATGTTATTTTAAATAAACCATAGTCACTGTTATGTAATTAAGTCTTATGTTTTTTTAGATGGACTATACTGTAGAATTTATGTATTTCAAGGTTGTAAACGAAAAATCTTAAATTGTCCCTTTATAATGCCCTCTTCAGTCTTCACCCTTCATTTCACAGAGACCACCAATCAATCTTCTTTCCTCCATGGATTACGATTACGACTTTGTAAGCTCTTATTTTTCAACTCTTTTTTCTCACAATTACAGTTAACTGTTCTTCGATTCAACAATCAAACGTAATCAACCGATTCACATTTCACTGTAAACATGATTTTGTTACAGAAATACTCGAGAAATCACGTTCCAGCGTTTGGTAGCTGGGATTGCAACGACGATCTGCCGTTCACTCAGTGCTTCGAGTCGGCGAGACAAGCCGGATTGCTCCGATACAGCTTTTCCGCAAACCGTGATCTCTACGTCACCGGAGATCTGTACGACAACAATGTCATTACTCCCGCGATGATTGTAGTTCCTCGTCGGACGGTAATCTCACGTTTACTTTTTTAACGACAAATATATCATACTTTTATTTTACACTAGACTATATTTAATGTTTTATTTAATTAAAATGTCACACAGACGTACATCAATTTATTAAAATCATTTTAAATCAACTATACCAGAGTTAAAAGCAAAAATTAGTCATTTCCTTTTTCTTTTTCAATATAGCTTAAAAGCATTAAAACTAAACCATTTTCTTTTATTTATTAATGAATAGTACAATATTAAGTTTATAACTGTCTTTTATGGTTGTTAACAGATAACAGATTTACGGTTCTTAATAAAATGACCATTTATTTTTAATGTGTTTAAAGTTATTCATCTTTCAACTTGTACTTTATGGTACAACAGGCAAAAGCAGGGCACCCGCGGGTGAAAGAGGACGCATGGATGGTGTGTAACTGTGAATACGACTACCGTTACCCAACCACACCATCGCCTTCGCCACCGCCGGAACAACCGAAAAGGCACGTTAAACCGAAAGCTGTAGACGAAGATCTGTACAGGATCTCGCCGGAGCTCCTCCGTGTGAAGGGTAGAAGGGTAATTTCACTCGTCTTTATTTCTCACACGTACATATTGTGATGTGGGTGTATGTGATAACATGTAATAATCACATATCACGAGTCCGCTTACACATTTGGTGATATCCCCAATTCCCCATAATTTAGGCACGCAATTGTGGTATTTTGTGCATTTACTCAACTTAATTGATATGAATTACGGACAACAATTTAAATATGTTTAAAGTAAATTATGTTTTCGTCAATGAAGGGTGTTAATGGTGTTAGGTTGATGGGTTGAAGTTTTAACTGAACACCACTGAAATTTAATTGTGTCAAAAACTCAAACCTAGTGTCTGTATAATTTAAATCATGTAACCTGTAGATGTCATGTTCACATATGTATGCTAAACTTGTTATAGAGTTTGCAAACATGTTAAAAGTTTGTAGCAAACGGGTTAACCAGTTATCACAATTATTAATGGTTAACACATGAACCAAATCCTATATATATATATATATATATATATATACACAAACACTAGAATCTTTATAATTTAATACTTGAGAAATTAATAACCTCGATAAATTAATTTGTCCGGTCCCAACTTGAGACTAGTACAAAATTGGGTCTCAATCGATAAAATAATAAGATAATAGTTTTTTGAAATCCCAATGTAAATATATTAGGCCCAACAAAACTATAAATTAATAATTACTAAAAGATTATAGGATTGCCTAGTAAAAAAATAAATCTAGAGTCACTTTTTATTTTTTTATGAACTTCAAATCTATATTGAATTTATCTTTAAATTTTCTCATTGCACTTAAGATTTAAAGACACTTTATTCTCTTATTGCAACAAAAAATGGTGAAAAGTTGTTGCAGCTTGCAAAGCTTCTTTTCGATTGATAAGTTCATTAATATGTGAATTTACATAGAATAATGAAGGTCCATGTTTTATGTTTTATTCACATAGGTAAAGTGAACAAAGGTCGATGCATTAATTTGAGAGTTGCTTAAAAATATAAACCAACTTTTAAAATTAATAGTTTATTAATTTATTGGTATAATAACATCTCTCTAGATTAATAAAATATTCCAATCCAACATTATTAATTTATATAGGTTTTATTGTATAAGGGAGCGTTTACGGTACAAAATGAAAAGTTTGTACGAAGTATACGAAGCATCTGTAGCGTGCCGCATGGTGATTTGATAATTTGAACTGTAGGGTATAATGGTAATTACGCCCATGGCGTAACTGTCATTATACTTGCGTGATTATGATCATCATCATCTGAGTTGTTTTTCTTTTTTGAGTTTTTTGGTGGATCTACGAAATCATCATAGTCGTCCGATTCATGTGCTCATACCGTTTTATATATCCTTCCCTCTATCAAAAATATGTAAACCCCAATAAAAAATTACGCAAGTTTTATACTAAATTACACAGGCCCTTTCAAAAGTTAACAAACTATATTATAAATTACGCAAGTAGTCAACTTAAGTATGCATAGCATATTAGAAGTTATGCAAAATCTATTATACATTTCAGGCAAGCTAACCTTTATTTGCATCCTTGTTAGTCTTGAATTTAAACAAGCAAGTCAATTAACGAGCGACCCATGAGTCAAGCTTACCTTGGCTTATACAAACAGAGCCAATTTCGAGTGAGCTTCGAGCGAGTTACAAAACGTGAGCTTTTTGAACAATCCTAATTTTGATACACTTAGGGGCTGTTTGGTAGCCTCTTAATCATCCTCTTAATCAGCTTTTTAATGGCTCAGATGTTTGAATGGTTCAACACTTAATGATTCAGACTGTTTGTTTGCGAGCACATGTTTGAATGGTTAAGACATTTACCTCTGAATGGTTAAGCATTATACTGATACTGAATGATTAAAAGGTCTAATGCTGAATGGTTAAGACATGTTATCTGAATTGGTCAGACATTTGCTTTTGAATAGTTAAACGATACACTAGCTCTTAATGGTATAGACCTCTTAATGGTTCAGCACTTAATGATTCAGACCTCTTATTGGTTCAACACTTAATCATTCAGAAGTCGCCAAACAACCCCTTAATTTTTGTGTTTAAAAAAAACTACATTAGTGATAGTCTTTTATCATATACACATGCATAATATCAATGCGCATGCATATACATAGGTGCATAAGTTTGTAAGTTTTGAAATAAACTGACTAGGAGATATAAAATCCAAAGAAGAGTGAGAATAATAAAAAATAATAGTGCCATTGTAAATTTGATTATTGCTTATAACAACCAAGTCCCAAATTGAAACCGGCCCAAATCAATCTAGTATATTTATAAATTGATTTTACAAAGCTCTTGCTTTACTCATTTAGTCATATGTCTGTCTCGTTCAATCATAGTAAAAACCCAACATTTTAGGTTATTTTAATTTATAGAGTAAATTACTGTTTTCGTCCCTGAGGTTTGACGAAAATCACGGGTTCAGTCCAATAGTTCATTTATTACATTGACGGTCCAATAGTTTTAAAGTTTGTTTCAATTTCACCCAACGTGTTAACACCGTTAGAAATATTCTGTTACTTTAATATGAAAAGACAAATTTACCCTTAAGATTAAAAATACAAACTAAAAAAATAAAAACCCACCCCACCCTACTCCACCCCAATCTGCTTTGTCTCTCTCTCTCTCCTACCCCCCCTCTCTCTCTCTCACTCTCTCTCTCATCTTCTTCATCATCAGAAATACCCACACTCACCTTTAACCCCAATCTACCGCCACCACCACCGCCCTCTTCGGCCATCGCCATTGTCGCCACCCTCTTGACTTGCACCCTGCTCAACGATATCATCAACCACATCCCCAATTTAAATTGAACAAAGAAGATGGAAATGAAACCCTAAATCAAGGTGGATGGTTATAATGGTGGTGGCAGTGATGGAGGACAAGGTGAAAGATGGTGTTGGTGGTGGTAGAATATGACAACACAAAGAGAAAGAGAAAGACGATTATGGTGTTGGTGGGTTGTCTTGAATCTGGATTCTGGTCTTGAATGTGGTAGGTGGTGGTGGTGGTAAAAGGGGATGACTTCAAATGGCGGCGGGGTCTAGGTGGCGGTGGTGAGTGATGGTGGTGGTCGTGGTCGACGGGTCTAGGTGGTGGTGGTGTGGCCGACGGGTTTGAGTGGTGGTGGTGAGCGATGGTGGTGGTTGTGGTCGACGGGTCTAGGTGGTGGTTGTGGTCGACGGGTCTAGGTGGTGGTTGTGGTCGACGGGTCTAGGTGGTGGTGGTGTGGCCGACGGGTTTTAGGTGGTGGTGGTGAGCGATGGTGGTGGTTGTGGTCGACGGGTCTAGGTGGTGGTGGTGTGGCCGATGGTTCTTTAGGTGGTGGTGGTGAGCAATGGTGGTGGTTGTGGTCAAGAGAGGGAGTGTGAGGAAGAGAAAGAGAGGGGAGAAGAAAGAGAAGATAAGAGAGAGAGAGAGAGAAAAAGAGAGAGAGAGAGAGTATTTGTGTGGATATAAGTGGTGATAGGGGTGAGATGGGGATGAGTTTTAAATATTCAGGGGCACAAAAGTCTTTTACATTATTTAACAGATCAAGTACTAACGGTGTTAACACGTTGGATGAAATTGAAACAAACTTTAAAACTATTGGACCGTCAATGTAATAAATGAACTATTGGACTGAACCCGTGATTTTCGTCAAACCTCAGGGACGAAAACAGTAATTTACTCTAATTTATATTTTTAACCTAAAACTTTAGGTCATTTAGTCATATCTGTTTCGTTCAATCATAGTAAAATAGCACAAGGCCTTGCAGAAGATGGGTGTTTGGTTTGGGACAATAGATACCCATATCATATCATAGGCCCTTTTTATATTTTAACCGTCTGCTTGATAATTTTTGAATAATTAAATACTAAACAAATAAGATGTCTTAATTATTAAATGTTGAACTATTAAAAGGTCTAAACCATTAAGAGATACTATATCGTTTAATTATTCATAGCCCTTTTTATATTTTAACCATATAAAGAAGAAGAAGGGATAAACCAGGACCAACAAACCAAAGTTATTCCACAATCTACGTATTTAGAGTCTGTTTGGTAATTTTTAAATAATTAAATGCTGAACAAATAAGATGTCTGAACCATTAAGTGCCGCCACCATTAAGAGGTCAGAAGCATTAAGAGCTAGTATATCGCTTAACTATTCATAGGCAAATGTCTGACCAATTTAGATACGAGGTCTTTACCATTCAGCATTAGACCTTTTAACCATTCAGCATTAGTATAATGATTAACCATTCAGAGACAAATATCTGAACCATTCAAACATTTGTTCGCGAAACAAACAGTTTGAACCATTAAGTCCTGAACCATTCAGACATCTAAACCTATTCCAGGTGTAGTTTTTTTTTCTTTTATTTTCTTGTGTGTGTGTCTATTGCCGGGTTCAACCGGGCCGGGTTCGGTTTAGGTTTTCTTAAAAAGTCAAAATCTAAAACCGATTTTAACCCTACAGTTTTAACGGGTCCAACCCCGGTATACCTCCCATCGGGTACTACCCGTACCCAGGTCCGGATCGGGTTCGAACCTGGGTTTTATGCCCACCTCTAGATTTAATGACCAAACTTTTTATGCCCACTCCGATTTTATTGATCTAAAGACATTGGTTAGTAATAAATCATATTATTAATTTGGCTACTAACACTTTTAACTTTCACTTTTATTATTAATAACAATCTCAATAACATAATAATTAGATATTCACGCTTTTTTTGCAATCATTCACAATACATATATTCATACCTTGCATAAAACGACAGCTAAGTCAAGCATTGAGTGCATATTTTTTAATGAAATGAAATAACATACAAGCGTAATAGAACGGATATAAATGAAAAGCAAATGTGATATATAATAATTAGATTAGTTGGATTGTTATTGGTAATAACTGAAAATAATAAACCAAATTAATATTATGAATTAATATCGGCCCACATAGTTTAAATTATTCAAATATAATTTCGCTCCAAATTATTATTTTAGTGATTTATATTACCACTTATATTTTGTACTGCCGTATTAAATCCTAACTACTAAAATGTTTATAACTTTTTAATTGCTTTATTTTAAATAATATTTTTTATACTTTTATGTCATTTTGATAATACACAAATCATTGGTGAAGTGGTAACAAACAATTAAAAAAATGGTCGACAAAACCTACTTCACCCCGGGAACTACGGTCTTTGCCATCGAATGAGTTGTACCGTGCACTCAAAAGTCATCCGACACTATTCTTAATGTGAACTATCGTAAGAATTTGATTGCTACATAATTCCTAGATCATTTGATATGTCGCTTTCGATACGTTTACAAAGTCATGTACGCAAACTTTGACACGAAAGTAGAAGTGGAATCGAGTCCACATTAAGGATGTGGTACAAAGAGACTATTGCTAGTTTTTTGAAAGCCATTTGGAATGACTACGATTCCTCGGACCCTCACTCCACTTAAATCAACAACTTTTGTAGTTCTTGGTCCACACGTCAATTTTTCCAATTCAAACACATGTTAGAGTGCATAATATCTTTTTTTTTCTTTTTTTATTTTCAAATTACATGTTTGAGTTTCTTTATTTTTCCAAAAAACGTTTTCATTTTTCATTTTGAGAAAAATATTAAAATTTTGAACAAAAATTTTTATTTGAAAGATGAAATTATATTAACACAAATACAACAATTATAGGGTGACACGACAGTGGTGGTGGGTGTGTGATGACAATAGCTTTGAAGCTGGTAACGTTGGTAGAGGGGGACTGGGTGGTGTGGGTTGTGGTTAGCCTTTAAATAAAATGAAGTTACACAAGCGGGAGTTGTTCGTGTTTAGCCATTTGACGCAACCAAAGAAACAACAATCGCAAACACTTAAACGAAAGGATTTTCTAGTTTTGTTAATTAAGAAAGGAATTCATGTTCATTTATGTTCGTTTACTAGTATAAAAAAATGCAAGTACGCGAACATAAACGCTTATGTAAGTATAAATGAATTAAAACAAAACAAAATAATCAAGATGTTCTTGTTCATTTGTTTGTCAATTACGTGCTTCTAATATTTATTGAATTGATGTATGATGGGCTAATTAGTATGACTAATAACTAACGAATAAATTGAATTGAATATGTAAACGGATGAATGTAGATAAACATACGTAAAGGAGCAAACATAAATAAATGACTATGCACGTGATGAACAAATAGGTCATGCTTCATGTTCATTTGTATAGATAAATGAATAATATCTTTGTTTATATCCATTCATTTACTAAATAAACGAATAATAAGCAAACTTCTCGTTGAAAATGGTTTACGAACACATTACTAAACATTCAATTCGTTTACAAGCTTAATTTTTGTAGGAAGTCCGCGCTAGGTCCTTTATGTTTTAATTTTAATGGGTTTTGGTAAATACTCAAATTCATCCTCTAATTTCTTATTTTTTGGGTTTTTCGATGAACACTCCCCTATGCATATATGGAGGGGGACATTTATAACAAAACCTTAAATAGTAGAAAACAAGGATATTCTTTTAGCTATTAGATTAACTTACAGAATAGCTTAGATGTAATTTTTTGTTTAATCCTAGTAATATATTTTATTTCATCTCTTTCTTAAAAAGATTTAATAGGAAAGTTATAAAGTAACATGTAACTAAGCATTATAGTCTACCCAACAAAACATATAACCTAGGAGAACTTGTAATCAAATGTTCATAAAATTTTTTATGCCATGCCTTTTCAAGTTTCATTATATTAATTTGTTTACGAAGGTCAACACATCACCCAATGTACAACTTAGAAACATTTTGATGAATTTACATGAACAATGATGAAGTTAACATTGACGGGAATGTTTGAGATATGCCAGCTAGTAAGGGTTGTACTAAAGGGTTGACATAGGGTAAGAGAAAGTACCGAATAATGCCAACAAATAGAAAAGGATAACGAATTATCTCTAAGATAGTTGCTAGCTAGAATGTAGCTTAAATAATGTTATTTTGTGTATAGGATAATAATTGATAGTTGTGAACCCGAGTAGACATATCACCAATCGGATTAGTTAAGGTGAGTTCCTTTGAACAGTTTTCTAAAACATGATGTGATGTGCTGATAACTTGTAATAATTGAAGATTTGACTATCAATAGCATCTATGATATGTGACAATGCTTAATAAAATGCTTAAGGACTGTTTGTATGATTCTGCTTGCCAATTGAGTTTATATACCTAGCCTGGTTATGTGAATTTATATTGTGCTTACTCTGTTCCTATCTGTCTGTCATGGTTGTATCTGCTTGATGCAATAGTCAATATTAATATGTTTTGAATATTGAAGAATGCTATGTTCATGAACTCACAAGCTTTATGCTGAGCCCTACATGTTTTTATTTTATGGACATACATCCTAGGTTCCAGGTGATTACATGAATAAGAGATTATAGACTAAGCTTATGAGGAGATAAATGACTAAAATGTTATTGAGGACTTGGATCTCTTTTATAGTTAAACTGATGTAATATTAGTATTGTATTAAAAGACAGATGTATAATACATTATAATGTATAATTATAGTTTGACTTTCACTATGTATTCTCTGATTACTATGTGTTATGTATATTTGATACGTAACGCTCCCTAGGATGTGCCCTAGGAGGCGGGTGTTACAAGTTGGTATCAGAGCCGTACTTTAAGTGAACTATGTACAAGGATAGTATCTAGACTTTAAGTAGGGAATATGCTTTAAGATAAATAGATTAACTACTTAAGTATTGTGTAATGGGTTTTGGTAAAACATAGAGGATATTGACTAGAACATTGTAAGTGCAATAGATAAGCAATGACACCTAGCAACTGTTATTTCTTTTCTATACTACTATTATGTTTAGGATCATAATCCATCATGTGAATACTAATTCCCTGCTCCCCCATATAGGTTTTCACTATGACAAGAGGAGGAAGTACTCGTGGTAGGGGTCGTGGTAGACCTCCTAGTAGTAGGAGGCAAATCATATCGATCATGAAAATCTTTGTAATATTGAATCCGAGGCACAACAATGTGTTGGACCACAATTCCAAGCAGCTGTAGCTGGTGTAATTAAAGATTCTTTGCCAACTATTATAGCCAAGGTTATGAACGCTTCTAGGGGTATATGAGCAATGATAGTAATGGATAGAATGATCATATTTATAACTCCAATGGCAATAGAGATGCTACTATAAGAACCAAACCTAAGCAAGATTGTTCTTACAAGGGATGTGAACCTATAATATCTGACAGGAAAAGGGATACCATGAAGATGTTATTGAAATTAGTGGATGCATGGCCACACAAGCTGTCATGTCTGCCACTCACTCATTCAAGTCTGAGGTATTATTTTGGTGGGATAATGTTAAACAAGCTAAAGGACCTAGAATTGTTGCTGTTTAGACCTGTAATGAACTAAAGGATCTTGTGATAGAAAATTTATATCCTGAAGTTGAAAGGGACAAAATTGAAAGAGAATTCTTACAATTACAGGCCGGGACCATGACACATCGTCACTACACAACCAAGTTTGACGAGATGTCTCTATTACTTCCTGAGCATGTAACACCTAAAGCAAAGCATGTAAATAGATACATGTAGGGATTACCCCTTCGTATCCAACAGTTAGTTAAGATGTCTGCCTCTAAAACCTATGGATATGCAATTGCATTAAGTGCCATCACATATAAAAAAAGGCATAATGACTGATAACAACATAAACATCGCATGAAATGAAGGGAACTATATCAATGTACCATGGAGGAATGAGTATAGTGAGTTTCGGATAAAGTATCAAGATTCTAAACGTCTTAAATTTCCAATGGCTGATCACTCACGAAAGAACTACCAAAAAATTAGATGCTTCAACTGTTGGGAGTATGGACCTTTCCAAAGTGACTGCAAGAACCCTCCACAAGCACAACCTACGGAGAATCAGAACAAGTCCAAAGGCCGAGTGTATGTGTTGAAAGAAGTTGTAAATGAAACTATAGTTGGTACGTTTCTCATTAACAACATATATGCTAGAGTTTTATTTGATACTAGCACAAATAGAAGTTTCATTTCAGTTGCCTTAGTACCTTATTCGAACTTAGAACCACAATGTGGAAACTGCCGGTGATGAGGAAGACAAGATAAGTAAGATATTTATGGATTGTGTTATTACCCTAGTTAGCACTAAATTCTCTGTAATTTAATGCCGATCATTCTAAGTGAATATGATATCATTCTTGGGATGGATTGGCTGAATAAACATTGTGCTCATCTCGGCTGTAAACATAAGACGATGACGGTATGTCAACCAAATGAGGATAAGCTACTAATTCATGGAAGTGATAGAAATCACAAGACCAATATCATCTTAGCAATGAAGGCAATGAAATGTATTCAGAAATGATGCGTAGCCTTTCTCTTATGCATGATAGATGCTAAAAAGGAAATGTAGATCAATGAAATCCTTGTAGTGTGCGACTTCCTGGATGTGTTTCCGAAAAATTTACCAGGACTTCCACCTGATTGTTAGATAGAAATTCGTATTGATTTAGTACCTAGTGCTAAACAAATTGCGAAGGCCCCTTATCTTCTAGCTCCTTTGGAGATAAAGGACTTATGAAGCAAATTGACGAACTCTTAGAAAAAGGGTCTATTAGACCGAGTTCCTCACCTTGGGGAGCACCTGTATTGTTTGTCAAAAAGAAAGATGGTTCAATGCGTATGTGTATTGATTATCAAGATCTAGCCAAGTTAACTATCAAGAACAAGTATTCTGTACCACGAATAGATGATTTATTTGATCAACTTCAAGGATCCAACTACTTTTCAAAAATTGATCTTCGATCAGGTTACCATTAGTTGAAAGTGCACAAGGAAGACATTCCCAATACCGCATTTATGATGCGTTATGAGCATTCTGAATTTTTAGTTATGTCTTTTGGATTAACCAATATCACTGCAGCATTTATGGATTTGATGAATAGAGTTTGCAAACCATACATGGATAAGTTTGTCATTGTCTCACAACATATTTATTCTAAGGACCAAGATGATCACGCCATACATTTGAAAATGGATCTGGAAACCCTTCAACAAGATAAGCTTTATGCAAAACTCTCTAAATGTGACTTCTGAAAAAGAGAAGTTCAATTCATCAGTCACTTGATAAATGAGAAAGGTATATAAGTAGATCCAGCCAAGATAAAAGCTATGTGAAATGGGAATCACCAAAGAATCCTAGTGAGATTAGAAGCTTTTTAGGATTAGCAAGATCCTAGCGAAGCTTTATTCAAGACTTCTCCAAGATTGCTACCCTTTTAACATCTTTGACTCGAAAGAATCTAAAGTTTGACTAGGGACCAAAGCAAAGAAGAAGCTTTCAACCTTCTAAAACAAAAGCTTAGCAGTGCACTCATACTTGCATTACCAGATGGTAATGAAGACTTTGCAATATACAGTGATGCCTCATATAATGATTTAGGTTGTGTGTTAATGCAACAAAATAAGGTTATAGCCTATGCATCACGACAATTAAAGTTCATGAAAAAAACTATACTATGCATGACCTTGAATTAGGTGCTATAGTGTTTGGCTTAAAGATTTGGTGACATTACTTGTATGGTACTAAGTGTGTAATCTACTTAGACCATAAGAGCATACGACGCATCTTTAACCAAAAGATGTTAAACATGAGGCAAAGAAGGTGGATGGAACTTCTCAATGATTATGATTGTGAAATCAAATACCATCCAAGAAAGGCTAACGTAGTTGCGGATGCTCTCAGTAAAAAAGAAAGAGTTAAACCGATTAGGGTAAAAGCATTAAAGATAGATGTCAAGCTTGATTGGAAAGACCAAATCAAGAATGCTTAAACTAAAGTATTGAAAGATGAGAATATTCAGGTTGAAAGAATGATGGGTAACCAAAAATCTAACTCAAGGAACAGATGGAATCCTAAGATTTGGTCTGAGAATTTGGATCCCGAAATTTAGAGGTATTCAAGGCAAAGTATTGGATGAAGCCCACAAGCCTAAATACACAATGCATCCCGAAGCAAACAAAATGTATAAAGATATTCGAAGTCACTATTGTGGCCTCATATGAAAAGATCTATAGCCCAATATGTTGAAAGATTCTTAACATGTCTAAAAGTTAAGATTGAACATTAAAAACCAGCCGGTCAGTTAAAACAATTGGATTTGCCAGTATGGAAATGAGATAGAGTGACGATGGATTTTGTCACGAAACTTCCAATAACACGAAATGGATATAATGCTATATGGGTCGTAGTTGACATGCTAACCAAGTCAGAACATTTTCTACCCATAAGTGGGAGCTATCCAATAGAAAAATTGGCCAAGGTATATATTAATGAAGTAGTAAGTAAACATGGAGTACTGTAAGGTTATTTTAGAAAGGCTGATGCGACAAAAGCAACCAAAGATCTTCTAGCATGCATGCACTTATGTACAAGGTAGAAGTTACTTCGGAAGTTTTATACTTTTCATAGGAAAATATTCTAAGTGTAAAATCTTTCGAAGCCAAAAACCAAATCTTCCAAAGCCAAATATGAAGTCTTCCGAATCTTCAAAGACAAAGTCTTCCGAAACAAATGAAGTGAAGACTAATTTCTTCCAAAGACAGAAGACACGCTTTCTCTAATCAACTTTTGCATAAAGCAGACATACTTTTCGCTATAAATCTGAAGACTCACCAACTTGTATAAGTTGGTGAAAAGGTCCATGCTTTTGCAACTATAGATTAAGGTTTAGAGTCTGTAACTTTCTACTTTGAACCTTTTATCCTTTTTGTAATATATAAGGATGTGAGCTATGGCATGTCATAGTCACAAGTCGAAAGGCAATCTGCCTTTTAATTGTACATTGATCTTGTTGTCTAGATTAGTGTTTCTAGTTGGCTTTCAAAGTATAGTCGGGTGTAGGATGTAGTATAAAGTATCTCAGGTTTTTGTATTTTAAATTATGCTTGTAACACTTATAAAAGAACTTGAGAGCAATATACAATATTCTTGAAAACCATATTCATATGTTCATGTTCTTTTGTTCTGTCTTATTACTTGCTTTTGTTCTTAATATCTTCTATACAAACTCAGTTCCCTATTTGATCAGTTAAGTGTTCTAACTCGGTTCCTCATTGTGAGACTGATTGTATTGACCAACCTTAACCGGTCATGCAATTGGTATAAGAGCATTTCGGGCTCTTGATTGTAAGATCTCACAATCTTAAATCCTCTCAGTTTCACAAATCACTTAACATCTCAAATGGCAACTATCACATAGGCTGATATGACAAATGGTACCATGATAAAGTCTCCACTGATCACTCCTGATGATTTGATACTTGGTGTCAAAGAATGGAAGGTTTCATCAAGTCTCAAGACTCCCGGATGTGGGGATCTGTCATCTCTGGACCTCATGTACCATCCACCTCCTCAGCTACAGTTGGTGGTGACATGATACCAAAGGAAGTGGCTGACTACTCTAAAGAAGACTAAAAGAAAATAGATGTATACCAGAAAGCCATGACCGCCCTCTAAACTACTCTTCCTAACTTCATATACAGAAGCTTCAAAAAGTTCAAGACTGCTAAACCACTATGGGATGCATTGAAGCTCATGTATAAGGGGTCCACTAAAGCAAAAGAGGACAAGAAGGACCTCTTGAAGCAGCAGTGTGAAAATTTTCACCTTCAAAACAGATGAAACCATAACTCAACAATACTTCAGGTATGTTGAGATTGTGGATACTCTAATGGATGTTGGAGTAACTCTTAAAAACAGGGACATTGTTAGGAAGTTCATGTCCTCTCTTCCTAGACAATGGACACACTATTATGTGGTTATCAAAAGAACTAAGAACCTTAAGACTCTCACTCTTACTAAGTTGTATGGTATTATTAGTGGCTACCAGATGGAGATAAACATGCAAAATCCATCTGGTAACTCCAACAATCAGTAGAGTTCAGTCTTTCATGTAGTTGAAAGGGATTGTAGAGAACCACAACATCATCTCATCTGCTACCCGGAAAACTCACACAAAAGTCCTTTCATCACCTTCCCTGAGATACCAAGGGAGAACTAAATCCAAGGAAGCCCATTCCAAGAGACAAGCTCATCACAAGCCTTTGTCTCTGCTGATGAAAACATAGGCAACTTCCTCTTCACCCTTGAAGATTTGGACTGCATCCATCCAGATAACCTGGAGAACGTGGAGATAGTCCAACAAATGGCTCTTCTCACTCATAGAGCCAAGAAATTCTATTAGAGGACAGGAAGGAAGTTTCCTTGCAATGTATCATTGGAAAGTTTGGGCTAAACAAGATCAAAGTGAAGTGTTACAATTGTAACCAGATGGGACACTATGCTAGGGAGTGCAAGGCACCATGGACAAATGGTGGCCAAGCACAACCCAGGCCAAGCTACACTGAGGGAGCTCCATACAGTGAGAAGCCCAAGAAGCAAGCTATAGTTGTTGTTGAAGAAGGAGGCTTTGATTGGAGTTTCCTGATTGAAGATGCATCTCCAAACCAAGCATTGATGGCTGATCATGAAGAAGCCAAGGTATTGGAACATCTTTGTACCCCAGAAATTATTGCTAAAATTAAAAGATATATGTCCTATAACTTAGAGATGAGATCTAATCTTGAGTCCTTAAACATCTTAAAAGCTGATTTCAAAAGAGCTGAAAATGATTACAAACTTAGAATAGAAGATTTAGAGAAAACCATTTTCACTCTTAAGCATGAACATACCAACTACAAGACTCAGATCAAAGACCTCATCACTAAGTTAACTGAATACAAGGCTGAGCTTGTGATTAGCAAAGCCAGGGCAGAGAAATGTGTTCTTGAAGAAGAGACCTTCAAGAACATGATATCCTCATCCTTGCATGCAAAAGTATGTTATTAGAATAAGCAGGGACTGGGATCTAGTGAGATAGCTCCTCTACACGCTCTACTTTTTGTAAGATCTCCTAGGTGATGAACTTGTCAAGATGAGCTTCCACTTATAGACCCTATTAAAGAAGAGGATGAAGAGGAGATAGTGAAGGATTAATCTGAGAAGAGTGAAGAAGATCATCCTAACAAGGGTCACTATTCTCATGAGGAGAGGAAAAAACTAGGGATGACAAAGTCTAAAAGGAAGAACTTGATCAGAGCAGCCAAAAAAAGATCAAAGAAGGCTTAAGAGAACAAGGCCACTTTCAACTCCAAGCAGAAACAAGTGTTTATTTCTGCAGGGTTTGATGTGGTAAAGACTGAAGACTCAACTCTGAACTCTAGTACGAAGAGTTCTAGTTCATGTCCAATTCATCCCTATGAACGAAAGATGGTTGATCAGCTGTGTACCACTACTATACAGTCTGAACCATCAAGCTCCAAAAGCAAGCCTCACCCTAGGAAGCTTGCTACATCATCTGAGAAGATGAAGATGGAGATGGAAAGTGATCAAACAAGAAGACTCTTAGAAGAAAGTCAGTTGATTGCATCATGTGTGGTAGTATTTCTCATCTCACCAAGGATTGTATTTACAATCCTAAAAGTACTATTCACATGACCAAGAAGAAAACTTCTAAGAGGAAAAAGAAAAAGAAAGCTTTAGAAGGAAAACCTCTTCCTTTTGGAAGCTCCAAAATGGAAATGAAGACAAGTGAAAACTTGCCTTCGGAAGATAAATTGGTCTCGGAAGAAAGGAATGCTTCCAAAGCACTGAAGCTTGATGCAGTGAAAGCAAGATCTTCCAAAAGGTCAGTCCCCAAAACTTCCAAAGTATTAAATATCAAATCCAATCTTCCAAGAATGGTGTGGAAGATGATGGAAGATCAAGGGAGTGGAAGTTCTTCATCAACAACGGTAAATGATCCTTAAAGTCTTAACAAAAGATCAGTTACTGTTGCAATGACTTTAGTCCATTTTAACAAGCCCAAGACCAATAAGGCTTGGGTTTCCAAATGTAACTAACTTTCTTCTATCTAGGCAGGAATAGCTAAAGATCAAAAGGAATGTATGGATCATTGATAGTGGTTGTTCTAGGCACATGACAGGCAATGGCTCTTTGCTTCAAAATTTTGAGAAAAATGATGGAGGGCCAGTTGATTTTGGAGGAGATGCAGGAAGCTACATTACTGGAAGGGGCAAGGTCACAAATGGTAAGCTCAATATTAATAGGGTAAACTTTGTCAAAGAGCTTGGGCACAATCTACTGAGTATATGCCAATTTTGTGATCAGAGTCATAATATGCAGGACTGTTAGGGATGGTCACTTACAACACAACACACAATGAGGAGAGATAATATTAGAACACTTAACAGATCAAATAGGGAACTGGAACTATATGGTTTGATACTTAGAACACAGATAAATATGAGACAGAACAAGAATAAACAACACAAGTAAATTGGTTTTCAAGAATGTTGTGTATTGCTCTCAAGTTCTTTTTATAAGTGTTATAGCATAAAGAAAGTTACAAGGACCTGAGATACTTTATACTACATCCTACAACCGACCATGCTTAGAAAGTCAGCTGGAAACATATGATCTAGACAACAACAAAATTAAATCTAGAGTCAAAAGGCAGATTGCCTTTTGACTAGTGACTATGACATGCCATAGCTCACATCCTAATATATTACAAAAAGGATAAAAGTACATAAAGTATAAAGCAAAAGGACTCAAGACCTCCATGTACAGTTACCAAAAGCATGGACCTTTTCACCAACTTATGTAAGTTGGTGACTGAACAGAGTTGCGGTGGAAAGTGGTTCAGCTTTATGGTAAAGTACATCAGATAAAGAATGTGTTCAAAAGTCTTCGGAAGAAATCTGTCTTCACTTCTTGGCTTCGGAAGGCTTTCTCTTTGAAGCTTTGGAAGACTTTACTTTTGGCTTCAGAAGATATTGGTCTTGGCTTTGGAAGATTTTACACTTAGAATAATTCTAGTGCATGGTGTAAAACTTCCGAAGCATTTCTACTCTGTACTTCAGTGCATGCATGCAGGAAAGACTTTGGATGTTTTAGGTGCATCAGCCTTACATAGAACCTTACAAACTCCCCTAGGCTGATGCTACCAAAACATTTAAAGACCTTAGATGTTGACAGTCCTTATCATGTTGATGACTATACCCTTCTTCATTAGATGGTCAGGATTACTCAAACTCTGAAAGTGTCTTCTCATCTCAAAGAGATCATGCAGAGGTAGATTGAACATGTCTTGCTATGTGTAGACATCTTCACCACCTTGATCTTTTATTACATGCCATCTTTCTGGACTAGTAGTGAAGGTCTAGGATAAGTTGGGTCTTCCTGTTGCAATAGGAGCTACTTGAATTGGAGTTGATTGAGCTTCCTCTTCATGCTTTGGTCTAGATGTCATCCTTTTCCTCCTCTTTGGAAACTTTAACTGAGAAGACTGGCCTACAACACCTTGTTGTTCAGTCTTGTCTTTCTCAGTTGGTTCTGCCTCCCTCATAGGTTCAGAAGGAGAGGTAGTTTGACCCTGTTGTGGATTAGAAGATGAAGCTTGCTGAGACTCAGCAGGAGGTCCAGGTTGTGTTGTCTCAAATTCTTCAACCTTAACCTCCACTTCTTGAGGGGATTGACTTGGTGGAAAGTGTAAGTCCATGAGCTCTCCTCTTTTGATCTTCTACTTTATCACCCTAATGTGCTCATCCATGGTGGATAGAGACATTGGGCCAAGTCTCCTTTCGAAGAAACCATACAGCTTCAAAAAGCTCATCATCCTCTGCCTATCAGCAGACTTCTTCATATTCTTTTGGATGATGGCTCTTGACTTGGCTGCTTCTTCCCTCATCTTTCTTTTTGTTGCCTTTTGTTCTTTGAGTACTTGAAGTTCAAGTTGTTTGATATACTCAAATTCAATATACTCAAAATACAAGGGAAGAAGTACAGCTGCCTGGTAGAGTCCTGTGGCAGTCAGGTAGCTGATCATATTTTGCCTTTCTACTGCTTTGTCTACCTGAGGTTGTGGAGTTGCCACAGTCTCTTGCACAAGACTTTCTTGAACTGGAGAGAGGGTGGGAACATGCTTGTACAGTCTTTTCATTCTTCTTTCTTCTTTGATTTGGAGGAGCAACCTTGCATCCTCTGCTTCCTTCCTCTCTTTAGACACTTCCATGTCTGCCAGTTCATTTAGTTCTTTTAAGGGGAGAGAAATGATCTCATCAATGTCACAGTTCCTGGTCTGCAGGTAAGTAATCCTAACTGCCCTTAACTCATCATCTTGAGTGTTTGGTCTAGGGGCAACCCTGATTGCAGCTTGCATGAAACCTGAAGGCCTAGTGGAACTTTCTCCCCTTAGCTTCCTCTTCCTCTCTCTCTCTCTATTCTCCTCCTCAATCTACTCATGAATCATTTTCCTTTTCCCTTTGTCACTCAGACCTTTGTGACTCAGGGTGGAGGAGCTTTGGCCTTCACTGCTTGGAGTAGCATTCATGCTCTGGCCAGAGAGAGACTGTGATACACCTTCACCAGCCGGTGTTTCACTGAGGGGATGAATTGTTGAAGTTGCTAGTTGTGAGACAGAGCTTGCAGGTTTTGTCACTAGCCTTTAGTCAAGGTTTTCCCTTCGAAGCTAATCTTAGGGTCCACCTCAACATCCAGTTGAACTCTCCAATAATCCTGTCTTGAATCCTTTGAGCCAGCCTGTTAGCTTTCCTAGATTGTCTTGGATTGGCAAGTGGCATGTTGACCAGGTCAAGACCTTCATAGAAATTCAAGGTCTGAAAATTGAAAACTTTAGAGAAATTCAAGGGCTCTTCTATTAGCATCATACCTCCACCCAATAATATAATTTGAAGCTCCTTAGGGTGGAGTTGACATAGCCCTTAGAATTCCCTCCTCAAAGAGACTTTGAATGAGTGAGTCTAGTGAGTCCACATCAAAGTAAACTTGAGAAGGTTGCTGAGCATGGACAACTGCAAGTGAGGATGGCGAGTCCTCAATGTCCATACTCTGTGAAGAACTCCCAAGTTCTATGATTCTTATGACTTTCTCCCCCTTTTTGGTAGCATCACCCACTTGCATAGGTGAGCTAGGAGTTAGGTTAATCATATCTATAGGTTCTTGTGTTCCTGGATGAGCTCTCTTCAAATGTCTCTCATCTAGTTGTTCCTTAAGATAAGATATCTCAAGTTGCTGATCATTGACCCTGTTTTGTAAGGTAGTCACCTGAGATTCCAGATGACTAACCTTAGAGACTAAATAGGAGCATGTTTGTGACAATTTCTGCACCTTTAGTCTCATGTTCCCCTCTTCTTCATCAGAAGAATCATTGGGGGATGAGAGAATTGGACCAAAGTCTTCTCTCTCACCACCAGCATAGTGTTTTTGGCTGTTGGATTTCCCCTGCTCACTAACAACTTCAGCTAAAGTGTCAATGGGCTGGGTTGCCATGGTTGAGGTCCTAATGATGTTATCACCTACAAAAGTGAAAGCCTCTTCCATATGGACCTCCTGAACAGGTTCACGGAGATCCACCTCAGTGATAGGTGAATGATGTGCGCTAGATATGGGAGAATCATGAGCACTCATCTCTCTTTGAGTAGGGGAGGAGTAGAGAGACTCATGGTACTCACTGAATCCCATATCTTCATCATCATAGAATTCAAGGTTAGGGATATGTTGGTTTAGATCTAGAGGCTAGGGATGGTAACTTTCCCCTGAAGGTTGTTCACTTGAGTGTTGAGACTCAGAGTGAAGGCTTAAGGTTGATAGGCTAATGAGCTCATTAGGCTGAGCATGAGGAACCTCAACACTGATTCTTGAAGAGATGGGAGTGGTTTGCTCCTCAGGAGAAGTAGGAGCTTGAGTGTCCACTTCTTCCTGTGTGGGTAGAAGGGGTTCATTTGGATTTTGGATTTTCTGAGCAGGGGTTCATATGGGGGCCTACACAAGCTCAATAGCTTGAGCAGGGGTTCATTTGGATTTTTTGTGATAGGTGAGGATGATTTTTGGCTGTTTAGGTGGTTGAGAGGTAGAAGGTGTGGGTTTAACACTAGCTTGTGTTGCTAGGTTGTCACCTTGAGCAATGAGCTCTAATATTTTTGAGACAAGGGCTATTTCTACCCTAGAGAAGCCAACAGTTGGCTTATTCAATATCTTAAAGATGTCGGGCTTCATCTGTCCAATTTAAGAATATTACCTGTTTCCCTCAACTGTGAGCCTAGTTCACAGTTGAGAATGTATTGAACATATCTAGGAAACATGTAATACTCTAAGGAGTCCAAATTTGCAATTAAATTTGTGTAAACAAATTGAGAGTACCTGAACTTGACCCTTGAACCATTCCATGCACTATAAAGGAAAGATCCTCAGGAATCTGGTCCCATCCTCCATGCTTGTTGGATAAGCTATGGATGACCACATGGAGTAGGTACTTCCACTAGGATGAGAGCTTCCTTTTCCTGAAGGTCTTTACAGAGAAATCTCCTTCATAACCCATCTGCTGAAAGGATTGGTTTACATCTTCCTTTGGAAAGGACAATTCACCTTCCTCATCATCCAGCTAAAGATGAGTGTTGATGATGGCTGGAGTAATGAAGATTGTCCTCCCCTGCACTGTAGCAGAATGCCTTCTCCCCATCCATAATGACCTCTTGACAGGTCTTCCAGAATTCAAGTAAATGATCCTCATAGAGTGTAGGATCAATGGTTAGGGAGGTGAAGTAGTTAGATAAAGCTAGAAATCGGCAAACGGTTTCAAACCTCCACTAAAACTCCCTTGGTCGATTGACTTCGTTCGTCTACCCATGGACTGAGAAACTAGAATCTTTCTCAGAGTTCAACAGGGCAACCAGATTATGCTGCCTGTGAAGTTGCATGGAGAAATCAGGGTCGTTTCTGCGGTTAAGGTTAGCCATTTGGGAAAGCTTAAAGGTGAAGAAAGTGAAGAACAAAGATGGTTTGTGGGTGAATTTAGGTTTTGGAAAAAATCCAGTGGAAGAAGAGAGTGAAAGAGGGGGGAACCGTTGGTTATATGTATATGAATTGGATCTGACACAAAGTTAATAAAAGAGGATAAACTTTGAAATCCGGATATCGTTCCCACCTCTGAAAAAACAATTTTCTTTTGCCCAAAAAGTAGTTTTCATGGAAGTCTAAAATCTTCCGAAGGTAATTTTACTTCGTAAGTTTTGATGAAAAGGTTCCGAGGCCAAAATGACTTCGGAAGATATTCCAAAGAGTTTTAGAAAATTTTGCTTCGGAAGAGATTAAGACTTGAAGTTTTTTAATGAAGATTCTGAGAGTTATCTGCTTTTGGAAGAAAATTGTTCTTGAAAACATACAAGTACTTAATAATAATGTTAAGCTTTGGAAGATATTTTGGAAATTTCTTTCGAAGGTAAATTTTCTTAAGTAGTTATTTGTTTTGAAGACTTAAATTTCTTCCGAAGGTGAATACATATCTTCCGAAGAATAAAAAGATCAAAATTTTCAAAAAATCTAAGGAATGTCTTCTAAATAGATTTTGCTTCCAGAGTAAACAAGGGTTTATGAAGGTGATAAAAATAGACAACTTAGGACACACAGATTTTAGAAATAATATGATTAAGTTTTTAAGAAAAGCTACTCAAAGTTAATCATCCCAATATCCAATACCAGATACTTAAATATTTGCTCATCAAAAGCTTTGGTGAACAAATCAACATATTGTTCATTTGTGTTTACTTGAACTAGTTTGATTAATCCCTTTTCAAAGTTATCTCTAATCAAATTATACCTGATACTGATGTGTTTTGTTCTTGAGTGTTGCACATGATTCTTTGTGATAGAGATAACACTGTTTTTGTCTATGTGGATGGGAGTCTCTTTGAAGTTGAATCCATAATCCATGATCTTATTCTGAATCCAAAGCACTTGAGCACATCAGCTTGCAACAACAATGTATTTTGCTTCAGCAGTTGATGTAGATACACAAGATTGCTTCTTGCATTGCCATGAGATTATCCTTCCACCAAGGAACTGACATCCCCTTGATGTAGACTTTGCAGTCATGTTGCAGACACCATAGTCACTATCTGTATATGCATACAGATTGAAATTAGAATTCTTTGGATACTAAAGTCCAAGTGTTGGAGCACCTTTGAGATATCTCATAATACTTTTTATAGTAACTAGGTGTGACATCTTGGGGTTGGCTTGATATCTTGCACAAATACATGTGACAAACATGATATCAGGCCTGCTAGCAATGAGCTACCTAAGAGACCCAATCATAGCCCTATAAAGATGTTCATCCACACACTCCCCCTCAAGATCAGGTCCAAGGAAGTGGTTTCTGGCTATAGGTGTCTTAGCAACCTTACAATTAGTCATGTTGAATCTTGAAAGTATGTCTTGTACATACTTTGACTGACTTATGAAGATGCCACTGTTAACTTGCTTCACTTGAATTCCTAGAAATAAATTAAGTTCCCCCATGGCACTCATTTCAAATCCATCCTTCATCAGGGAGTTCCTAGAAATAAATTTAGTTGACCCGAAGATAATGTCATCTACATATACTTGAACTAGCATTAAGTCATTCCCTGTTTCTTTGATGAAGAGAGTTCCATCGATAGTACCCTTTTTGTATCCATGCTGACAGTGATACTGAGATAAAGTCTCATACCACTTCCTTGGTGTTTTGTGCAGCCCATAAAGAGCTTTATCAAGCCTGCAAACATAATCAGGATAATCAGGATCTGCAAACCCAGGTGGTTGTTTGACATACACCTCTTCATCAATCACCCCATAAAGAAAAACACACTTGACATCAAGTTGGTAGACCTTGAAATCCTTGGATGCAGCAAAAGCTAAGAATATTCTAACAGCTTCAAGTCTTGCCATAGGAGCAAAGACATTTGTGTAGTCAATTCCTTCTTCTTATGTATATCCTTGGACAACTAGTCTAGGTTTATTTTTTATGACAAGTCCTCTGTCATCTTTCTTATTCCTAAACACCCATTTGGTTCCTATGGTAGTCTTCCCTTGAGGAAGAGGACATAAGTTCTAAACCTTTTGCCTTTTGAATTGAAGCAGTTCCTCTTGCATAGCTTCAACCCAACTTCCATCCTTTAAAGCCTCATCAATTTTCTTTGGCTCTATCTGGGATAAGAAACAAGAGTGAAGACAAACATTTGCATCATGGGTTTGTCCTCTTGTTTTTACCCCTGAGTCAACATCTCCAATAATATTTGTGGTAGGATGACACTTGTGGATCCTTAGTTGAGGGATCATAGCAAGTTTCTTAGAGAGATCTAAATTAGAGAAATTTAGATCAGGTAATGAAGTTTCTCCCACCACATCAGCACACTTATCAAGAGAAACTTGATCCAATGAGTGTGTGATATCATTGATGTTGTCTTCAATGGAGTGATTGTCAGCATCAAGAAATTCTTGATCACTTTCACCACCACCATGATCTTCTACATTTGAAGCTTCTTTATCTGAGTGTTGTGCCTCTGAGCTGGAATTTGAAGGCATCTCAGATGTATCAGCTGAATTTGTTATTGTTGTGCTGATGGAAACTTCATTTGCAGAGATAGAAAGCATGAAACTTCTCCTGATGAAGATGTTTCTTACAAATCCATCTTGTACATGTTCCCTTTCCTGGGGCTTTAAGCAGTATATGCTTATGAGGAATGACCACCCCGGGCCTGAGAACAATGCACTCATGCTCAGTAAAGAGCATGTTATGACCCTGATCACAAAATGAGATACACTCAAAAGATTGTATCCAAGCTCTTTTACAAAGTTTAACTTCTTAATGCTGAGCTTACCATT
Source organism: Flaveria ramosissima (assembly GCA_025215565.1). NCBI lineage: Eukaryota > Viridiplantae > Streptophyta > Magnoliopsida > Asterales > Asteraceae > Flaveria > Flaveria ramosissima. The sequence goes on along the minus strand of CM046029.1, from coordinate 57,459,110 downwards.
TGTGACCTTGCCCCTTCAAGTTATGTAACCACCAGCATCTCCTCCAAAAGCAACTAGCCCTCCATCAATTTTGTCAAAATTTTGGAGTAGTGACCTGTTGGAGCTGTACAAGATTGTCTATATTATCAACACAGTCAAAGTCAACAAAAGTCAATGTCACGATCAAAGTGAACAAAAGTCAAACCCGACACGTTCGAGACGAAGAATCGAGACGAGACGTTGAAGATTTAGATGACTAGGAGTTTTATTGTAATAAATATATTTTGTGTGAACAAAATATATTTTATCTTGTTTTAGTCATTTTTATGATTTATATGTAATTTCCATTAATTAGCCTAAGTCTAGGGGGTTAAATATAATTAGTGAATATTATATTCACTATAAATAGCCTAATTGTAATTAGGATTAGGCTAATGATTGAATGACCAATTGATTGGGATTTTCACTTTGTACAAATCATATGCAATCAAGTTAGATCAAAGGGGTTTTAGTGTGTTTATCATATTTTGATCCATAATCTTCATGATTTGATTCAAGTATGATTATTCTGGGCTAACAATTTGGTATCAGAGCCATTATGGTTCAAATTCATTGAAGCTTTGAAGATTTTTAGAGAGAGAAATTGAGGTTTTTGGTTGTTTTTGTTCAATATCAATATTTCGTCAATTCCAGATCAAATCTGAGTGTATTTGATATGGAATTTGATTGAATTTTGCTTGTTATTGGTTGGTAAAGCGCTTTTAATCATTAGATCTCAAATCCATTGAGATTTAGGTGATTTCAGATTGATTTCGTGTTGAAAAAGCCTTCCAGATTCATCCAGCGAAACTACATCTTCATCCAGTGAAACTGCAGCCTCTTCCATCGAAACTACAAGTGTTTTACACTTTGTAGTTAATTTCAGCATCTCAGCGAAAGTAGTGATCTTGAACGAAAGTTCAACAGTGCTTGTGTGCATGTTACAAGCGTAATTGTTGTCGAATGTATCATTGAACGAAAGTTCAAGCTTGTTTCGTGCGAAATTGTCGGCGAAACTAATCAGTCTCAAGCATTTGGTTAGTGAAACTGCTGTCGAAATTTCTAGCGAAACTAGTTTTCACTGCGAAACTAGCTCTGCGAAACTACAATATCGGCATAATTATCATCTCTTCAGCGAAACTAGAATGTCAAAGATGACTTCTCTCCCCCTAGTTGGGATTAACTGAACCCAGTTGCTAAGATTGCATAAAGTGACATTTTAAAAAAATTATTTTTCCAGGGGAGAATTATTTTACAATTTTTGGGAAAAATACTTTTGGGGGGGGGTTAATTGCAATAAAAAAATAAAAATAAAAATGGCTTTTGCAGAACTTTTTAAATCGTTCGAATCTAATAATCTCACAATTGCACAATGTCGGTTTGATAATTTTGCAGCTTTAAAGAATGAAAGGATGTCCGATTTATTGATCGTTTTCTGTTGGTGACAAACAATCTGAAGAAGTTTGATGTCTAATTGGGAAATCATGAACAAGTTATGAGATTGCTTGATTCCCTCCCATCAGAATGGAGCTCACATGGCAAGTTGATTAAACGAGATAGAGGCTTTCGGGATTACAAACTAATGGAGGTAATCAACAAACTGAAAGAAATGGAGTTGAATATCAAAAGTCGTGAGTACTATGAAACGACATATCTAACTCCAAAGATCACTTCAAACTCCAAAAAGAAACCAGAAGAGAGATTAGATTCTAGCACCAATTCTGAAGGTTAATTGAAGCTTGGAATTAAATAGGTACAAGGGGAGCTTAAGCAGATATCAATTGGTAAAGGTGGAGTTGAGTTGAATGATGAAGTTTGTGATGCTGAGAAGGAAGAGGAATGGAAGCTAAATACTAGAGTTTGCAACTGCGAGAAGGCTCTTACTACTGAAAGAGTTATCCTGGATCTTCTATACGAGACAGTTCAAGATATGTGTTCTTCTGCTTGCAAAATTCATTTATTTGATGTGTATAAAACTAATAGGTTACTTTTAAATAACCAAAAGGAATTAACCACCATAAACACAGAACCTAAAAAGAATGAAGCCAAGTATTTCATAAAATTAAATGAAGCTTTAAAAGAAAATAATCATTTAAAATGAACTCTTCTTGAAAGAAATTTTGAAATTAATCTTTTTAACGAAAGAGTCACCTTGGCTGAACTTGAAACAAGCAAGCTTAAAACAAAGCTTGATAGATGGACCATATCCGGAATGAAACAGGAAGAGCTACTGTGTAAACAAAGGGGAGCTAGGATTAAAACGGGAGTAGGTTGTAGTGAAAATCCATACGTCTATCCTCCTCCTAGCACCCATTGTTACTATCCTATGCCTCAACCTCATCCATCTAATGATTTGATTGAAGCTGTAGAAACTAATAGTTTAAATGCAGGTTTAAGCAGCGTTAATCTTAAAGAGGTTAGACATGTGCAGGATTCTCTTGTAGGTTTGGGATTCCTCAGGCAGGGATCTGATAAGAAGATTAATGGTGATTCCACCTCTGGTGTTCCAAAACCAATATCAGTTGTTTCTCCAATCTTCTTCAACAAATTCAAAACAGGTAACATTCCTTCGTTTGTTCCTATCAGGTTTGTCAAAGAAGGAACAGTTGTCGAATCGCCAGGTAATCAGAATCCTATAACCGAAGCTGACACAATAGGAGGTGTCAATCAAGATCCGTTGGAGAAAGATCTATGTATACGAGAATGCATAAGCTCAGATGATGAATCAAACACAGAGGAGCGTGTTGGTTCCTCACAGATGAAGATATCTCCTGACATTGTCAACTCTCAAGAGCTTCCAAAAGCTGAATCAAGACCAATACGGATCTCTTCTCCAACTGCAAAACAAGCCAGTCATCCATACAAAACTCAACAAAAGAAGTCTCCATCTCTGTCTATCATACCTCAACCTTGTAAAAAAGTTGAGAAGAAGCAACAGATTGCTACAAGCTCAAAGCAATCCTCATCCCCACCTGCACAACACGGGACTACAAAGAATCAAAAGCCTTTCAAGGCTTGTTTTGAGTATGGAAAAGAAGGTCATGTGGTAAAGAAGTGTCCTCAAAGACTTGCTTCGAATGGTAAAGGCAAACCAAATTGCTTCTCAAAATGTAAGTCTACTTAGAATATTCCAGACAGTAATGGCAACACGGGTTGCTTCTCTGGGTCAACAGGAAAACAACACACATCTTTGAACAGTTGGATGAAAAACCCTTCATCCAAACCTTTTCATGTGAAGGCGGTTTCATATGATTCAAAGATGAAAATGACCAAAGGTTCCAAACCAAATTCTTTTCCTTCCAGTCTTAAATAAAAAAATGATTTCCAAATTTAATCCATTCAAATCCAAATTTATTGAACCGAAACACATTTGGCAAATTAAAAAGAAAGATACAACAATCCCCGATTGTTTAAACGGTTGTGTGCCGAAGCAGGTTACTTATATTGATGAAAAAGGAACTTCCAGGACTACGATGCCCTGGGTTCCCCTTTCAAACTAATCTGTTTATGAGTGCAGAAATAATTCAGAAGGACTGTTAGTAATCCGGTTTACTGACAAAAATTATTCCTAATTCAAATTTGAGGCGGAACAAACAGGTTAAGGTCATAGTATTTCATTCACAATCTGGATTCTTTTCTACACAATCACAGTTCTTTCTTCACAATCACTGTGTATTTCTTGCGAATTCATTTCTTATCTTCATATCAGTGTAATTTGGAAGACCTTCTTTGGTAAATTTCTATTTTTGTTCAGTTTTAAAAAAAAAATAAATAAAAATAAATATATATAAAAAATAAAAAAAAAAAAAAAAATAAAACCAAAATAGGTTTGCAAAAATAAAATTTAGGGGGAGAGTTTATCAAAATTAAATAAAAATATGAAAAGAGAACTGTGAACTTGATTCGAGATGACTGGGAGATGATTGTATATTTTCTTGAAATGCTTGTTTTTGCATGACTTGCGTTTTAAAATGGGAAATAATAGTAACTGATGCTGTTATCTGATTCATATCTTATTTTTAATTACAAGTTAAAGAAAATCAAATAGATTCTTTTATGATATGCTTGGTAGACTCAGCCTGAAGAATAAAGTAGACAACAACAAAATGATTTAAATTAAAATCTATGCTTAAGGATGTCTAGATTTACGCAATCATTCTGGCCTGCACGAAAACTGAGTCCCGACAAAAATTGGATTGAGAATTGATCTTTCACCCACCATGATACAAATCATATAAGCCATATCTTTGAGCCATGTTTGGTGTATTTATGTGTCTTATGTTTGTGCTAATCTCCTCTACTGTATGGAAGTACTGACCTAGAGTGATGATCTCCTTTGCTGTACGATAGTACTAACCTAGAGCTCTCATCGGCACATGATTAAATAGTCATCTCCTTTGTTATATGTGAGTATAGACCTGGAGTTCTCACCATTTTGGTCTAAGTTGTGTCAAATCATCTAAACAACGAATTCATCACAAAATGCAATATTCTGTTGATAATCACTTACACACTAATGCACAAGCCTTGTTCTATAAAGATCGTAACAAAATTCAAGAAATCCTGAGGTTGGGTGAGGTTTTTTTCCAAATGATTATGAGGTCCTAGCATTCTAAAGTATTTAATCGAACCTTAACGAATCATCTCCTTCTTGTTGAAAAAGATAGGGCATGGGTTTAAGTGGACAAACATATCAGCAATCGCTATTGATCTGTTTGAGAATTTTAAAATCATTCAAAAACTGTGATTAGATTCAGTTATCAGTGTGATCTTATTGCTTGTCGATGATTAATTTCATCTTTGTGCTAATGTATATCTTGAGGATGTGATCTCATGATCGATTCAGTTCTCAGTTATAAAAAAATTAATAGATAAAATAATGTTATAATTAATGTATATAATAAAGAAATTATAATAAATTTTCATTTTAAAATTCTTTTAGGTCTTCCATATTATGATGTTACATTTTATTATTTTCATGCATTTCATAGAAATTACGCACAAACGAACACGGGTTTGCTTGTTTTCACACACAGATAAATACGAGTTTATTTTGTTAATATGAAATGATCTAATTAGAAATGTCGAGATTGTGTTTGTGAATGTGTTTCAGATTTTTGCTATAAGTGATGGCCGATCATTAGTTGAGCACTGTACCTGATCGAGAACTTGTTTCTTAAGTTTGCAGAAGATACCGAGCTAGAAATCCTCCTCCTACATCTTCTGAAGCACTCAAGATTAGAGATTTGGGAAAGTTGTTCCAATATTTTTGCAAAGGTTGCATTCAAAAAGGGGGAGCACATAAATAAGGGGAGCTTATGAGATGAATAATCTTTCTCATCAGATTCAGAAAAGCTTCAATCTAAAGATCTTTCTACTATTGACTTCTCGGTGTTGATTTTGTTTGAAGACGTTGATAATGATAGACTAAGGGGAAGTATTGTTGGAGCTGTACAAGATAGTCTATATTATCAACACAGTCAAAGTCAACAAAAGTCAACGTCACGGTCAAAGTCAACAAAAGTCAAACCCGACACATTCGAGATGAAGAATCGAAACGAGACGTTGAAGATTTAGATGATTGGGAGTTTTATTGTAATAAATATATTTTGTGTGAACAGAATATATTTTATCTTGTTTTAGTCATTTTTATGATTTATATGTAATTTCCATTAATTAGCCTAAGTCTAGGGGTTAAATATAATTAGTGAATATTATATTTACTATAAATAGCCTAATTGGAATTAGGATTAGGCTAATGGTTGAATGACCAATTGATTGGGGTTTTCACTTTGTACAAATCATATGCAATCAAGTTAGATCAAAGAGGTTTTAGTGTGTTTATCATATTTTGATCCATAATCTTCATGATTTGATTCAAGTGTGATTACATGAGCCATTGCCTGTCATGTGCCAGAAACAACAACTTTGTCTTGAGCTGTTCCTACACCAAAGAAGATGGTTAGTTACATTTGGAAACCCAAGCCTTATTGGTCTTAGGCTTATCAAATGAAGTTGAAGACAATGCAACAGTAATAGATCCTATTGTCATGTTTTAAGGATCATTTGCTGATGTTGATGGAGAACTTTTAGTCATTTGGTCTTTCTTTGTCTTCCACACCACCATTGGAAGCTTGGACTTGACCTTAAACACATCGGAAATTTTGATAACTTTGGAAGTTTTGATGACTGGACCTTCGGAAGATCTTTCTAACACTGCAGTAGGCTTCAGTACTTCGGAAGTATCCCTTTCTTCTGAGACCAAAATTTATTCCGAAGGCAATTTTCCACTTGTCTTCTTCTTCAATTTGGAGCTTCCGAAAGGAAAAGATTTTCCTTCTAAAGCTTGCTTCTTCTTCAAACTCTTAGAAGTCTCTTTCTTGGTCATGTGGATAGTACTTTTTGGATTGTAAAGACAATCTTTAGCAAGATGAGAAGTACTTCCACACATAACACAATCCATTTTCTTCTTCATAAGAGTCTTGTTTTGTGAACAAATCTGAACTTGATCACTTTCCTTCTCCATCTTCATCTTTGTAGATGTTGTGGCAATTCCTTTAGGGTGAGAACTACCTTTGGAGTTGGATGGTTCAGGTTGTGTAGCAGTGATAAACAACTGATCAGCCTTCATCTTGTTGTTGGGATGATTTGAATATGAACTAGAACTTTTGGTACTAGAGTTCAAGTTTGTGTTTTCAGCCTTAACCATCTCAAATTCTAAAGAGATAAAAACTTGTTTCTACTTAGAGTTAAAGGTGGCCTTGATCTCTTGAGCCTTCTTATACTTCCTCTTGGCCTTCCTAATCAAGTTCTTCCTTCTTGACTTGGTCATCCCAACTCTCTCACTCTCCTCAGAAGGATAGTGACCCTTCTTAGAATGCTCTTTTTCACTCTTCTCAGATGCATCCTTCACTATCTCTTCTTCATCCTCTTCAGTTATAGGGTCTATGAGGGGAAGCTCATCTTCACAAGTTCCACACCTAGGAGTTCTTACAGACAAGATTGTGTGTGGAGGAGCTATCTCACTAGATCCCAGTCCCTACTTATTTTGATAACAAACTTTTGCATGCAAGGATGATGATATTATGTTCTTGAAGGTCTCTTCTTCAAAAACACAATTTTCTGCCTTAGCTTTGCTGATCACAAGCTTAGCCTGACATTCAATCAACTTACTTATGAGATCTTTGATCTGAGTCCTGTAGTTGGTATGTTCATGTTTAAGAGTTGAAATGGTTTTCTCTAAGTCCTCTATTTTTAGTTTATAATTATTTTCAGCTCTTTTGAAATCAGATTTTAAGATATTTAATGATTGAAGATCAGATCTCATCTCTAATTTGTAGGACCTGTATCTATTAACTTTAGCAATGCATTCAGGTGTACAGAGATGTTCCAACACCTTAGCTTCATCATGGTCTGTCATAAGTGCTTGGTTTGGTGATGCATCTTTCACCTGAAAGCTCCGATCAAAGCCTCCTTTTTCAACAGCAACTGCAGCTTGCTGCTTTGGCTTCTAATCATGGGTGGCTCTCTTAGTGTAGTTTGGCCTAGTTTGTGTTTGACCACCATTTATCCTTGGTGCCTTACACTCCCTTGCAAAGTGTCTCATTTGGTTACAGTTGTAACATTTTACTTTGCTTTTATCCTGCCCAAACTTTCCACTGGCTGCATTGCTTGGAAACTTCCTCCCTGTCCTCTTGTAGAACTTCTTGGCTCCATGAGTGAGAAGAGCCATTTGCTGCACTATCTCCATGTATTCCAAGTCATCTGGATGGATATAGTTCAGATCTTCAAGGGTGAAGAGAAAGTTGCCTGTGCTTTCATTTGAAGACACAAAGGCTTGTGAAGAGCTTGTCTCTTGGAATGGGCTTCCTTGAGTGTAGCTTTCTCTTGGTGTCTCCGGGGAGGTGATGAAAGGAGACTTTTGTGAGTTGTCAGGGTAGCAGATAAGATGATGTTGTGGTTCTCTACTATCCCTTTCAACCACATGGAAGGCTGAACTCAATTGATTGTTGGAGTTACTAGATGAGTTTTGCATGTTCATCTCTATCTGGTATCCACTAAGAATACCATACAACTCTGTCAAAGTAAGAGTCTTAAGGTTCTGAGTTCTCTTGATAACAACACAATAATGTGTCTATTGTCTAGGAAGAAAGGACACGAACTTCCTTACAATGTCCATGTTCTCAAGAGTCACTCTAACATCTATTAGAGTGTCCACAATCTCAACATACCTGAAGTATTGTTGAGTCATGGTTTCACCTATTTTGAAGGTGAAGTTTTCAAACTGCTGCTTCAGGAGATCCTTCTTGTTCTCCTTAGCTTTAGTTGACCCATCATACATCAGCTTCAGTGAGCTGTTTTGCACTTCTTGAAGCCTCTGTATATGGAGTTTGGAAGAGCAGTTTGAAGGGCTGTCATGGCTTTCTGATCAATCTCTATTCTCTTCCTGTCTTCTTCAGAATAGTCAGCCACATCTTTTGGAATCATACCACCTCCAGTAGCAGCTGAAGAGGTGCTTAGTATGTGAGGCCCTGAGACAACAGATTCCCACATCCTAGAGTCTTATGACTTGATGAACCCTTCCATTCGTTGGCACCAAGTGTCAAAGACTTTAGGAGTGATCAGTGGGGACTTTGTCATGGTTCTAGTTTCCATATCAGCTTTAGTGAGAGCTGCCATTTGAGATGTTTAGTATTTTGTGTGTGTGAGGGATCTTAAGATGGTGAGATATTACAATCAAGAGCCTGGAATGCTCTGATACCAATTGCAGGACCGTTAGAGGGGATGGTCACTTACAACACAACACACAATGAGGAGAGATTATATTAGAACACTTAACAGGTCAAATAGGGAACTAGAACTATATGGTTTGATACTTAGAACATAGGTAAATATGAGACAGAACAAGAACAAACAACACAAGTAAATTGGTTTTCAAGAATGTTGTATATTGCTCTCAAGTTCTTTTTACAAGTGTTAAAGCATAAAGTAAGTTACAAGGACCTGAGATACTTTATACTACATCCTACAACCGGCCATGCTTAGAAAGCCAGCTGGAAACATATGATCTAGACAACAACAAAATCAAATGTAGAGTCAAAAGGCAGAGTGCCTTTTGACTAGTGACTATGACATGCCATAGCTCACATCCTAATATATTACAAAAAGGATAAAAGTACATAACGTAGAAAGCAAAAGGACTCAAGACCTCAATGTATAGTTACTAAAATCATGGACCTTTTCACCAACTTATGTAAGTTGGTGACTAAACAGAGTTGCAGCGGAAAGTGGTTCAGCTTTATGGTTAAGTACATCAGATAAAGCATATGTTCAAAAGTATTCGGAAGAAATCTGTCTTCACTTCTTGGCTTCGGAAGACTTTTTCTTTGAAGCTTCGGAAGACTTCACTTTTGGCTTCGGAAGATATTGGTCTTGGCTTCGGAAGATTTTACACTTAGAATAATTCTAGTGCATGGTGTAAAACTTCCGAAGCATTTCTACTATGTACTTCAGTGCATGCATGCAGGAAAGACTTTGGATGTTTTAGGTGCATCAGTCTTATATAGAACCTTACATAATATGCTCTTCACTAAGCATGAGTGCATTATTCTCAAGCCCGGGGTGGTCATTCCTCAAGAGCATATTTTGCTCAGAGCCCCCAAGAAAAGAACATGTACAAGATGGATTTGCAGGAAACATCTCCCTTAAGAGAAGTTTCTTGCTTTTTATCTAAAGAAAATTGTGATAAGTGTTTCCTTTGGCATAAAATAATGTGGCATGTAAACTTTAAGAATATGAATAAATTGATTAAGACTAATTTGGTAACTAGAATGCCAAAGAAAGAGTTTACAAGTGATGATCACTGTGTTGCATGCTAGAAAGGGAAGCAACACAAGGTATCTCACAAACCAAAGGAAAAGAACTCCATCACTACTTTCTTACACTTATTACACATGGATCTCTTTGGCCCCACCAGTGTAATAAGTCTAGGAAGAACCTCATACTGTTCGGTAATCACAAATGACAACACAAGATTCACTTGGGTTTTTTTCTTAGAACAAAGGATAAGACTCCTAAGATATTGAAGAACTTCATTCTAAAAATTAAGAATTAATATGATCACAAGTTCAAGATCATGAGATGTGATGAAGATACTGAATTCAAGAACCAAAACCTTGAAATATTTTATGATGTAAGGGTATTACAAGACAATATAGTGCTCCCAGGACTCCTCAGCAAAATGGTATTGTTGTGAGGAGAAACATGACACTTATTAATGCTGCAAGAACCATGTTGTCTGACTCTAAACTTCCCATCACGTTTTGGGCGGAGGTTGTCAACATTGCTTGTTATTTTCAAATAGAGTTTTATTGGTTTTCTCAGATTATTTGGATGTGCTTGCACCATCTTGAATACCAAAGATCAAATAGCCAAATTTAATGAGAATCAGATAATGGACACTTTATTGGATACTCTTCCCAAGCTAAGGCTTATAAAGTATACAATCTCAAAACTATAGTAGTTGAAGAGTCAACCAATGTGACCTTCAATGAGCACACTCCTAGTGTGAAAGGTTCTAGTCCTGATTGGTTATTTGATCTTGATTTAGTTGCCAACTGTTTCAACAAATCTTATGAGAATGTTTCAGGATCCACAGATATCTTATCAACAGGAGATCCTGACCCAAGATTTGAGCTGAGAAGACCAAACAAGAATAATACTTCAGCTTCAGGGGTAACTAACTCTACAAATGGAGTTCCTATCAGTACAACCATGACAAATATAGCTGATACATCTGAGGTGCCTACAAATTCCAGCTAAGAGCCATAAAACTCAAATGAAGGAGCTTCAAATGTAGGAGGAAATGGTAGTGATGACAGTGATCAAGAATTTCTTGATGCTGACAGCCACTCCGTGGAGACAACATCAATGATGTCACACACTTATTGGATCAAACTTCTCTTGACAAGTGTCCTGATGTAGTGGGAGACACTTCATTGCCAGACCTAAATTTCACAAATTTAGATCTGTCCAATCAACTTGCTATGATCCCTCAACTTAGGATCCACAAGTCACATCCCACCACAAACATCATTGGATATGTTGACAAAGGGGTGAGAACAAGAGGACAAACCCATGACAAAAATGTTTGTATATAGTCTTGTTTCTTGTCCAAGATAGAGTCAAAGAAAGTCGATGAGGTTTTAAAGAATCGAAGTTGGGTTGAAGCAATGCAAGAGTTGCTGATTCAATTCAAAAGAGAAAAGGTTTGGAACCTATGTCCTTTTCCTCAAGGGAAGACTACCATAGTAACTAAGTGGTTTTTTAGGAATAAGAGGGATGATAGAGGACTTATCATCAAGAACAAGACAAGACTAGTTGTTCAAGTATAGACACAAGAAGAAGGAATTGACTACATTGATGTCTTTGCTCTTGTGGCAAGACTTGAAGCTGTTAGGATATTCCTAGCTTTTACTGTATCCAAGGATTTCAAGTTCTACAAACTTGATGTCAAGTGTGCTTTCTTATATAGGGTGATTGATGAAGAGGTGTATGTCAAACAACCACCTGGCTTTGAAGACCCAGATCATCATGATTATCTCTACAAGCTTGATAAAGCTCTCTATGGGCTGCACCAAGCTCCAAGGAAGTGGTATGAGACACTATCTAAGTATCTCTGTCAGCATAGCTACAAGAGGGGTAGTATAGATGGAACTCTCTTTATCAAAGGAACAGTAAATGACTTAATGTTGGTTCAAGTGTATGTAGATGACATTATTTTCGGGTCAACTAATTCAAAGCTCTGCAAAGACTTTGAGAGGCTGTTGAAAAATAGATTTGAAATGAGTGCCATGGGGGAACTAAATTTCTTTCTAGGAATTCAAGTGAAGCAAGTTGACAATTGCATTTTCATAAGTCAGTCAAAGTATGTAAAAGACATACTTACAAGATTCAACATGACTGAATGTAAGGTTGCAAAGACACCCATAGCAAGAAACCACTCCCTTGGACCTGATCTTGAGGGGAAGTGTGTAGATGAACACCTTTACAGGGCTATGATTGGGTCTCTTATGTACCTCACAGCCATCAGGCCTGATATCATGTTTACTACATGCATTTGTGCAAGATATCAAGCCAACCCCCAAATGTCACACCTGGTTGTTGTCAAGAGGATTCTTAGATATCTTAAAGGTGCTCCTAAACTAGGCCTTTGGTATCCAAAAAATTCTAACTTCAATCTATATGCCTATACAGATAGTGACTATGGTGCCTGCAACATGACTGCAAAGTCTACATCTGGGGGATGTCAATTTCTATTGGAAGAATAGTCTCATGACAATGCAAGAAACAATCATGTTTGTTTGTATCAACTGCTGAAGCTAAATACGTTGCTGCTATTAGCTGTTGTGCTCAAGTGCTTTGGATTCAGAATCAGATGTTGGACTATAGATTCAACTTCAAAGAGACTCCAAGCCACATAGACAACAACAGTGCTATCTCTATTATAGAGAATCTTGTGTTGCACTTAACAGTGCTATCAACATCAGGTATCATTTATTTAGAGACAATTTTGAAAAGCGATTAATAAAACTAGTCAAAGTTAACACAAATGAACAATATGCTGATTTGTTCACAAAGGGCTTTGTTGGACAAAGATTTAAATGTCTTGTGTCAGCTATTGGGATGATTAACTTTGAGTAGATTTTCTTAAAACTTAATTCAAGACTATTTCTAAAACATGTGTGTCCTAAGTTGTCTAAACTATCACTTACATAAGCCCAGATTACTTTGGAAGACACCTTTTTCAAATGATATCTCTTAGAATTTTGAAAATTATAAACATATTTTCTTTCGAAAGACATTAATATTGTCTTCGAAAAAATATTAAGTCTTCAAACCAGATAACTACTTATAAGAAATTCACCTTCGGAAGAAATTCTGATATATATCTTCCAAAGCAAAAATATGCTTCTAAGTACTTATATGGATTTGAAGAATAATTTTCTTCCGAAAGCACTTAAGTCTTGGAAGATTTATTCCCTTAAGAATAAAACTTCCAAGTTTTAATCTCTTTTGAAACCGAATATGTCTAAGAAAGAAAAATACTTAGGTATTTTTTCTTCCGAAGAAAATTTTCATAAAGCTAAGGAATATCTTCCAAAGTCAAAATTGGCTTCTGAAATTTTTACAAAACTTCCAAAGACAAAATACGTTCAGAAGATTTTAGACTTCCAAGAAAACTACATTTTTGGGTATTTTTTAGAGGTGGGACTGACATTTGGATTTCAAAGTTTATCCTTTTGCATTAACTTTGTCTCAAATCCATTTCATATATATACACCCAACGGTTCCCTCTCTTTCACTATCTTCTTCATCTGAAAATTCTCTGACCTAAAATCACCCACCAACTGACCTTGTTCTTATCTTCCTTCACAACGAAACCCTACACAAGCTAGTCAGCTTTTGCAGGCCCCCATATCACCACCCATGAAGGATGAAGTGGACACTGGAGTTCCTACTTTCCGTGAGAAGCAAACCACTCCCATCTCACAAATGATCAGTGCTGAGGTTCCTCATGCTCAGCCTGATGAGCTCACACCCATAACAGCCTTAAGCTTTCACTCAGAGTCTCAAAACTCTAGTGAACAACCTTCAGGGGACAGTTACCATCCCTAGCCTCTTGATTTAAATCTACCCATTCCTAACCTAGAATTTTATGATAATGAAGACATGGGATTCAGTGAGTACCATGAGTCTCTCTTCTCCACCCCTGCTCAAGGAGAGATGAGTACTCCTTCCTCTCGCATGTCTAGCTCATATCATCCACCTACCACTGAGGTGGATCTCCCCGAACCTGTTAAGGAGGCCCATTGAGCAAGTGATTACATCATTAAGACCTCAACCATGGCAATCCAGCCTATTGACACTTCAACTGAAGCTGTCACTGTGCAGGGGAAATCCAGCAACCAAGAACAATATGCTGGTGATAAGGAAGAAGACTTAGGTCCTATTCTCTTATCCTCCAGTGATTTTTCTGATAAAGATAAGGGGAACATGAGACTAAAGGTGCAAAAACTGAACAAAACATGCACCTATTTAGTCTCCAAGGTTAGTTACTTGGAATCTCAAGTGACTATCTTGAAAAGAAGGGTCTATGATCAACAACTTGAGATTTTTTATCTCAAGGAAAAACTAGTTGGGAGACCTTTAAAAAGGACTCAACAAGGAACACAAAAACTTATGGATGTGATAGACTTAACCCCCACCTCACCTACGCAAGAGAGTGATGCTACCAAAAATGGGGAGAAAGTTCAAGCAATCATAGAATCTGGGAGTTCTTCACAAAGTATGGACATTGAGGATTCACCACCCTCATTTGCAATTGTCCATACCCAACAACCTCCTCAAGTTCACATTGATGTAACTCACCCTAGAACGATGCCTACCCCATTTCATCACTCTGAGAACCAAATTATGGGATGGAGGTATTATATTGATAGAAGAGCTCTGGTAATCTCTAGAACTCAAGGGCAACATGAAATTTTCAATTTCTCCAATCTAAGATTTTATGAGAGCACCTATTTGATTAACCTTCCACTTGCCAACCCAAGTCAAAACAAGCAAGCTGCAAGGTTAGTAGATAGGATTCAAAAAAGGGTTCTAGAAAATTTCAAGCTAAGATCAAGATTATATAGACAGAGGCTAGCACGTAAGGCTGTTAGTTAACTGGATGTTGAGGTGGACCCTAAGATTAGCTTTGAAGGGGAAGCCTTGACTGAAGGCCCAATAGTTGAACCTTTGAACCTTGAGACATGAACTTCTTCAGCACCCATTACCCTCAATGAGGCACCACTAGTGAAGGTGTTTCACAGCCTCTCTCTGGCCCGAGCTTGACTGCTAAATCAGGTAATGAAGGCCAAAGCTCTTTCCACCTTGGGTCATCGAGGCCTGTGAGTGACAAAGGAAAAAGAAAACTGACTCCTAAGAAGATTGAGGAGGAGAGAGAGAGAGAGGAAGATGAGGGGGAGAGAGTTCAAGTGGATCCCTAAGATTCATGAAAGTTGCTATCAGGGCTGTCCCTAGGCCAAACACTCAAGATGATGAGTTGAGGGCAGCCAGGGTAAACTAATTGGGGACCAGGAACTACAATGTGGATAAACTCATCTCTCTTCCCTTAGAGGAACTAAATGAACTAGCAGAAATAGAGCTATTAAAAGAGAGGAAGGAGGCGGAGGATGCAGAGTTGCTTCTCAAGATCAAAGAAGAAAGAAGGCAGAAAAAGCTATATAAGCATGCTCTTACCCTCTCCCCAGTTCAAGAAAGCCCTGAGACAAAGGCTGTGGCAACTAAACAACCTCAGGTAGACAAGGAAGTTGATAGACAAAATATGATCAACTACTTGAGTGCCACAGGCCTCTATCAGGCATCTGCATTTCTTCTGTTATCATATGAGTATGTTGAATTCGAGTATCTTAAGCAGCTAGAGCAACAAGTTATCAAAGAACAAAAGGCTACTAAGAGAAAGATGAGAGAAGAAGCTGCAAAGTCAAGAGACATCATTAAAAAATCCAAAATAGATCTGTTGATATGCAAAGGATGATAACTTCTTGAAGTTGTACGAATTCTCCAGAAGGAGGCTTGGTCCAATGTCTCTATCCATTATGGATGAGCATATTAAAGTGATCAAGAAGAAGATTAAAAGGGTCTTGTTGACTTTAATTCTCTACCAAGTCAAGCTCCTCCTGAAGTTGAGGTAAAGGTTGAACCCACTGAGACAACACAACCTGGACCTAGAGCTGCATATCAGTTAACTTCATCTTCTAATCCACAGTAAGGTCCTGCTTCCTATCCTTCTAAACTTGTAAGGGAGGAGAACCCAACTGAGAGGGACACAACAAAAAACCTGGTGCAGAAGACCAGTCCTCTCAGTTAAAGACTTCAAAGAAGAGGAAAATGATGGTCATGAAAAGTGTATCTAAGAAGAAGAAGTCAAAGGCATCCACCTCCACACCTCAAGATGAGTCAGAGCATCCTGAGGAAGTGCAAGAAGAGGTTGCTTAACCAACTCCGACTCAAGCACAGCCTCTTGCAGCTCGAAGACCAATTATGTCCTGGACCTTTGCTACAAACCCAGACAGATGGTATGTCATAAGAGATCAAAGAGGTCAACATGTCTATTTCTCGCAAGGCATGCTTGATCTTCCTCTACATGATCTTATGACATGAGAAGATATTATGAGAGTATGAGGGATCCTGATCAATTGATGAAGAAGGCAATGGTCTTGATCCTAATAAGGACTTTCAATATCTGAATAACCTTCTCTATTTTGGTAGCATTGGCCTAGGGGAGTTTTTAAGGTTATATTAGAAAGGCTGATGCAACCAAAGCAAGCAAAGAGCTTCCAGCATGCATGCACTTATGTACAAGGTAGAAGTTACTTCGAAAGTTTTATACTTTTCATAGAAAAAATATTCGAAGTGTAAAATGTTCCGAAGCCAATGACCAAATCTTATGAAGCCAAAGATGAAGTCTTCCGTAGCTTCAAAGACAAAGTATTCTGAAAAAAATGAAATGAAGACTGATTTCTTTCAAAGACAGAGAAAACATGCTTTCTTTGATCAACTTTTGCATAAAGTTGACATACTTTCCGCTGCAACTCTAAAGACTCACCAACTTATATAAGTTGGTGAAAAGGTCCATGCTTTTGCAACTGTAGATTAAGGTTCAGAGTCTGTAACTTTCTACTTTATACCTTTTATTCTTTTTGTAATATATTAGGATGTGAGCTATGGCATGTCATAGTCACAAGTTAAAAGGCAATCTGTCTTTTGACTGTACATTGATCTTGTTGTCTAGATTAGTATTTCTAGCTGGCTTTCAAAGTATAGCCGACTGTAGGATGTAGTATAAAGTATCTCAGATTCGTGTATTTTAAATTATGCTTTGTAACACTTGTAAAAGAACTTGAGAGCAATATACAACATTCTTGAAAACCATATTCATCTGTTCTTGTTCTTTTGTTCCATCTCATTACTTGCTTGTGTTCTTAGTATCTTCTATACAAACTAGGTTCTCTATTTGATCTGTTACATGTTCTAACACTCTCCTCATTGTGAGACTAATTGTATTGATCACCCTTAACCGGTCCTGCAAGTGCCTTAATCCATTATCTTTGATAGTGATAGCCGATTTACGTCTAGATTCTGGACAAGTTTCCAAAAGGAACTTGGAACCAAAATTAGTTTAAGCACTTCATATCATCCTCAAACCGATGGTTAGAGCGAGCGAACAATTCAAACCTTGGAAGATATGTTGTGGGCTTGTGTGATTGATTTTGGAGGTAGCTAGAATGACCATTTTGCCTTTGATTGAATTTTCTTATAACAACAACTACCATTCTAGAATTAAGGCTACTCCATTTGAAGCCTTATATGATAGGAAATGCAAAACTCCCATATGTTAGAAATAGGGGATGATCAGTTGAGTAAAACAGAAATTATTCTTGAAACCCGATTACATGAGCTGCATGAAGATTCTCACCCCACGTTGCATTCCATTTGCCTCATTTTACTCTAGTAGCTTTATTTCACTTTTTAATTAATTTCTTTTTAGTTATTTATTATTAATTTGCTTCGTAATTGTTGGTTTCGAATCGGTTTATAATTCCCTAAAATTATGCAACATGGATTTGTGTTTCGTTTCCACTCTATGTGACTTGCAGAATCTTTGAATGAAAGACAGAGTGAAATTTCTTAGAAACTTTTATTGTCTCTTGTTATTGGGATGATTTTTTCATTGCTATCCAAAATTGTTGCTGATTTAGGAGGTGAACTTTGGAACCGTAATTTGGATTACGTGGTGTTTGTCTTATCGTAGTTAAGTTCAAAGTGCCCAACAAATAAACCGGGTGGTGATTTTCTGTAACTTGGGTCATTCAAAGCTTACTGTTGCGTTTGAAACCTTCCCATGATTGAATCACTAGGTCTTTGGCCATCAGGGTAGAATTGGGTTATTTCCCCAAGATATTGTTGTTGGCGCCGATCCTGGTGAACTTGTTTTCGTCGTTGACAAATGATTTTTTTCATGGATTGAGCCCTGGTGTTACATAGCAATTGGAGTTGTGTTAGGTGGTGGTTCTATTTGTAATTTTAAAAATGTACATAAATAATTTTAAAGTTTTAAAATTTACATAAATAGTTCTTAAGATGTAAATTGACCAATATATCCTTACAATTAACAAAAAAATTAACAGAGTTAATATTAAAGACCAAAACAGTTAAGAAATAAAACGTTAATGATTGATATATTAAAAGATTATTTTTTGAGCTGATAGAGGTAAATGACTCTAACCTCGAAAGCAAAATAGTAATTTACTTTAGATTATTAATTGTACTGAAATCCATAATGTTTGATTGGGTAAATATAATATTTTATTTGCTATATATTTATTTCATGACTAAATCGAATGAACCTTTGGATTTATATTTGTTTATATTTTTTTTTTTGAATTTCACTGTACTATAATTTTAAAAGCATAATGGACATTAACTAAATATATAGTATAACCTAACCTTTAGATGCATAATAGCTATGTTTTCTTATTACAAATAATTAATGGTAGTTAAAATTTAGGGCTATTTATTTCTTATTTTTTCTTTCTTAATGTTTAGTGTTTTAAAATTTTCTTATTTTTAATATTATAATTGATTTTAAGCATATTTTGTTTTTTTATAACTTTTAAAATATAACGTTTTATAAATTTTCAAATACGTAATTGTGACATGTTCATTTTTACCTGTATTTTGGTATAGATATTCAACGAAATGAGCCCGACTAAATATAATATATTTTTAACTTTTTCGAGATTACGGTCTCACCCCAATGCACGAGTTTATGATGGTTTTGTTTTTTATATA